>OY979703.1:24440021-24767521 GCA_963855925.1 Inga laurina | reverse complement strand
AGTGCTTGATAGGCCAATGATGTCTCAAACAAGATTGCCTCCAATAAGAGGATACTTGTACCTATCAAAAAAAAAAAGCCTAATAAGCTATTAGTTGAGATGATAAGATCAGTCTCACCCCCTAGGGAGAAGAATACAAATTTGGGGGTTGTTTGATTTTGTTTTTAAAATTGTTTTTTTTTGTTTTTAAAATCAATAAAACCTGTTTGGTAAAATGTTTTCAAAAAATTGTTTTTAAAAACAAAAATTTATTTTTAAAAAATAAAAAATAAGAATAGTTTTTAGTTGTTTTCTTGTTTTTTTTTTCCTATTTTTTATTTTTTGATGTAGTTACCTATCCAATATTGATACTATAATATCAGTGACGATCACCACTAGGTCATCATCGGCAACCGCATCACTATGTCACTTCAAAAATAGATTTTTCAAAACAACTATCCAAACATATATTTTCTGTTTTTTTATTTTTAAAACTTGTTTCCAAAAATTGTTTTATAAAACTGTTTTTAAAAACAAAAGACAGAGCATAGAATCAAACAAGCCATTGAATTCTAAGAAGCACACATGTTAAAAGAGGCAAAAAACCCTTTATGCTCTAATTTTTAAAAGAGATTAGTCTCAAGTTTAAAGTCACAAGCATGGATTCAGAATTTAACCACAAAACGGTATTACCAAGAAAACTCATCAATCTCAGGAAAGCACCACTGAGTTTCAACTTCCTATATATTAAGGCACAATTTCACCTCAAAATTGCTTCATCATCTACATATACCCGCATATATTACTACTACCCCATTTTTCACAGGCCAAATCATCATGTCAGAATAAATAGTAGTAATAATTTACCTTTCATTCCATGCCAACACAAATGGCAGATTTCATTCATGTATGCAACAAACCACCAAGCCATCCGTAGATCATTCAAATCAAAGACTCAAGATACGACAGTCCAAACTCTCCATGATGAAATTTCTTTAATAGCTTCATCATCAGAGACTACAGAAAACTACATGCTACAAATTGCATACTAGATATGAATTCGAAATTTAAGCCCTGCAGTTTTTATATATATATGTATGTATGTATGTATGTATGTATGTATGTATATGTATAGAGACTAACAGAAAGAGAGAAAGATACGGTGAGCAGATTAAATTAAAAGAAAGCAATGGTACCTTTTCTGCAGCTTTTGGTAGCAATACTTCCATCAGTGCAAAGGCACAGCGTCTGAAGATTGGTTTGATTGTAGCCACAATATCCTCCTGAATCCTCACACTTAACGCAATCCATCGCTCTCCTCCAATCAAGCACAAAGCCCTTGTTCATAGCTTCACCAAACCCACTTACCAATTCATCGCTTCTTATCTCTTTCTCCTTCACTACCACTACCACCTTCTCCTCACAATCTATATTCAACCCATATGTATCACTCAACCCCCTAGTCTCCACCACATATGACTGCTTTGATCCTTCATTTGTCAAGCACGATATTGGACTAGGAGGAAGATCGACGTGATTATTAGATACACTGCAATTGAAGTAGAAACTCAGGTTCACATTCAACTCATAATTAACACTCAATGGGAAGCTTCCTAAGCTAACGTTATGGCGTGCTCTGGGGCAGGATTGGTTCACCACATCCATGTCCACAAGTGTTAGTGTAGAATTATCGTAGTTTATATCTGTGACATAGTACGTGTTGCTTGGAAGAGTGATAATGGGTGGGCCATGATCGGAGCATTTGAGACCAAAATCAGGGTAACCACAGTAGTCTTGGCGGGAATACCTGTTCACCCAGAAAGGATAGTGAATGGAAACTCCGCCGCAACCAGCAGAAGGGAAACATATTGAAGAAGAATTTACGGCAACACTGTGCCTTAGGCACAAGAAGGAGAGAGCGGTAATAATGAAGAAGTACAAGGGTTTTGACATGATGATATATCACAAATTGTTTGAAATAGATATGTAAAGATGGTTCAATATATAGATGTAGACACAGAGAAAGAGTGAAAAAGAAGGCTGAGTAGTGCTATAATGTGAAAAGAATCTATATGCTCGAAGATACAGATGGAAAAAAGTCCAGATTGATTATTTCAGCAAAGAAATAAAATAAACTAGATGTACCTTTTTTCATATTAAAATGAATTAGTAGTGTTTGAAGGAAGTTTCAGTGTGCATGAGTTTGGGAGAACAAAGTTGAACGTAAGCAGAAAATTTGGTAGGACTGAAGACCCGGGGTCCAGAGCTGAAACTTGGACGTACGATAATATATATATTTCTTAAAGATGAGATGGCAACTTGTGAGACAAGAAAGAAAGGAGAAATAATTAAAAATGAAAGTTTGAAGAATAAAAACAGGGAAAACGCGTGAAGGCCAGGCACGTTCTTGTGCATAAAAAGATGGTTTCTTTTAGGATATGATAAAGCAAATTGAAGGAGAATGAGTGGATTTAGACTAGTGCGAAGTGAATGGGATATTTGTTGGGGGTCGTGGAAGACTCTTGATCATGTGCCCCAATAAAGAAATATACAAGTGTGTCCAGCGGTGAATGTGAGGACCCAGACCCAGTGAGATAGACTCAAACTGGGAAATTTTTTTTATGGGGAAAATGCCAAATTAATATTACTATATAGATTTAATTAATCGTTCAATCTGTGGGTGTTGACTATTCAAATATAAACATTTCTCCTTGCAATTAAGGAAACAACCGCTCACTTTCCCCATCTTTGTTTTTCAGATTATTTTCAAAATGACCCCATTTGTTAACTTTAATTACTCCTGCTAATTAACAACAGTCAGATTGCCGAAATGATATATACCTGTTAATTACTGTCTTATAAATTAGTAGGCCAAAATGAAACAATCCCATCCCAACACTAATATAATTAAGACTCACTAATCAGTTATGGTCGAATCAAGGAAAATTCCAGGCTTGCTCCTTTTACGCGTTCACAAGTTTACAAGCCAGATTATTAATTGGAGCCAACATGATTATATTCTCAGGTTTCTGGTGTGGTTTCATCAAATGATCATGGATTGAAGAATTTGCTTCGGCAATACCGCGCCCGAGACACAAAAAGGACAGAGCAGCGATGATGTACAAGGGTTTAATTTTGACATGATCAGCTCCAAGTGTTTGGAAAATGTGAAATTTCAATGGTTTAGGTTATATATATATATATATGTATATATGTATATCATCCTACTGGCTTTCTTACTATCAAAAGTATGGAATTGTGAGTCTTTCAGTGAATATGAAAACTTTATACATGCTATACATAAGATAGAGGAACAAAAGACCCTATACTGGATGAAACATTTCAGGACGACGACAACAATTATTTACACTTTTATGAAGTACTACCACCACCAACAATAACGATAAGTCTTATCCCATGAGGTGATCACTACTGTAAAATTATGATATAACCACCCTGAGGTGATAACTACTACAGAATTATGATATAACCACCTCAATGGACGTCTCAATTTTAAAATTGGGTGGTTAAAAAGAAAAGCGGTGACATTTTTGTAATTATGTGTACATAGGGAAATCTTTAGACGTCTCAAATTTGAATTTGGGACGTCTAAAGTAGAGTTTAGACGTCCCAAATTTTATTTGGGACACCTAAAGATTTCTACTGATGCCAAAAAAGTAAATTAAAAAAAATGTAACTTACTTTAGGAGTCCCAAAAAAATTTGGGACTCCTAAAGTCATGTCAAAAATTCTGACATGCGTAAGACTTTTCTTTCCTTTTCTTTATTCCTATGTCAAAAACTCATCCCTCCTTTTTCATCTTTCCCATCCCCCATGACTTCTCTTCCATTTTGTCTGCATTTTCTTTTTTCTTTCATTCCCGTGACTTCGTCTTCTCTACACTATAGGTAAGCTTTTTCATTATTCCCTTTTCTTCATTACACTTCGTCCTCCTCAATCTTCTTCCTCTCTTCCTTTTCTTCATTCCCTTTTCCTCCACCTCCTTCCATTATCATAGCACCTTCTTTGCTCTCACCCTCCGGCATATACCTCCTCCACCTTTTTTGCCCCCTCCACCCTCTGGCGTAAACCTCCCACTTTCTTCATTGCTTTCAGCCTTCGGCATACCTCTCCTCTCCACTATGCATACACAACTCCTCCAACGTCTTCTCTCCACCTTGGAAGCACATAGACACCGTTGGCTGCCCTCTCCCTTTCTTTCATCAGGTTTGTTTTTTTTTTTTAAATATAAATTTACATGAAGAATTAAGTTAAACTTGCAATGTGAAATTATTATAATGCTTTCAATTTATTTACATGATTCTAGTTATTGGAGTGTTTTTCCCTTGATTGTTTTTTTTTTTTGCCAGAATCATAAACTAGTTGTTAGTAGTTATGCAATACTAATAATGTTTTTGTTTTATACGTTTAGAGCTTGGAAATCGAGGGAAATACATATGTATATTTATTTTAATGAAATGAACAACAATTAGTTTGTAGTTGTCTGGTGACAAATATTTTAACACTTTCTGGTTGTTGTTATAACATATATAATATTATGTTGTATGAGTTGTTGTTATTATACATATATATATATATAGTAAAAAGATTGCAGTGCTAGATGTCCTTACCATTTTGTAAGGTACATTTTGTGGTTTATGAATCTATCTTTAATTCTGTTTCTGCAATTTTAATTTGCTGGGTAATGAAGAATATAAATAATCATTTTTTAAAAAAATAAAACATTTTAATGTCCCAAATTGAGAATTGGGACGTCTAAAATCCTGACTTTAGACGTCCCAATTTTCAATTTGGGACGTCTTTTCTTAAAACATACTACGCCTCTTATATAGACGTCCCCTAGGTTTTGGACGTTAAAAGTGCCAAAATAGAGACGCTAAAACCCCTTTTTGTAGTAGTGGATGTTGGCTATATAGATTGCGTATATTCATGACTAAATCTTTAGATAGGTTAACCAAAAGATTTTTCTCAATAATTTGATTGAGTGTTCTCTTTGACATTCCTCTATTCCCTTTTTTAGAGGATTTCATATTGCTTGATCTACCATTCTTATTGGTGCATCTAATGGTATTCTTTGAATAGATTCGAACCACATCAAATGCTTTTCTATTATTTTCTTTTAGATGGATACCACTCCAACTCTTCTATGTTCATGTGCAGAAATGGGTCATTTTTTAGGATCACGTGGAGGTAGAGTATGGGGTAGCTAATGACATTATGCCCGTATAGATTGATCAAGTACATTTAATGCATGAAGTAAGAGAGGAGACAAATGCTAAAAAAACAAAAAACAAAATCTACTCTAGTAAACTTATTTTTTACCTATATATATATATATGCGCATGTATATATATGATTATCCCCAAATCTTTAGGTACACTCTTAATTTGTCAAATATGGTAATCTACCTTGGAATATCAGAATGAACATAGCCATTGAAACTGCAAGTGCTTTGGCATACCTTCATGTCTCAGACTTCATCCATAGAGACGTTAGAACCAACAACATCCTTCTGGACAAGCGTTTTGTTGTCAAAGTTGCAGACTTTGGACTGTCCCGTCTCTTCCCGGACCATGTCACCCACGTTTCCACAGCCCCACAAGGAACTCCGGGCTATGTTGACCCAGAGTACCATGAATGCTATCGCCTTACTAATAAAAGTGATGTTTATAGCTTTGGTGTGGTGCTGATTGAGCTGATATCATCGTTGCCGGCTGTAGACATCACACGGCATAGACATGAGATCAATCTGTCCACCATGGCGATCAACAAGATCCAGAACCGGGCACTGCATGAGCTGGTGGATCCCACGCTCGGGTTCGAGTCAGATCAGAAGTTGAGGAAGATGATTAATGCGGTGGCGGAGTTGGCGTTTCAGTGTTTGCAGAATTTGAAGGATATGAGGCCTTCCATGGAGGAAGTGATGGAGACGCTGAGGGATATAGAGGGCGATGGGTAGCATAAGAGCAAGGCGGAGGTGTTGGATATTTCTGGAGCTGACGATCTTGGGTTGCTCAAGAATGATCTGCCTCCGACTTCACCTGATTCTAATTTGGCCAGCAAGTCTACAACTTCAACTTCTAGCAATTCAGTGGTGATCTGACCTTCTTTCTTTATTTCATATTTAACGGCAGAAGTAGCAGCTAATCTACGTCTTCTTAGTCTCTAGTTTCTTTCATCTGCTGGAGTGGTTAGCTAGGAGTGGATATGTATATAGAGAGATAAAGTTTTACGCTCTTTACCATTTTCATGTTTGAAGGAGTTAGTTTTAAATTATTCTTTTATTTTTTCTTCCTAGTTTGATCTGTTTTGAGACTATAACATAATGGAAATATGACTAAACCCAAAACCTTATGATTTAAGTGCACCGAATGTGGTAATCCAAAAAGATTAGAAAAAAAACCCCATAGAAGAATGAAATACTGCCAACAAACCTGGTTTTACAGAGTTATCTACTACAGTCGTATAGTCATTCAAGTTTCAACCTTAAAGAGGAAGACATGAAAGGTTTTGGTGGCATTTCCAATGAATCTAAACATCCTTTAAAAACAGAAACAGATTATAAGCTACTAGAGAGAGAGAGAGAGAGTCACTTTATCAATTAGGAATTATGGGCTAAGGATGGAAATAAATGAGCTGAGAATGTGGTCAAAGACCTTATTGCAAGGCGAGAATGCACTCCTCCGTGAAGCAGTCTGGATGAATTATCAAGTTTTTTCCTTTTCCCTCTGATTCTTTCTCTTGTTCTTTTAGGCCATAATCCTTGTGATTTGGAAGTTTTTCTTCTTTTATTTTGATTTCTCCCCTCTTAATGTAAATTTTCCTTCAATCATGTTCTTGTTGAAACTGTTAAGCGTAACTGGAGTTGAAATTTCCATTAAGCATAGTTCAATTGTGCTTTGTCATTTGAGCAAATTCAATTAATTTATACTATGTATGGATTCATCTCCATGTATACAATTGTCACCAAATCTTTAGGTACACTTTTTATTTGGTCAAGAACGGTAATTACTTGATCAAGAAAGAACATGAGGCAGGTGGTAAGCCTCAACAGGAAAAGAAATACACCCTCTGCAATGGTTTATCTCGCGATTTTAGCAAATTACACCAACACAAGTTTAAAAGTTTGGAGAAGTCTCGTTAGGATAAGATTTGAGTTGTCAAACAATTTCAGAACTATTTCTATGAGTCAATAATCAGCCTGCACATTCTGAGTCAAAATATACATTAACAAAAGAAATAAGCCTGAATCATAATTAACTCAGACTTATAGAAAATTTAAAACACTAATATGCAAGGTATATCTCAATGGTCTTAGAGCTTGAGCTTCAAAGCCCTTGACTCAGATCCCACCTGACCTTCATTTCAACATTTATAAATCCTAGTGTTTCTCCAGCAGCATGTGGGAAGAGCTTTGAAAACCCAAAATCTATGTTGTGGTATTAGCAGTGGTGGAAGATTCTAGTTCTAATCTTGCAGGGGATGATGGCATGACAGGTTTTGGAGGCATTTCCAACAAGTCCAGTATGCTTTCTAACATATCAATCACTCTACTCATTGGAGGTCTTTGACTTGGAAATATTTGTACACACCACAAGGCCACAATGGTCATTCTCTTTGCAATATCATTTTCGTCCATGTTATTGGCCCCATTACATTCCAAACTGCTGTCTTGCTCAAGTTGATCATAAATATAATCTGGAAAATATTTATCAGTTCAACAGTTGGTTTCAACATTCATGTTCTTTCTCCCTCCAACCATGTCTAATAGCATCATCCCATAGCTATAAACATCAAACTTATGTGAAATTCCTCCTATGTTTCTATTCCAAACTTCCGAAGCAAGATATCCAATAGTTCCTCTTGCTTCTGTAATTGAAATGATGCTCTCTTTTTTTGGACATAGCTTAGCAAGACCAAAGTGTGATATCTTGGGACAAAAGCTTTCATCTAAAAGGATGTTATGAGGCTTTATATCAAAATGTAGAATTCAGGTTTTGCATCCTCTATGAAAATAATATTCAAGTCCTCAAGCAATCCCAATTGCAATTTGGTATATCTTTTCCCCAGTCAAGCATAGACTATTTTTATCTTTGTTGTTGTGAATGAACTTGTCAAGGATCCATTAGGCATAAATTCATAAATGAGAGCCTTTTGTTTGCCTTCAAAACAAAACCCAAGAAGGGTAACAATATTTACATGGGAAGTCCTACTGATGCTGGTAACCTCATTGATAAAATCTTCTCCATTCTCTTTTGATGCCTTCAATAACTTAACAGCAATAGGGTGGCCATTGAGTAGTTTTCCTTTGTATACAAAACCATAGCCACCTTGTCCCAATTTATCTTTAAAAGAGTTGGTCATTTTCTTGATATCTGCAAATTTGTATCTTGTGAGAGCTAGATTAACATGATTTTAAATGAAGGCTTCAATATTTTGGTCAACCTTAGATGTCTTGCCTAATCCTATTCTTCGCCTCCATTATTTGATTTTACAACAACAATTAGCCTTACATAAAAGCAGCAGTCCAATTACTCCACTAACGACGACAGCACTAACAACACCTGATGGTAATGGCTTTCAGTTAATACAATTGTAAAAGAAACTATTATAGTGAAGCACAAAGTAAGTTAAGAAAAAAACTAAAAGCAGATCTATTACCTACAATGACTTTATTTATTATGGCAGTCCTCCCTGCTCCAGCAACCATACATGGAAAGAAAAGTGGGGTTAGATACTTACTAGATCCTGTATATGAAGAAAGAACAACAAAGGATACATGTATAATAAGTTTTCCAAATTAGCCATAGGAGATTATGATATTCAGATGAATGCATTAACATGAACACCAACTTTTGAGATGAGTTGTTTCATTACAAGAGCAGCACAATTTATATATATATATATATATATATCAAGACCACAGTGTCCACCACTTATTTACACAGTACTGAAAACCAGGTTTAAGTGCAATCCATTTCAAGGTAAACGCCCATCTTTAAAATATGTGTGGTAATTCGTTCATAACAAGCTAGTTTAATTTCATTATCTTGCAATATAAGTATGGAATCTCCATCTAATGGGGTTGTACTGTAGTTAAATTATACAGAAAAGAAACATTAGGTGTGATGCGAGCATCATGCTCAGTAATGGTGGCATCACAATGATAGTGCCGGGCAACACCTAAATTGCCTTCTTCACTTCACTATTGTTTCTTTGGATGGCCCTACTCTATTTGGCTATAAGGTGATAGATAAGGAAGACGTGCTTGACTGGATGACTTACAAGTCAATGCAAAGACTTTGGTGACATCTAAAATCTCCAAAATACCCTCCAGATTAAGTAGTTTACACCCCAATAATTGCCCTGATTCAGTAATCTTGCCTGAGCAAATCATTTTCTTTACTTTTATGTTATTTTATTAATTGTGGCCCTAAGCTATTATAAATGGTTGGGATTAATTTTGCTGAGCAAGAGTTCAAGTTGACTCGAACGTTCATGAAGAAAATTTGTCCATTGTTTGTGCTCAACACAGTGAAGAACCATGTACCTTCATAAGGAATATTCAAACTCAAGTATGAATGGTGAACAAAATTGACAAGGAATGTATTACAAAGGAAAAACACAAAACAAGAGAGAGGATAGAAAGAATTCTAAGCAAAGAAATGTCAAATCAATTCTGAGAAGCAGACAAAATGTGGGATACGTCCCTTGACCCATTCCAATTATAGGTAGACACAAGGCCTTTCAAATGAAAACTTGGGCTTGGTTAGAGTTTAAACTTTAATACTACTTGAATTCAAATTAATTCATAGCATCGCATGATTTGTTGACAGAAAAATGGAAGTACAAAATAAAACTCTTAATGAAATAACTTGAGATAAAAATAATATTTAGGATTTATATGGAAAAATCATTATTTAAAAATAATTTTATTAAAAATTATAATGAACATTTTTGAAAAATGATTTTTCATTTTTCTTAAATTACAAGTCTCCGATACTTTTTAAAATATTGATCTATAATCTTAAAACACATTAATAATTGAACAATAATTTATCAGGGTTTAGGACAACATTTTAATTTGGTTTAGTCTAAGACAACTAGATTGATATTTTTGCCACTAAAAAAAGAGCCTACTCGCATTTAAGTACAATCAAAATATTGTTGATGTTGGTGACAATAACAAAGCTGAAAATGATAATCATGTTAACATTGTTATGTTTAGTTTGTGTTTTGTGTAATGCTTTATCTTGAGTGAAAGAAAAAGGACTGATGAAGGATTGAATTCGGATTCTCTCCTTTGCTTCCCATATGCTTGCCTTCTTTACCCCAAAACTATGTAGTTTTGGAGTAAAGGATGGGGCGGACCGGAATGATAAAATAGAACTAGGAACAGGCCTTTACGCTTAAGTCTTATTGAAGGAAATCAAAAACAGTTTTTTTTCTTTTAAAGAGAAAAGCCCTCTACCCCATCTTTCTCAAGCTTCCGAAAACACACACAGTGGCCCTGAGCTTGAGCACCACCACTACCTTCATCTTCTCCACCAAAAACTTCACCTTCCTTCTCCATTTTCGTTGCCAGTGACTCTCACCTCCATCACCGTCGTCGCTGGCAACATCCCTTCTTCTTTCACCCTCCACAACAGCCATGAGATTCAAGCTTGAGGTTGAGAAGAAGCACCGCAGCAAATATGATTTTGGGGAGCTTCTTCACTAATTCTCACCACCCTCGCACCACCATAACCTCCATCCTCACACCCACCAATGTTAGCTGTCTAGCTTTACCATAAGCGTACGGGTCGCAAGTAATATAAAAACATCGTTCCCACGAGGACTAAAGAAAAAGAAAGTGAGCTAGTTATAGCAATTATATTCTTAATTAGGTTGAGCAAAATTCAATTTTTGTTTTAATTTGTTTAAGAAATGATTTATTTGAGAATTCTAAGGTTAAATTTTTTTTCAAGATCCGAGGAAACTAGGATTATCTATCTCCTATCTATTTCATGAATTAATTAATTTACCCTCAATAAGCAATCAAACGAAGATATGTATTTGTCTAAGATTCAAAAGTATTTGATAATAGTCTCTCGAGTCAAAACCAAATATTTATCCTAATAAACTAATAAATCTCTTGTATTAATTTATAAGGACTAACTTTAAACATCAATATTAATCTGACAATGCTAGGTTAGTAACTATATCTCTATGATACTAACAAACCATCCGTTTAATATCTAAATTTCAAGTCTAACATGGGTAATTCTACACTTAAGTTATCTTTCTCAAGATTAATTTAAATGAACAAGACAACTAAATGATAATCAGACATTTAGAGGCATTAAGAGTAAGATAAAATCAATACAAAAACCTCATTCGATACAAAAAGAGAATAAATAAATAATTCAAACAGATCTATTACCTACAATAACTTTATTCTTTATTGCAATCCGCCTTGTTCCAGCTATTATGCATAGAGAAAGCAAAGTGGGGTCAGGGACTTACTAGAATTTGTATATGTAGAAAGAACAAAACAAATGATACAGAAAGAAAAAGTTATCCAATTTAGCCATGGGAAAGTCTGATATGCAGATGAATGCATTAACGTTACCACTAACTTTTGAGATGAGTTGTATCCTTACTGCTTTACTTGGATGGGGAGAAGATATGAGAGGAAAGAAAACTACGGAGTAAAATCAGAGGGGAATGAACTTTTCTCCTCCTTGGATGAGAGAGAAAATGTGAAAGAAAGGAAAATATGGAGGAAGATGGGTGTGGGTCCCATACTCCCATGCCCCATTTTATTCCCAAATTTTCTGTCCGTAAATAGAGAGATTTTGAGGGGGAACATGCTTTCCGTGGTTGCCCATAGTGCAAAGTTCTAATATCTATTAGTGTGTTCAGATTAATTTTTGGAGAATAGATTTTATGATTTATGAGATAAGTATGTGAGAGGAGTTTTATCTCGATTTATGAAAAAGGGTTTTTAAAAGGGTTAAGGTGCAAAAATACGCATGAGTTTTTCTCAAAAGTGCGCATAACACCAAATGTTTTTTTTAGGAGCAAAAGTAATTATGTGGTTATAAAATAGGAGCAAAAGTCACATTTTCCGTTAGTGGTAGTAGACACCGTTAGTTTTGCCGTCGCCTCCTTCTTCTTCAACCGTTCTCTCTCTGCTTTTATCTCAATAAAGCTCTGGGCAAAACTGATGGCAGCAACGGCAGCAAAACTCTTTGAGGCTGCATTTTTGTGGTTTGGGACACTACCTTTTTGAATGATGCTCTCTTTCTGGAATTCTGTAGTTATTTGGATTTTGTTTTTCTTTTCATAAACCTCCGTTGATTTGAGTGACAATTTATCCTATTGAAGCTTAATCCCCAGTGATGATTTTTCTAATTTTTGAATTTCTCATATTTCAGCTACTGAATGAGTAAAGGGAAAGCAAACGGAAGAAGCTCTTTCCATTAAAAACTCGTAAGTGTCTAACACTGACCTCTAGAAAGCATGTGAGATATGTTATATGTTCCTTTTCAAGTTTCACCTGTATTTCTCTTGATATGAAGCATAAAATGTACTAGGTGGTGGTTTTCAAATGGAAGTTACCTGCTTTGAGTTTCTTCCTATCTTAGGGTTCCTATAATTATGATTTACTTGCCGATGGCTGGCACCTTTTATATATTTCTTTGCCACTATATTGCCTTGCACTTATAGTAGTGGGTTTGATCTGAACATGATAAGTCAGATGGCCTCAAGCATGGAGAAAGTTGTTGAGCTTATAGTTGAGAGTGATGAATATTTGGAATATGTATTTATCTGGTTAAAATGGTCAGTTGTGGAAGATATACCTGCACGCCTCACACACACTTACACCTACATGGATAGTTAGTTTAGAAGTATCGATGTTGCCTCTTAGTTGGTTTCAAAATCGGATCATCTATACCTATACATTCTTGCATTGATAAAGAGGTACTCTTCATATCTTACTGTTTTATATCTCTTCAAATTCATTATATGCATTCACTTCTGTAAATACGAGAGATTGTGAAAGTTGGTTTAGGACCTTCAAATAATCATGAATCTTGATTTTGTCTTTATCTCCGTTGTTCCTCCCTCTAATGGTTTTGGTCTATGTTTTTGTGGTGTTGAAAATTGAAATGATCCAAAATGACTGATGTTCTGCAGTGAAATTGCAAAGCATCTTTCCCTCCCGCCAGTTAAGCTTCACTGCAGCATGCTCGCTGAGGATGCCATTAAAGCAGCCGTGAAAGACTATGAAGAAGAAGGAGGCAACGGCGGCAAAACTGACGGTGTCAACTACCACTAACAGAAAATGTGACTTTTACACCTATTTTATAACCACATAGTTATTTTTGCTCCTCAGAAAAGCATTTAGTGTTAGGTGCACTTTTGAGAAAAACTTATGTGTATTTTTGCACCTTAACCCTTTTTAAAACCATAATTTGGGACTTACCCAAATACACTTTAGTGTTCGCGCGTTAAGACCTCTCATGGTCGCCATTCGTCTCGCCGTGTCCGTCTTTTTAGACATCGTCATCGGTCGCTCCCAACCCTAATCTCTCTTATTCTTTAAATTTTCTTTTCGACAAGGGGAAATAATTGAAAGATGGTGGACTATAGATTAGTATTAATTGGCTTTGGGAATTCAGGGTTAGTAATTGCTAGATTGATGGCTTTTCTGATAGGTGATTTTCTCATCGCGGTAATCTTAGTATGTGCTCGTTTGGAATAGCTTATTTTTAGGCAATAAGTGCTTATAAATCGTGATTCACAGTATACGAGGTAAGTATGTGAGAGAAGTTTTATCTCAACTTGCGTAATAAGGACTTATTTTTTAAGAAATTATGATCCCAAACATGCCTCTCATTGCTGGATTTGACAATGAGCAGTGGAGCATCGTCAAGAAGGCGGCAAGGGTTGATGGCCTTTTTTTTCTTTTATTCTTTTTTAACAAAAATGCTATTGGGACCTTTGATCAGTTGATGTTATAGATTCCTATACTAATAAAATATTGAATTTTAGTTTCTTCCAATGTACTGTAAATATTTTTGTCCAAAAGAAATGTATTGTAAATATTGTATTTACTATTTAGTAATTCATCCATTTCGTTTTATTTTATTTAATTTAAAAAATTATCCATTTTTATAATTTTTACCTAGTAAAACAACTTTCTTTGGTGAATTATTTGGTTTCTTTGTTAATTGTTATAAGAAGTGCATTTTAGTCATTCTCAATCTTACTCATTTTCTTTGCTCTCCGTCTTCTCTCACCTATCCAAGTATAAGGGGTGATAATAGTTTCTTTTCAGTTTTCTCTTCTTCACATTTGCATTCCTCCTAACTTTTTTTTTTTTTCTCCAAGTAAAGGGTACAGGAACAGGAGCGGAAGAATATACTACTTATGGATCTTAATATAGGACTTACTTCATGAGTTAATTTTAATTTTAAGTATAAGACTTATTTTTTATATTTATCAATTTTTTTTTATTTATCCTGCCTCAATAATAATCAATAAAAAAGAGAAAATGAGAAAATTTTAAAAAAAAATGACTATAGTTTTTAAAAAAATACATATTATATTAACTAATTTTTTAATTTAATTAAAATAAATAAATATACCTTATTTTAAGGAATGGAGGGAGTATTCATCCAGTCCACAGCGTCTCCCACTTTTTGCACAGTACTGAAAATCGGGTCCGAGTGTAATCCATTTCAAGGTAAACCCCATATTTAAAATTTTAGTGTTAACTCTTTCACAACAAGCTCGTTTAATTTCATTATCTTGCAATATACTGCAAGTATGGAAGCTCCATGTGATGCTGTTATAGTTAGATTATGCAGAAAGAAATATTAGGAGTGACGATAGCGATAAGAGAGAAATTAAATTAAAAAAACAGAAAATAATGCGAACAGAAAAAAGTTGCCATAACATGGCAACCCTACGACATCCTTCCCCAGAGAAACAAACAGAGGCATAGGGGGGCAAAATTAAAAAAAAAAAAAAAAAAAGCTACTACGTTAGTGGACAGAGCAGAGCAACATTATCCACACTGCCGGTGATCGACACATTGCAGAAGGCAACAAAAAGAAAACCAAATTATTTATGCCTAACCATATTTCCAGAGCAATGAAAATATTCAACCCACAGAACAGAGACCACACTACAGATGGTAGATCGACAGAGCACAGCTTACCACGCGAAATAAGAAACCTCCGGAGATCAGATTGACCACGACACAGCAGCTTGAAGATGTCGCCGGGCGGAGACCACACACCTGAGCCAAGATCGACAGAGCAGAGCTTATGGAGCAAAAGAAGACAACGCCAGATACCAGATCGGCGGACGAGAGGGCACTTCTTTTACTCGCGAGCCACACAGCACAAAGCAGAGACAAGATTGACAGTGCAACGAAAAACCTTTGCCGATTTAGAGTTGCATGAACAGATTGCTCACCATTATAGAGTCCAAAGCTCCCAACGGCACTCAAGAACACTCCGCCGGACTTCAACACCAGGTGGCTAAGCTGAACATCGATGGAAATGACGAAAAGAAAATCAGACCCACCGCCGAAAAAAGTTAGGACGACCAAGAACACAGGTGAAGACAAACAATTGAAGCGAACATGCTCTTTAGGTTCAACGATTTGTGGCCGCTAAGAGAGGTGAAGAGAGATCAGAGTTGCGAGCAGCCGCAGAGAGAGAGAGAGAGAGAGAGAGAGAGAGAGGAATATATGGGTTGTTCGGACACAATTATTACAGGTCAACAGTCATAAATTTGATCCAATGTGGAGAAGCCAATCACAAAAAGCAACTTCATGTGGCTTAAGGTAAAAGTGGCTTTTCATGTCTTAAGCCCTTCTCATGATAAACTCAATCAAACACACAGTTTACCCTAATTTAATTTCAGTAGTGCTTTTAGGTCCAAATCGTGCTAATGGGGTGGCCCAATTGCTGAACCAAATATGCTTTATGAGGTGCAAGATAAGTAGGGGTGGAAATAGGCCAAACCAGGCTTCTACCCTAACAGGTCAGGCTTGTTTAGTGACAGGATGGCCTGAGCCTGACATGTAACCTGTTAGAGGCTTTTTTTTGAGCTTGAGCTTGACCTGTATACAAGCCTGTCCTAGCATGTAGCTTGTTTAGAAAGCATGAAACTGAAATAGTGATGGAAACAGGCTATAGGCCTCACAATAGGCCTATGTCAAACAAGCTGAATATAGGGACTTTATTAATAATTCATTTGAACATAATTACTAGTTTATATTTAAAAAAAATAGAGACAAAATATAGCTACTTCTAGAAACAAAACTTTACAACATAGCAAACCGAAGGACAAAGCACATAACCGATAAAAACCGAAGAACGAGATCTGGAGAAACATAGCAAAAACTAATCCAACTAATTCATACATTATTTGGTTCTTCCATTATATGAAATATGAAATATGGGCAGAGATCTAGAAGGACAGAGCACATAACTGATAACACAATAAATCTAACACAAATAGAACGAGATCTAGAGAAACAAACCCTGCTCCCAACCGGCCACCGAGGAAGAAAGACTTCAAGTTGGAGGAAGGACAGCCACAGAGAGGTTTCAGCGTTGTCGACTCTCGGAGGAAGGACGAAATGAAGAAAAGGCGACCGGTTAGGGATTGGGTTCAATGGTTCAAGAATCACGGCTCAAGCCGAAGAAATGAAGAGAATCAAGGGATCAAGGGGAAGATGAAGAAAGGAAGAGGGCGGTCGGCGGTCGCTTGGGTTCGGCCGAGAGTGGGTGTATGTCGAGTGTGAGTGTCAATCGAGATCTGAGATGAGAGTCGATCCTCGAGACTTCGAGAGACACGGAGTGACAGTGAGACTGTGAGAGATTGGGAGTGAGAGTCGGTGTTTGTCTAAGAAATGAGAATGACCTGGGTTCTTGATCGATTGTTTTTGTCCGAGGGTCTTGAGAGTTTTGAGCAGAAAAAAAAATAGAGAGAATGAGCGATTGAGACTAGAGGGTGAGGGAATTTGGGGCAACCCAACTTTTTTTGGGTGACTGAGTTGTGAGACTGAGGGTGAGAGAATTTGGGGCAGCCCAAAATTTTTTTTATAAGTAACAGGCCGGCCCGATAGGCCAAAAAGGTCTACTAATTGGCCCTGGCTTGGCCTGTTTAGAAAAAGGGACAATTACAATCAAGTCCCACATAAGAGAAAAAATGAAAAAATGGTTCCTGAAGTTGTTAATGACAAGTCGAGGAGCGTCCATGAACAAGTCGAGGAGCTTACACTGACAACTTCAGGGACCATTTCTTCATTTTTTCTCTTGTATGGGATTTCATTGTAATTGCCCCTTAGAAAAATAGGCTTGGGCTTAGCCTATTTTTCTGACAGGCTAGGCCTGAGCAGGCCGAAAATAGGTCAGGCCGCAGGCTCCTGATAGACCGTCTGACACCTCAGTCACACTTTAGAAGTCCCCAGTTTAGACGTCCCCAGTCTGACTGGGGACGTCTAAAGTGGTTCAAATTTTTTTTTTTAAAAAAATTCAACCAGCGCCAATATTTCCCGCTAAATATTGAACTTTGGGCGTCCCTAATTTAAAAAGGGACGTCCTTTAGGGTCGTTAAATGTCTAGTTTGTAGTAGTGAAGCCAGTAGAGGAGGACTTTGGACAGAGGTTACGTCGGACCAAAGGATGTTAGTATTTGAGGTTGAATGCCGCCTAGAAGCAGAGCCATTGACGAGGGAATGGATCATTACAGACTACATAGAAGATATGGTGTGAGTTTTGAATAAAGCTACGGACTTGAGCATGTTTTGTGAGTTGTCTCAGGCTCTCAGCTCTGCAACAGTTGCCACACGGCTTTTGCCTCCACGAGTTCGATTTTCACTCTCATCATGAAATTTTGAAATTTTTGGAATCCTTGAAGATAGATTCATGGGTACATTTATACAGTTCTCGTTTCCACTTGAAACCTTACCTTCACGATGTTCTTCTTCATCTCCAACTAGCCATCCTCGTCTTATTCCCTTCCATACAACATCTACTTTTAACCTTTCCTCCTCTCTCTCTCTCTCTGTTTTTTTTTTTGGAGAAAT
The DNA here is from genome assembly GCA_963855925.1 of Inga laurina. Classification (NCBI taxonomy): domain Eukaryota; kingdom Viridiplantae; phylum Streptophyta; class Magnoliopsida; order Fabales; family Fabaceae; genus Inga; species Inga laurina. The sequence continues at coordinate 24,749,425 of OY979703.1, read as the reverse complement.
TTTCCACTTTTCCTCCTCATCCTTCCCTTACCAGGAAATTGGATTTCATTCAACAGCCTTTTGAGAACTTGAATGGAATGGGACACAGTCTTCCAGCAGAGGAACAATCTTATTTAACAAGGGACTTTAGTGCTTATATGAAAACCATTTAGATTTATCTCTAAGAAACTTTTTTCATTGTACAAATCGTCAAGGTTTCAAGGAGATAGATTCATAAGCACTTTCCTTGCGTTTTGCATCACCCAAGTATCTTCTTGACAGCCTTTTCATAGGGAACCAATTATCTCTGATTCTCAACCCTCCTCCTTCTCCTCTTCTTCTCTCTTCTCTTCGGTTCAGAAAAGTGCTTGAAAAGGTTAGATTTTTTTCTTGACCCAGGCGTCTGGTTTGATGAGGATGATGAACAGCAACGTGAGAGATAACGGAAGCAAGATTCCATTAGTCTAGGGGTGATAATTGCTCCATTTTTATTATATGAGGGGTAAAATTGTACCCCTAAATATTTTAGGATGTTAATTGCACCATAGAAAATAGTTTAGGGTGTTGGGTGCACCTTAATCTTAAAATAAAATACACTCAGTGGTCATTTGGATTAGTGGTGAACAATTAAAATAAACTCTATGGTTTGAAATTTGAGAAACCAATAATAAATTGATGGTAAATTTAAAAGGCCAAATATTATATTAACATTTTTTTTATTTATATGTTAAGGGTATAATCAGAATAAACGCTGATTATGTTTAACTTTTTATTAAAATGTCTTATAAATTGAAACAAAAATATTTTAAAAAATCTATCATGCATACTTCATCTGTTCATCAGCTCATCCTTAAATTTTATTAAAAAAGTTGACTAAAATAGAAGTAAGCTAGGGAGGATTCAGTGTTTTTTTAAAAACAATTTGTTAGAAGACCCACCAAAGCACTCGGGATTTAGTGTGTGTTTGGTTGGGCTTATTTTTGGATAATAAGTCCTTATTATGTAAGCCGAGATAAAACTCCTCTCACATACTTACCTTGTATACTGTGAATCATAATTTATAAGCACTTATTACCCAAAAATAAACTATCTCATGAACTATACTCATGAGAGGATTATAGTTCATTCCACTTTTTCAGTTTTTACCAAGGTAATCAAAGCCGGACTAGTCATTGAATTGGCCGGGGTACTGGGTCAAGGATCACTGGGTCAGATCAGAGTCAAACCGGAGCTAACCCGGGGCTAAACCGATGAAAAATGGAAGATTTTAGGATTATTAATATAAAATTCTAAAAAAAAAAAAAATTAAAAAATTGAGTTTTTAAAATAAAAAAAATTAGACCGGGTCGGTCTACTGTCTGGTTCAGCAGTTTCCAGTCCGAACTGGCTGATCCAGTCCGGATCTAATAAGCATGGTTTTCACTACCCTACACATCCTGTTTCCATCTTGAGGTGAAACGACGTCGTTTTATGGTAGCGGACAGTAGCGGCAGATGGTTTTGGCAAAGGAGTGAAGCTAGATCCTACTTTTGCACCTAAGAAACCTATGAAAAGGGAAAGCCACCTAACCTGTTTAAGAAAATCAAACACTACCATAAAAAGAAATTAGGATAATCAGTTTGTGACCCTAAACTAGAAGCTGAGAAAAAGAAAACATACTGTGGGGCTGCAACAATGGTTCCCCTGTTGGTGCCCCTAATTGGTCAGGAAAAGAAAACCCATGTTGATCATAACTTTGATTGGGACAGAGACATGTGAACCCCTGAAACTTACATTGTACCCACATCTACCACCTGAATTTCTGCAATCTTCACACTGGCCACCTTAAGTCAGTTTCCATTTAACCTCAAAACCTTGTGCTATAACATCACCAGGATCTATGGCATCCTCCACGAAACTTCTCGCTGCCACCCCAGGAACAGGAACTGTGGTACTAATTCCGCATCTCAGAGCGCTCTCGTTAAAGTATTTCTCACCGATCAACGAAAAGTATGCTTGACGAGGATTACCGTGTACGAGGCAGTCAAATTTCATAACAGTTGATAGATTCACAGGAGGACGCGTGGATTCTGAAGTATCGCAGTCATATAATATGGTAGAGTTGACATAATTGGAATTGTAGTTAAAGAAAGAATAATCCAACGTTATGTTGTTGAATTCATTCGGACATTTGGTGCCCCATAAATCCATTCTTGCTACTTTAAGAATTCTTGTGTTTGAATGGACATTGATGACACGAAAATTCTTAGATGCCATGTTGATAGTAACATTGTCTCCTTCACAATCTAGCTTGAACCTTGGATGCCCACAATACTGAGGTGTGAATCGAACCAGAATGGGTAACTAAGGTTGGTGATGTTTTCGCAGCTAAAGGGCCTGCAAGCTAAGAATTGTTCATCAGAAATATGTCATCAAAGGGCTTGAGACTATGGGAGAGAAAATAACCTAAGAGACTAAGAATCCAAATACAAATGATGGGCTTAGGGAAGAAAGGCCACTGCTGCCACGTAGAAGTAACAGATATCGCGGGACCACCTGGAAAGTGCGTGAAGGTGCAGAACAAAAGAAGAATTGGCATAACAGAAAGGAAGTGAAGAATTATGAAGATTTCTCTCTGAAATTCTCTGCCTTCCCCCTTGATGATTTCTCTTATTATTTCCTTTTGTTTTTGATTCCGTCATTACAGTACTGCTCTTCAGCTGAATTTTATGTTGAATGATGCAATTAAGGATTCTCGGTAACCGCTGCTTCATTTGATTTGAATAATCTACAGAGATAGATTGCAATCCTATATAACTGTTTATCTCACAATATTGGCAAAATACTGTGGGAACAAGATAATGAAGAAGACAAGTTGAAGGAGAAGAACACAAGGAGGACCCATGTAACGTACGATTGCCACGATAATAATATCTGTGTTTTGGAATGGCCAACAGCTGTCACGGGAATGTAAATCAAAGTCAAACTAAAACCTCTTCAAGTAATTTGCCTAATGAGGCTTATGATTATACTATAGTAACAAGCACGATATCCCCCCGCGCTTTGCGCGGGAGCAACAAATACTTCATATGAAAACATTAGCATCAGTTGCAATTGTTAATAAATGTTACAAACAGCAAGAAAAAGAATGAACCAATCCCTCATCACTAACAACAGTACTACTTCACCCAAAAAACGAAATGAAAAAGCATCTGTGCTACCCCACAAAATACAACAAACCTTCATCCAAATTAAGAAGGGTTGGCAACCCAGTAACAGAGCTCATTACACAAACAACAACTCTTAAGCGAACATATAAACAAACCAAACATTTCAAAATAATGACACGAAACCATTTGTCCTTGCCCAATGAGTTCTTCACATCTCACGTCCGCTGCTCAATGTTTCTGAATATCTCCCTATAAACGACATTGGTAGTTGTTTTCTTTTTCATGTTTACTCCCATCTTGTATAAGAATTTTCAACCCTGCAATATTCTTAACTCTTGATAAGGCCACGTACAATTGGCCATGTGTGAACACTGGATTCGATAGGTATAATCCAACATTTTGTAATGACTGCCCTTGACTCTTATTAATTGTCATCGCAAAAGATAAAGCAATAGGAAATTGCCTTCTCTTCATTGTAAAAGGAAGACTGCTGTCTGAAGGATTCATATCCATTCTGTGAATCAAGACCTTCTGATTTGGGTTTGAACCATTTAATGTTATTGCTTGGATGACATTTTTTCCAAGAAGTGTGATGCGTAACCTCGTTCCATTGCATAACCCATTAGCTTGATCTATATTCCTTAATAGCATTATAGGTACACCAACCTTTAGAATAAGATTATGCCTGGGCAAACCTGAACAATTAATTGTATTCAAGAACTCCGTGCTATATAGATCTTCAAATCCATCAACCTCTTGAGCTGACTTACAAATGGTATCACTACTACAGTACTCCATCACATCACCAGGTAATAAAGAGCACATGTATTCATTGACATGGTTTACACTCTCAATTGTAGGGCATAGAATGGCTCGGCTATTGAAGTAATCTGAATGACCTAAATTATCCAGCAAGTTGGGGTAAGTTGCTGATACGATAGCTTGAATAGGATCTTGATAATTTCGAATAAGGAATTCCTCAGGAATGTCAACCTCCGCAATACCATCATGTGGCAAACCCAATTTACCATCACCTATGTCTAGAAGCCATTTGGAGAAAAGTTGTAACTGACGATTGTCTGCATTACACGAAGAAGATAATCTCATGTTTTCTGTGAGATGGAAAATTGTACATGAATCCCATAAATATGAAGAAGTAATGCAAGCATTCACAATAGTAGCCCTTGACCCCCTAGGGATAACAGGTAACAGTTGGCGAAAGTCACCACCCATCAACACCGCCTTCCCACCGAATGGTTGGTTTGAATGCATAATGTCCTTTAACGATCTGTCAAATGCTTCAATGCAAAAGCGTTGTACCATCGGTGCTTCATCCCAGATTATCAATTTAGTGGACTTAATCAACTCGGCCAACATAGAATTTTGTTTGATATTGCACATTGAATCTTCGTTAACTGTAATAGGTATTGCAAACCTTGAATGAGCCGTCCTTCCAGACTGTAATAATATGGCTGCAATGCCGCTTGACGCAACAGTGAGCACAATTTCACCTTTAGATCGAAGTAATGAAGTAAACGCACTCCATAAAAAGGTTTTGCCAGTTCCTCCATAACCATACACAAAGAAAAAACCACCAACACCCGCATTCAATGAAGACATAACTGTATCATAGATAACTTTCTGTTTTGAATTCAATGAATTGATTATTGCCACCGACTGCGCTCGGAGATCAACTTTATCATATTGTAATTCTTGTCTAATGAGATGATTACCAACATCAAGATAATTGACCGACGAAGGTAGTGGGAGCGAAGGGAAATTTGATAGGCTCCTCCCATTGAGTTGCAACAGACTTTCAATCTCACAGAGGGCAACTTGCTCTTTTTCCGATGCTAATATCTCTATCCCTACATGAGTGAAAAGATGAGTAAAACAACATGTGTTAACACGTGGAAGAAATGAAAGGGCTATTATGAATAGGAACATACTTGAAGACAAATGATTGTTATGTGGGATATATAATAGATCTTCTGACAGAATTTGAGATGTTCCATTCCAAACAACCTCAGGCCGGCTTAGACAATTACATAATAGCATGGTCACAAACATGGTACGCAGTAAACGGCCTGTTGCCCAAACCGAAGCTTCCTTCAAAGCAGAGATGAATTCAGTGTCATCGTCTAATAATCCCAATGCAATACATGCAGCACGATATGTTGGATGAACAATACCATTGACTGTCCTAATAGCTTCGTAAGATGCAGGTCCTTTGACTTTAGTCAACAAAAGCCTTAAGAAATAGAGTTCTCCAGAGGAAGGTGAAGTATGAGTGAGACGTCCAATTGCAAATCCTCTTTTCCTTTTTTTCCAGATTCGTTGCCTCCGATGATACACATAATATTGGGGGAATTCATAATAATAAAGTGATTTAGCCAAATTATCATCTTCGTTCTGTTTCATCCAAGCAAGGAACATAGACTCACACACTCTAGGCTTGTCCAGAATGTCGGCCACATCATTAGTGTTAGAATAGATGACACATTGTTGGTTTGGTAGATGAAAACTTAATCTTTCCACTGGTGGGAACCTATGCTGTATATCAAAACCAAATATACGCCAAGATGCCTCACATGCAGAGATATAACGAAAATTATAATATTGTTGAATTTCATCTAGTGATTTCTGAGGATTGCCATATGGGTCACTATCATAAATGGAGGCTACGACATGGTCATTACCTTTACTAATATACTTGAACAGGTACTTGATTGCAGTAGATTGATTACATTTTTCAACATTGATATGGGCATGAAACATGGACAACAATGTAGGATTATATGGAACTACAAACCTGTTATCTAACGGAATGCCTTTAATTTCAATAGACTTTCCGTCATCTCTTCTTCTATATGTTGGAAAGCCTTCTTGGTCCACAATTGTGCCTTCAATAAACTTCTTAGGGAAGAACTTCTTGCACTTCTTATCAACCATACATTGTGCTTAAGGATTAAGATGTCCACAGGGAGAATGCATCATGAACTTTTGTACCAACTCATACAACTGATGATTTGAATCCACATCTGGGATTTCAGCAGAAATAATTTTGTCAATATCAACAGGATGTTTCAACTTGTCACGTTCTGCGAGCCATATCAGGATATGAGCATGTGGCAAGCCTCGCTTTTGGAATTCAATAGTATAAACTTCTGTAATAAATGAGGGGAAATAAAGAATACTAAGGTAGCAGTTGTCGTAACTGAAATTTTGCAAAATAAATATGTAGAAGAAGACGTTACAAAGAAGACAATATTATAATGTACCTGCACGTACGTTCCCAAAAATTTTTTTCTTTTTAATAACCTGCATCAAAGCTCGTAGTTTGAGTTTGAAAATCCTGGATAAGATATCAGGCCTGTTTGCAGCAGACAATGAAGTATTTTGGCAGTATCTTGAGATTTCTGGCCACGATGGGTTGCATGTGAAGGTTATAAATAGATCTGGATACCCAGCAAATCTACATATTGTCATGGCATCTTGATAAGCTTGGATCATGTAACGTGCTCCACCAGTAAATGAAGAAGGTAGGACAATACGTTTCCCAGTAGCTGCTGCACTTCTTTCCCCACTAAATAAAGCATCTGACAAACCTTGGTACATGTCCGCACGAAGTTCTTTCTGGTGTGTTCTAACCCATAACAACCTTTGTGCCTCAATCATAGTGTAAGCGTCAACCACAAATTGCTGGAATAGCCTTCCAGAATGCAAAATAGTTGACACTTCATCATCTCTAGCCATCAACTTATAAACAAAGTATTTTCTCATACTAACTCGTTTTTTCGATTTGTTAGTATATGTGAGGTCATCCTGAAAATGCTCTATATCGTCTCTATAACCATCCTCTCCTCTAGGAAATAGAAGGGGGTACTGCAATGGAAGATATGATGGATGCAATTCATGTAGTCTTTGCGGTGTACCTGACAACTCCTCAACAATAATATCTCTTCGATGAAAATTGATATCAATATCTCCAAGTATAAGTGCTGCAACCTCAGACGCGGATGGCAAATTATGAGTTTGACCATCATGTTGTCTGCTATTTATTAAACGTAATTTCAAGCCATGAGGATGAGGCCTACTAATCATTGTGGATGCCATTCGATACTGTTGCACGAACGGATTAAACTGGTCTAACACATTCTTAATGGCATCCACAATGACCACATTAATGCTTGAGTTCTTCAAGTGCTTACTGTTAAAGGATGAATGGAGTGTCATTATATGACCAATAATAAATACCATTGAATAATCAACTGGAGCATAAGATTAGAATATATACTATATATACCTCACCGCAGAAATTCTGTTTTGCACTTCATTCTCTGTGTCATAGATGTACAATTGTGAGTACACAGGTTTCGCTCCATATTCAGGTAATAGACTGCCAATGTGATGGTAATTGAGTCCAGATAGAACAAATGTGTATGGTCCACTACCATCATTTTTAGCATGATCAATTTTCCCGCCCATTGATGTGAATGCAAACATATTGTTATAGGACCTAATGTTTGCATGAAAATTCTTAGACAAGTCAGAGTTTTTTTCAAAGAACAGATCATATAATACTGATGGGGGGTCTTTGTTTTTTGGAAGCTTCACTTTTCCTCCATGGCAACACATTGTAAACGTTGGACCAACTACATTATGTTGATTCTGTATCCTTTCATTGAACCACATCTTTGCACCGCATATTCGACACACATAAGAAGCATCTCCCTCATCAATATACTCTACAACATTAGACACATATGTCAATCACTGTAATTCATTTGCATTAATGAACTATCCCAATTAATGTTTACTACCAATTAATTACCTACCGACACTTAGTGCTCGCTTCCTTGTTTTCTTTTGCAGTATATTTTGTACAGGCACACCAACCTCTAATATTCTATCGGCAGTATCCGAATCTGAACCGAATAATATTAGTAAACAATGATTGTAAATCATACATATACTTATCGTCATATATTTGTAAAATACCTTCTGTTGAATCTGATTGCCTCTCAAAGGCCTCAATATCACATTCCAATTCATCATAATATGCGAAGTCAATATTTTGATAATATTGTTCCGGACCTATTCACCATGGAAAAATATGTTTAATTATTCAAAGTATAGCTATGCCAACTATTCATCATCATGTAACATCCACATTATAACATAAGTGGAAAATAATAGCACAAATCCTTTAATCCTGAAGCCAATAAATCATTATTGCCTTTACCATCTTTACAAACATGTGTACACATAACTATTATATATGACTCCAAATCTCCAATGCTTAAAAGAAAAAAGTACATCGGTTTGATGGCATATGTAAGAACAAAATACATATGACATTTATTATTCACCATCGAAGTTGTAAAAATTTGTTTCCTTGATATGACTCGTAATGTAGGACAACCTGCATGTGTTGGAGGAGGACGGGAGCTGTGTAGTGACTGCTGTATTAGTGTTGATGAATTGCTGAATGAAAGAATTTCAGTTGATGGACAAGCTGGAATTCTGTCTGGAGTGGTGAGATTGGTAGTTGAATCTGTAGGCCGAACAAAAAAATATTAATAATTGGTAGTAAAGACATGAACCGTTTATTAATAGCTGCAACAATTGTGTGTAGTTTATTAGTAATACTGGTCTTAGTTGGAGGAACTGTAGGCAATCTAACACCTAAATAAATATATAATGGAGATCAGAATTTTGGAGCCTGACAATTTTGTCACCTTCAATTGATGACTCCAAGTCAAAATTGAGACGTCGTGTTGCATCTGAAGATTGGAAATGTTTTCTTTGACTATTTGATGAGTGTGTGAAACCTCTGCTATTTTGGTCAGAACATCTTTCCATTGAGCTAAATCTTTGGCTTCGACGTCTAATTGTACTATTTTTGAAGTCCATCTCCCCTGTTAAAGTGCATTTCTTAGATAGCAGAAGCATTGCAATATGTATTGAAATTTTTGATCAGGAAAAATGAAATCTACATACCTGGACTTTTGAAAGATTTAAAGGGTGAGTTCTCATCATGCAGCACATTTGTAATATCCTGAAAAACAGTCCTTGTAGCCCGTTCTTTGTAGTCAGATTGGACTCCATTATTTAGGAGTGGTCTTTTGGTGGGACACATCTCCAGCAAACTTGGTTAGTAAAGTACTTTGTTAGATTGTATATACAGAAATGTAACTTGTAATACGGTAAGTGTGAGAACATGAAACAGCCGCAGAATTGTTTCCATTGCGGCTGAGTAGAAATGGAAGGAGAAATAATAAGCTTAAGTTTGTTTGCATGTAGTACTTATATATGTGTAGCTTACATAAGATGATTCAATGTCCTTGTCTATTTGTAACAGATTATTATGATAAAGCTAAACTTCATATGTAAGATTCATGTTTATTTTGTCATTTATATAAGTAACAACATGAAACAAATCTCATATCACGATGCTTAAACTTGATGATACTGAAAAAGAAATAGACTACAAGGAAGCAAAACCGAAACTCCCAAACATAAGATACAAACACAAACAATTTATAGTTATACTGACAGTGTCAAACGCCTCCCATGGAAATAATCATTAGTTACAATTATTTCAAGATCCCAAAAGAAAAATCACTAAGAAAATGGAATTGAGAACTGCATATTGATAACTTGAGGAGTGATAGGGACTGCGACTAACCTTTTGTTTAAGTGATATGGCTAGTCCAATGGTTGAGTAGGGAGACTTTACCTGGATTAATAGTTGTTCAATGATGATGGCTGTTCAAAAGAAATCGAAGATTATGAATTATCTCAGGCTAATCAAAGTTTTGCATCTCTCGTAACAGGGAAAAAACACATTTGATATGTATAATGCATTTGTAATGTTATAAGACCACTGCAGAGTCTTTTGAACTTGATAAGTAGATAACAACTGCTGAACTTAATATTGGGCAGAATTTATGTTAACCATATATGCCTTTCCACAAACTGAATTTAAAATATGATTTCCAAGGTATGTAATGATAAGTTGTCACTTATTGACAACATGCAAATAATATGACAGAAAATTCATTTAACCATAATGATATGGTCAATATTAATAAGCTTTACAAATGGGAATAATACTATGCCATACCAGTAATGCGTAACAGTTTAGAAATAGGAAGAACAGGTAAGGAATGACCTACAAGAAGACTGATGGAATAACAGGAAGCAAATAAAATGGCAAGAATGGTAGGTAGGAGATGTGTTAACCGTTAACATCTATCAACAAAGTATTTGAAGAAATGAAGACAAGGTCAGGAAATGCATTTAGTAAACTATTGCTGGATTGATTGAATAATGTAAGGAAACATGATTCACCAATGACCTTCTGAATGTACACGATTAAGCAGAGCACATTGTGATAATAAAGTAATGACGTGAAATGATAAATGATAAATGGAGTCATTAATATAGGCAAAACACTGATGGAGTTTAAACATATCTGTATTTAACAACTTGTCTATCTATGTACCTATGATTAACCATGAACATAGCATCAATTTCATTAAATATGAGTAATCAAGTTCATAACCACAGTCAATGAATGAGAACTTTTTGTGGCTTGTGAATGCAACCACTTAGATTCGTCATAGTAAGAAGCAATGTTAATAACTACTCAAAGGCTATCTAGTCATGAAGTCACTTAAACAGTGACCGAGACCTGACTTTTACCAGAATGTAAGAATTATAATTTGCTGCATGCAGCAGCAAAATATGTTCGTTTTGATAATAATTTTTTGAAATGAGGTAGGACAAGGTGAAGGTTGCATGAAAATTAGATTTTCCTCTCTGAATAACAGTAATTGGAAGATTATTTCTTTAGTGTGTAATATGAATTTGTCCCTGGTTGACAACACTAGACTAACATGATAGGTAAATCAGTTAATCTGAATGACATGGACAGAAGAAAGCAGAATACAGTATAACAAAACCATACCTGGAAGAAATAAGACGATAAGACAGAGTTTGAAGCTTTAGAGGCCATGTGGAAGACCTTTAATCTGTGTAACATGTAGTCTGCATGACAGAAGGAATACTTGATATGAAACAACAATAGTAGTGTAAATGGAGTAAATATGTTGAATGAGTGCTAAGTATGATAGTTCGTCTAATATGGGGTGGAGGTAAATGTTGAGTAAGGAAGGCTAAAAGTTAGTACTTATCCTCACCGTTGGATGACAATCTTCAGCAAGCATCATTCATGGAAGCAATTGGAAAGACAACAGCTTGCTAATATATGCTTTTAAGAGAGTTAGATGTATACAATGCTGAAATACCACTGAAGGCGTGGTGCAAAATATTTATTACCATATCTGAACAATATATCTACCCCTAACATGCTATACAATCCAAATAGCTCTGAGAAGGTCAATCCATTAACAGTGCAAAGATGGGAGTGTGGAAGTGTCATTAAGTGATGTTAGAGAAACATCATCAGCTGTATCCACTATAGCAGATACAGAACGTACTAAAGCTACTGAGGCAAACCAAATCTTCCATTATGAACTATATCTGCAACATGTCTTGTCATCTGATGCAAATCTAAGTACCACCATACTCCATCATTTTAATAATATTGAGTAGGCCTACTGCAGACCTAATACAGAATTGCTTTAAACCCACAAGTACAAAGTCTCCCTAGTCAGCAAAGAAGATATACACACAGAAGAAAGTCCAGTAGGGGGAAAAAACACATAATGGCTTTTAGACTCATACTGCTGGTATCATTAAAAATGAACACAATACATGATATAAGAAATACTGACATGAGCTACTGCAGACCTATTAAAACAATGATTTAAATCCAAAAGTGCACAGCACCAACAATTGATAATGATCCTATATATATAATAGGAATAGGATAACGTTTCTACAATAATACTATGGCTTGTAGGTTATTTGCAAACTTCAGAACTCATATTCAGCACTAAAATTTGCCACCCACCATGTCTACTAAAAGATGCTACACAAATAATATGTATCAACAATGTTTCTTACTCATGCTTAAAAATGGAATATCTGAAACAGCACCCTTAGTCTAGGGCCAACAGCCTTTTAGGCATAAGGGGAAATGCATACATATATGTACGTAGCTTTTGACTACTATGAACACTTGTGACATAATTTTAAAAATTATAGCTGTGTTCACAACATTCTAGCCGTCTCATCAAGACCATGAATGCATATTGAACTAAACTTCACCAATGATAATGTAGGAAATCCACAACAGAAACTTAACTTTTTCATATTAATATATTACGGAGTACAATATAACTGATAATATTAAGGCCCCTCATATGCTAATATTGGTGGTGGCCTAATATGATCAATAACAGAAGGACTTACAAATAAGAACACCATTTCAATGGGATTACATATGCTCCACTAGATGGCCAAAAAAGACAACTACTTGATATGTGAAGGGCCAGTTTACAAAAAACAGTACAACATAACTGATAATATTAAGGCCCCTCATATGCTAATATTGGTGGTGGCCTAATATGATCAATAACAGAAGGACTTACAAATAAGAACACCATTTCAATGGGATTACATATGCTCCACTAGATGGCCAAAAAAGACAACTACTTGATATGTGAAGGGCCAGTTTACAAAAAACACACAGCGAAATACATTACATGAAGAGAAAGTAATACAACGTACATTAGGAAAAAACCACTTGAAGTACTTAAGCAAGTAGAGCAATCTACTCAATTCTTCTCCTGCTTGATTGACTTCAGTGGTTTAGAAAATGTTTTTGCTGGAGATTCAGGCCCACTTAAGACAACCTTTGAACTTTGAGCAGAAGGTTTTTTTGAAGAAACCTTCCTCTTCCCCTTGAAAGGAACAGCAGGGATGACATCAGAAGGAGACACACTATCTAAGTCCATAATAGGGAAAGATTCAGACAGCACAATAGAAGCATCACTAGCTGCTGTGCTATTAGCTTCAACAGTAGGAGTATTCATAAAGATAAATTCCTCTTCGTCTTCATTAACTAATTGGCTTGGTTCTGCAGCCTAATAAAGATAGGAATGGCTAAGCATTTCGTAAATGACAACATATAACTTGCAAAGTACTTTGATATAGATTTAATTTTTCCTCACCACATTAGCAGCTTCATTAAACTCAGTCATAAGGTCAGCACACTCAGCGTACGATGCAACAGATACACTTGAGTTTGGGTGCTCCTTGTTGTACTTGTTCAACTTCATCTTGAGGAGAAATTTCTTTCCAATCAAGCTGTTAATTTCACTTGGGAACTCATAATTGATTGCCTCCTTTTTATAACCATTAAAAGATCATTGAAAAATATTCATCAGATGTGATTAGTTGATTGTAATGATTTACAGAAATGACTATTCATACCTCAGAAATATCAGCTTTCAGCTCAGTGGCAGTTTTCTTCATCAGCTCACATGCATGCTTGTCAAAGAGGACAATCGAGGCAGTTCCAGATTCATCACCAATAAGGTAATTAAGCCTCAGCCTATAAAAAACAAATTTTCTATGATCTATACCTTTCCAGAGATCAATAAGTATAATTGATCCATACTATACTTTCTTAAAATTACCATACTTTGATGTGATCCTACAGGGTTTCCCCTTACAGTAGTTGCTGCCACATGTAGGTGTTCCATTTTCCACTTTCGGTTTAGTGCCACACCTTGCACACCCCTCATAAACCCAATTGTGACGGGTTTCAAATTTCTTAAACTCACACACGACAGCAAAATAATTCTCCTACAGAAAGGTGTATATTAGACACTTTTGAAATAACACAAGGGAAATTTGAACCACACAGATTGAAACCCACCACTTCCTGGTTAGGGATGTCAGATACTTTTACTCTGGGAGTGTTTTTCAGAATGCTTTCAACGGCAGAATTGGACCTCTGAGACTGAACACTTTGACTCAAAGAGGAAATCGTTGGAGATGGCAAGTTATGAGCACTGTGGGGATGTGAATATAAAGTCATAAGTAAATACATGTAAAAAAGTTGGGAAGCATAATGCGGTGTGATGTCAATCTAGGAGACTTTCACAGTAGCCCATACCTTGAAAGAAATTGTTGGACTTCTGCAAACTTGCCATTCAAGTGGATCTTAGTGGCATGGAAAGAGCTGCAAATCTCTGGATGACCTGCAAAACAGATAGCACACTTAATTAGCAACCACACACCATTGATACAGAAAACAGAAGACTTAAGAGCAAACTTACCACTCTCATCAAAACCAACTCTTGCAAGCTGAGCAACTAAGACTAAAGGCTTCTGCATGCTATTGAAATCATTCATAACAAAACTCAGTGCACACTCGTCATACAAAACCATCTGGATACTATTCTCCCTGCCATACATAATCTGGGAATTAGGTATAATAAAACACATGATTGGCTTAGGCATATAAAATAAATAGAACATTGTATGTTTACCTCTCATCACCCAATATTAGTCGCATTTTACTCTTAACCTCAGATCCTGAATGGTATTCCTCCAAAGGGCCAATAGATATGACAAATCCAATGACATCTGAGGAAAAAATGGAAAAGTTAAACGTGGTCTAAAGTGAGTTAAGCATCCTTGGAAAGATAAGGACTTACCAAATAGGTACATGGTGTGCTTGTTAACAGTTTGATTCAATATGTCTCTAATGGGAAAGAAGCTGAAAACAATAAGGGGAATTGGAGCAGTCTCTTCTTTAACAAAGGTGGCAGAATTGAAAAGCAGTTTGAACTTATGCTTGGCAGCCTTGAAATCTTTCCCATTAGGTATGACCTCCAAATTTGCAATAAAATATGAACGACCTTCCACAGGGTCTTTCTCATACTGCTTGAATAAGTACTTGTTCATTATTGAGGCCTGAATCTTACTACCCTATAGAGAAAGATGGAAAAAACGAATCTGTTTTGTGAAGGTACGTATTGAAGCTAACAATGCACCAAACTTTTTGTATGTAAGACTGTCAGAAGTAAATACGATGGGATGAAGAGAAAATATGGATGATGCCATGATTTTTATATGAGGTCAGTTTTGGTAGTGACTGCTGGTATGATTTAGTATAGGTAAAATAGAAATGTAGTAAACAGCAGCAACTACTATCAACATATATGAACAAATGAATTGAAAACTTGAAGAAGATGATGTCAGTTGAGGCGTTTGGTAAATTATTGCATCAGTTATGCAATAATACAGCTAAAGAAGATTCACCAATGATCTCATGACTATTTGGACAAAGCAGAACACATTGTGAAAATTGACATACGAAAACATATTGGGAACTAAATTTATGATTGACCAAATAGCTCATAAAAGCAATACACCTTAAACATAAGTTATGTTACAAAATTAACCAACTGACCTCTTGGTCCACCATAAGGAAACAAATGGCAAACAACTGATTTGGTGAGTCCTTCTGATAGCTATTCCACCTTCTCAGCACACGAACTACAATTCTCCACATATCAGTGCTATCATCAAGATCTTTGACCATTGAACATTTCCTAACCGCCATGGATGAGAACAAATCAGCTAACAATGAAAATAGATACCAATGCGCTATAATTTGGGAAAACTGAGGAACGCAACAGATTTAAATAGAGGAATTCGATTAAAACTATGCAGCATTAATTATTTATGACATGGTCAGAACTTTTTCAACTTCTAAACATGTTGCAAGGCAATTGCGTTAATGGTACAGATTCAAGGTATGTGGTAGTCTGAATAAATCAGTAGTATGATGAATCAGTAGTAGAGAGGTGAGGTGATCATACGTACACAGGTATGGACTATCTGTATGGCCTACTGCCTTAGGCGTCAGTGTAAGAAGATATGTATTATTGTCAGAGAAGTTAACCTAATAAGCATTCAAAACTGTATCTTGGAAAAATCTTGACGATCATGAATATATTACCTTGGGATTCTTGACCTCCATCAGCATTTAATTCGGCTAGTTCTACTACACTAGAGTCATAGATAGGTCAAGAATTAGGGCTCTGGAATGTGCAAGAACCATTATGCTGGTTATCCAACTTGGAGTTGAAATTGAAGATATACCTATGCATAAAAGAAGATCGTGAGTCTGGTGATAGATTTTGACTGATATATATAATTTGTGAAGTTGGTCAACACGCAATAGCTTACTTTGTTTTTTAGGTTGCCACATTTAATGAGAGGTATGTAAGGTGTACTAAAGTAAATGATAATCAATAACCTAGTCCAACTTGATTTAAGTATAATCATTCATTGTTAATATATGAGGTTGAACCATAACTGAGCTTCACTAATGACAGTACAAATCTCAAGACAGAATAAGACAGTGAGACAACAAATTTAAGAGATGAAAGCATAAATGTTAAATATATTACCTTGGGATTCTTGAACATTAAAAACTGTATCTTGGAAAAATCTTGACGATCATGAATGATTTGACATCTTATGAAAGGAAAAATATGACCAAGAATCCCAAGGCAAAATTGAATGTGGTCAGAGATGCTACCAAGATTTAGTATGATTTTAGTATAGGCACATTAAAAGTGGATACAACATATGCGATTGTGGAGGCAGTCAAGAAATAACATATACTGTATTCAAATCAACGGTGAAGATAATGTTAGGCAAATGGTTTACATTGGTAAAATTGATGATGTTGAACCATAACTGACCTTCACCAATGACAGTACGAATTTCAAGACAGAATAAGACAGTGAGACAACAAATGAAAGAGCTGAAAGCATAAATGTTAAATATATTACCTTAGGATTCTTGACCTCATCAGCATTTAATTCGGCTAGTTCTACTACACTAGAGTCATAGATAGGTCAAGAATTATGGCTCTGGAATGTGCAAGAACTATTATGCTGGTTATCCAACTTGGAGTTGAAATTGAAGATATACCTATGCATAAAAGAAGCTCGTGAGTCTGGTGATAGATTTTGACTGATATATATAATTTGTGAAGTTGGTCACCACCCAATAGCTTACTTTGGTTTTTAGGTTGCCACAATTAATGAGAGGTATGTAAGGTGTACTAAAGTAAATGATAATCAATAACCTAGTCCAACTTGATTTAAGTATTTAAATACATTGTTAATATATGAGGTTGAACCATAACTGACCTTCATGAATGACAGTACAAATCTCAAGACAGAATAAGACAGTGAGACAACAAATTTAAGAGATGAAAGCATAATTGTTAAATATATTACCTTGGGATTCTTGAACATTAAAAACTGTATCTTGGAAAAATCTTGACGATCATGAATGATTTGACATCTTATGAAAGGAAAAATATGACCAAGAATCCCAAGGCAAAATTGAATGTGGTCAGAGATGCTACCAAGATTTAGTATGATTTTAGTATAGCCACATTAAAAGTGGATACAACATATGCGATTGTGGAGGCAGTCAAGAAATAACATATACTGTATTCAAATCAACGGTGAAGATAATGTTAGGCAAATGGTTTACATTGGTAAAATTGATGATGTTGAACCATAACTGACCTTCACCAATGACAGTACGAATTTCAAGATAGAATAAGACAGTGAGACAACAAATGAAAGAGCTGAAAGCATAAATGTTAAATATATTACCTTAGGATTCTTGACCTCAATCAGCATTTAATTCGGCTAGTTCTACTACACTAGAGTCATAGATAGGTCAAGAATTACGGCTCTGGAATGTGCAAGAACCATTATGCTGGTTATCCAACTTGGAGTTGAAATTGAAGATATACCTATGCATGAAAGAAGCTCGTGAGTCTGGTGATAGATTTTGGCTGATATATATAATTTGTGAAGTTGGTCACCACCCAATAGCTTACTTTGGTTTTTAGGTTGCCACAATTAATGAGAGGTATGTAAGGTGTACTAAAGTAAATGATAATCAATAACCTAGTCCAACTTGATTTAAGTATTTAAATACATTGTTAATATATGAGGTTGAACCATAACTGACCTTCACGAATGACAGTACAAATTTCAAGACAGAATAAGACAGTGAGACAACAAATTTAAGAGATGAAAGCATAAATGTTAAATATATTACCTTGGGATTCTTGACCTCCATCAGCATTTAATTTGGCTACTTCTACTACACTAGAGTCATAGGTAGGTCAAGAATTACGGCTCTGGAATGTGCAAGAACCATTATGCTGGTTATCCAACTTGGAGTTGAAATTGAAGCTATACCTATGCATAAAAGAAGCTAATATATGTATCAATTTGTGAGACGTATTTAATTTACTTATAGGTTTATAATTCATATCAGAAGTAGGCTACAACTGTACCTGGCAGTACACTATTCACACAGTATGAAGTGAGGATTATTTGTATGTCTTACTCCCTGAGCAGTCAAAGTCAGAAGCCACACCTACTTGTCATATCGCTCATACCTGTTCAGCATTTAAAACGAATCAGAAAAAAAAATTTGATGGTGACACATGAAATGACAGACATTTAAATTGTACGCAGTTTAAATTTATTCAACCACCAACTCCACATCGATTTAAAGAGTTGCAATACCTTGGAAATCGGAACTTCATTGCCTCAACTCGAACCATAGTTCATTAAGTCAAAACAGAAACAAATATCCAATGTCCCAAAAGAAGGAGGTGCTTGTAATGGGCAACAATAAATATATACCAGATGCAATAGGCATTAATCATAAAATCTGAAAATTATAATAAATTAAAGGAGTATATTTGGCAATCATTAAATTAAAGGAGTAGCAATCTTAAAGTGAAAGAAATCACAATATTTCGACACATGCACAGATACTTGTGATTGTGATGCCTCATATTTAAATTATCTTTCCTGAATTCGACTAATTCTATCGTATCATATAATTATTAAATAAAAGGACTAGCAAAGTTGAAGCAAAATAAATCATAAATTCATGACACATGCATCGGTGCTTGTGATTGTGATGCCTCATGTTGAAATTATCCTTCATCTATTTGACTTATGCTACTGTATCATCTAATTAAAAAGAAATAAATGTTATGTGTGTATAATTCTCTCTGTTACTTTCCATTCCCCCGTTTTAATTAACCTATAAACTGATGGACTTTATACGTCATGAGTTAACTTGTTTTGAAAAGGTTAAATCAACTAAACTAACATAAAAATTTCACACTGTTGATATTAAACTGGACGATGTTACTAATGTTATGATAAATGAGCAACAATGAGATGGTTCTGTTTTTTTGTTTTCCACTGAGGTTGAGTGCATACAAACACTAACAATTTCGCATTTAGCTTCATGTACTACATAAAAATACAATGATAGTAAGAAAATTACAATTCTAATAATTGCATCATTGAGGGTAGATTTAGAAACCGGATACAAAAGTATTGTTTCAAATTGTGATGATTGGTAAATATATAATTAATGGGTGAGATATTAATGTAGAACGACTTTGTAAAACATGATACTAGTGCCAGGTTACAAAATTAATTGTCCATAGCTTCAGTATACTTAATCATAACAACATACCGCATAAGCCATTGCAAAACCTTATACACTACTTATATCACTTACATAATGGCCCAAACTTACCCTTATAATACCAAGTCTCATAGAGTTTCAAGTAAGGATCATCGGTACCTCATACTTCAGTAGCAATCACAATCAGAATCAAATCCTCCATCTCATATCATGTAACCTGTTAAGGATTTAAAACAGATCAGGGAAAAAATATTTGATTATGACAACTGAAATGAAAGACAGTTTAATTGTACTAATTACAATTATACTCAACAACCTACTCCACAGAGATTTAAAGACTTGCAATGCCTTGGTAACTGGCTCTTAATTGTCTGTACTTGTTCCATAGGTCATGCTGTCAAGACAGAAACAAATAATCAGTTAAGAAATTAAAACAGCCAATCTTTGAGAGTGGTCATGAGGACAAGGGAAATCGTTTTGGACATGCTAAAAGCACTGGATATTCATGTAGAACGACTTTGTAAAAAATCCCACATCACCATAACATGGTACTAGTGCCAGGTTACAAAATTCATTGTCCATGGCTTCACTATACTTAATCATACCAACATACCGTATAAGACATTGCCAAACCTTATACACTCCTTATATCACTTACATAATGGCCCAAACTTACCCTTATAATACCAAGTCTCATAGAGTTTCAAGTAAGGACCATCGGTACCTCATACTTCAGTAGCAAACACAATCAGAAGCAAATCCTCCATGTCATATGTAACCTGTTCAGGAATTAAAACAGATCAGGGAAATAATATCTGATTATGACAACTGAAATGAAAGACATTTTGATTGTACTAATTACAATTATACTCAACAACCTACTCCACAGAGATTTAAAGACTTGCAATGCCTTGGTAACTGGCTCTTAATTGTCTGTACTTGTTCCATAGGCCATGCTGTCAAGACAGAAACAAATAATTAGTTAAGAAATTAAAACAGCCAATCTTTGAGAGTGGTCATGAGGACAAGGGAAATCGTTTTGGACATTCTAAAAGCACTGGATATTCATGTAGAACGACTTTGTAAAAAATCCCACATCACCAAAACATGATACTAGTGCCAGGTTACAAAATTCATTGTCCATGGCTTCACTATACTTAATCATACCAACATACCGCATAAGACATTGCCAAACCTTATACACTCCTTATATCACTTACATAATGGCCCAAACTTACCCTTATAATACCAAGTCTCATAGAGTTTCAAGTAAGGACCATCGGTACCTCATACTTCTGTAGCAATCACAATCAGAAGCAAATCCTCCATGTCATATGTAACCTGTTCAGGAATTAAAACAGATCAGGGAAAAAATATCTGATTATGACAACTGAAATGAAAGACATTTTAATTGTACTAATTACAATTATACTGAACAACCTACTCCACAGAGATTTAAAGACTTGCAATGCCTTGGTAACTGGCTCTTAATTGTCTGTACTTGTTCCATAGGTCATGCTATCAAGATAGAAACAAATAATCAGTTAAGAAATTAAAACAACCAATCTTTGAGAGTGGTCACGAGGACAAGGGAAATCGTTTTGGACATGCTAAAAGCAAGTAATATAACAAAAAAGATTCACACTATTTTAGTAAACTGGAAAAACTTATTATCTCAATTCCATAAGTGAAGTTAACTCATTTCGCGTGCTTAAAAAAGTATATATGTCCTAGATACACAAACCATCTCGCATTCAGGCAAAGTTAGAAATTTAAAAATTACCATGATACCAAGAAAACCACATGTTTAAGTTCAAGGAGTAGATTTTGTTAACTAATGCAGTAAGCATATTTCCACGAAACGATGAAAGATATATTGTTTATCATTGTACTGACTGGAAATTGTCCAATTAATTGCTGAGTTAGTCGTATAGAATGTCTTTCTTAAAATTTGCATGTGACCAAAAGGTGGTGATAGTGTCTTCTTTCACTACTAAATCATCAAGAAAGATACATTTAGTTCTTAACGTCGGACTTTCACAATTGCATGTCTATGCCATCAAGACCCTTTATCATACCAACATACTCATGTTTACAACTACTCCAATTATGGATCCCACATTATAAGATGATGGGTTTGATAATAACTAACCATAAACATACCTAACTTCGTGCACTTAACCGGGAGGAAAATAAAACTCCACATATATATGACTTTCGCCTAAACATAACTATAAATATGATGTTCATAATATGAAATTCTAATATGTCCCATAGTAACAACAACAACAAAATATGACAGCAAAATACTTATAGTTTAGTCAGATGCAAATCTTCTAAAACATGTATGTTGCAACATACAGATATGCTCAAAATAAGGCCATGCAAGACCATAGAACTACTAAGATAAAACAACCTTAACCCATACAAATCTACTCCTGCACTGTACTGGTATGCCTCGTTGACAGGAGCGAAGCCCTCAACTTCAGTATTTCGTTGAATCTTGGGTTCCAAAAAACCCTCGTTGCAGAAGCATAATTGGTCATTGTCACCTTCCCTGTAAAATAGCACTACAACCATATCAACACAAAACTTGAATAGAACAGAAAAATCATAAACATAGAAGTAATTATATACCTGGCACTTTGCTAATCAACCCAAATTGTACAATGAGAATCAAGTTAGACAATTGAGATACAACCTCAAAGTCCTTCCTGGCCTCCTTGGCCGATTCACCATAGAGAACAACAGACAAATGCTTGCCTCTGCAACAAAGAAGAATGACAAAACAAAATTTAGTCATCTATGACAGAACCATACATTCACTTCTAAAATTCAGACTTAACCTTCTATCAGCAACCACAAATGCAAGCTTATATGTCATCATTCCCCTGAATCTGACTTTCCGCAGAGGACCAATGGTATATAGGAAACCCATTACATCTGTAAGAGAATAACACCATCAGAAACTTAACAATGATCTAAATGACATAGACAAAGCGTCAAAATCCATCACCTGTGACCATGGAATTATGAGGACACTGCTTTTCCAAATCAGCTGTATCGGAGAGCTTGAAACAGTGCTTGGGCAGCAAAGCTTGACATTCGACTACCTTCGAGGACAACATCAGTTTGATAAGGAACTTAGAGTGGATGCCTTCACCACAGCAGTCCACTGCAAAATGTTGGACATAAAATTCTCGGCCTTCCTTAAGCAAATTAGAGAAACGGTCGATCACGTCGTCATCACCGAGCCTCATTATCATACGATCCCCCTTTTACAACATGCATCCACAATAGAAGCTATATATGTCATTTACTTGTCCGATCAAAAGGGGATAAGCATGAGTACATAAAAAATTACCTTTACATCGAAGACAACATAATCGATAGAAACAATCTTCCTCGGATAACCAAAGACTGACCCATGGACATCGGACTCTGTCCTCCAAAACTCACGATCAACCTTCACCAGAAGAGTGATTTCGTTACTTTGAGCAGCCACAGCATCAAGACTTTGGCAGTGATGAGTAAATCAGAGGAAAAAATAGGAAGGTGTAAGAGATGAATACCCACGAAGAGGCCGAGAAGTACAGATAATGAATCAGAAAAGAAATAGGAAGAAGACGACAAATACCTAAACGGTGGCCTGGCCTTCCGTCGACAGCCTACACAGAACCCTTGGAACAAAGACATTGCAATATGGGTGGCGCTCAATCTTCTTTCTTGAATAAGAGAGACCGATCGACGACGCAACAGTGACGCCTACGGAGGAAGGCTGGTTTTTTTGGTCACTCACCGAAAGCTCTTTTTTCTTGACACTTCACCAACTCCAATTCAATGTCTGACCATGAAAATGACAATGCGAGTTGGTAAAGCAAATATGATGTGACCGTTTTGTTGAATCAGCTGTCTTAAACAATTTAATGTACACTTGTTCTGTTTTTTAAGAAAAATAAATGTCCAGTTGGAGTTGAGAATGGACGAAGCTAACTGAAGTGGGGTCGGCTTGGTTGATGTAGCCGTTACTGTTCTTAGCAACAGTAACATGTGAGACAAATTCGGAGCAGTAACAGTGCACGGCTTATTCCCCTATTACTATTATGTATATATTGATTTGACTCATTGAAGGGCTGTTATGAGTCTCACGTCAGGAAGTCTCACAAATATAATGTAATTTATAAGTTTAAAGGGCTTTCCCCTCTCAATAGGTTAGTCTTTTGGGATGGGCTCTCCCTTTAGGCTTGTGATCATCATATTGGTGCTTTCATTAAGAGGCCAATGTTCATGGAAAGGACTACCCACGGAGGGTTTTGACCGGCAAGAGGCCGAGTGAAGTGCCCTGGTATGGAACCGTCAGGGACGTCGGTTTTTAAAGGGGTGACTATGTTATGAGTCCCACATTGGGAAGCCTCACAATTGTAGTGTGGTTTATAAGTTCAATGAGCTCTCATTTCTAATAGACTAGTCTAGGATGGGCTCTTCCTTTAGACTTGTGATCATTACAAGGGCACATAAATTAGACACGTCTCATATATCCATAAGCTTACACCTACTGATTTGGATTAATACGAATCCTATGACACAGAAAATATGGAAGTAATTACCAATCCATGTGTAAGGCCAGACTTTTATATAAAATAGTGGGGTATGACCAGTTTCTTTTTTCTTTTTAAAAAGCATAAGGCAGGTGAATTTAAGACGAAAGTTTATGGAAGAAATGTTCTCTATATTATTGCTTATTTTGAAACAATTATTTTCCGGGTAATATTTTGCCATTTGTGGATAGATATTAAACAAATTAAAACGAGTTTTATACATCAAATGTCATTTCAAAATGCCGACCAAATATATATTCCTTATTTCGTAGTCATATGGTCAACAGTCAAGGCTTCGATCAATTTCATTTCTTAAACTGCGCCATCACTTGCATCTTAAATATTTGTAATAGTATTTGCAATTACTAGAATCAAGTTCAAAGTGTTAGATGGTAGCAATAAGATTAAAAATGATGAACAATCCCAATGGAGCACTCGCTGATCATCTTCATGGCAATCGAGCAAAGGCACACTACCTTAGAATATAAGAATGAACATAGCCATTGAAATTGCAACTGCTTTGGCATACCTTCATGCCTCAGATAACATCCACAGCGACATTAAAACCAACAACATCCTTCTGGACAATCATTTTGTTGTCAAAGTTGCAGACTTTGGACTATCCTGTTTCTTCCCTGACCATGTCACCCACATTTTCACAGCTCCACAAGGAGCTCCAGGCTATGTTGATCCAGGGGACAATGAATGTTATCAGCGAACTAATAAAAGTGATGTGTATATATAGCTTTGGTGTGCTGCTGATTGAGCTGATATCATCGTTGCCAGCTGTGGACATCACGCGGCATCGACATGAGATCAATTTGTCCACCATGGCTATCAACAAGATCCAGAATCAAGCGCTGCATGAGCTGGTGAATCCTACACTCATGTTCAAGTAGGATCAGAAGGTGAGGAAGATGATTAATGCGGTGGCGGAGCTGGCGCTTCAGTGTTTGCAGAATTTGAAGGACACAAGGTCTTCTATGGAGGAAGTGGTGGAGACGCTTAGGGATATGGAGAGAGATGGGAAAAGTAAGAGCAAGGCGGAGGTGTTGGATATTTCTGGAGATGATGATGTTGGGTTGCTAAAGAACGATCTGCCTCTGACTCCACCTGATTCTAATTTGGCAAGCAAGTCTACAACTTCAAATTCTATTCAGTGGTGATCTGATCTTCTTTCTTTATTTCATATTTTACGGAAGAAGAAGTAGCAGCTAATCTACGTATTCTTAGTCTCTAGTTTCTTTTATCTGCTGGAGTGGATATGTATATAGAGAGATAAAGAATTTTACCCTGTTTACAATTTTCATGTTTGAAGGAGTTAGTTTTAAATTAGTCCTTTATTTTTCCTTCCTATTTTGATCTGTTTTGAGACTATAACATAATGGAAATATGACTAAACCCAAAACCTTTCGGTTTAAGTACACCCAATGTGATAATATCCAAAAAGATAAAAAAAGCAACCCCATTGAAGAATGAAATAATGCCAACAAATAAGATTTTACAGAGTTATGTACAACAACAGTCATATCTTCATTCAAGATGTAATCTTAAAGGGGAAGACATGACAGGTTTTTGTGGCATTTCCAATGAATCTAAACTTCCTTTGAAAACAGACTACAAGATACTAGAGGAGAGTATCCCCTTTATCAATCTCCAGTGCCGTAATAAAACACTGTAGAACACCCCTTTATCAATTAAGAATTTTGGGCTAAGGATGAAAATAATGTGCTGAGAAAGTAGTGAAAGACATGCAAGGTGAGAAAACATGAGCATGTGCTCTACTGTGAAGCGTGTGGATGAATTATCAAGTCTTTTTTCTCCTCTCTTTCTCATGTTTTTTATTGTTCTTTTATGAATTTAAGCCATAATCTTTATGATTGCATAGTTTTTCTTCTTTTATTTTCTTTCTGTGATTGCTCCCGTCTTCATGTAACTTTTACTTGTCATCATGTTCTTGTTTAAACTGTTCAGTGTATTTGGAGTTGGAATTTCCATTAAACATAGTCCAATTGTGCTGTCATTTGAGTAAATTCATTTGATACTATGTATGACTGCATGCATATGTGACTGTCACAAAATCTTTTGATACACTTCATATTTGATCAAATATGGTACAACAACAACAATTTCTTCTTCATTGATCATATTCATAAAAGATTCGATAGAATTTTATGTTGACTATCGAGGGCGTAACACAACCTTCTTCATTTACCCGAACTTGAGACCGGTTATAAAATATAGGTGAAGTTGGTCAAATATGGTAATTACTTAATTAAATAAGCACACCAGACGGGTAATAAACCTTGAAAGGAAAAAATGCACCCTTTGTAATGATTAATCTATTGTGTTGAACAGCTTATATTAACACAAGTAACAGATTAAAATTTGGAAAAGTCTCGATAGGATAAGATTTTAGTGGTCAAACAAGATAAAATTTGAATGGTCAAACAATTTCAGAATTATTTCTAATTTTATATATACTAGTGGAAAAATGACTTTTTAGATCGGTTAAAATTGACTTTTTAGACCGGTTTTAGATTAGGTCTTGATACAACCGGTCTAAAAAGTATGTCACTTTTAAGACAGGTTTGGTAACCGGTCTTACGGTTGTATTAATAACCGGTCTTAAAATAAACCATTTTAAGACCGGTTGTCATGAGTACCGGTCTTAAAAGACATCTTTTGTAGGCAATACAGAAACATTTTTAAGACCTAATTTCCATATAACCGGTCTTAAAAGTTTGACTTTTAAAATAGGTTGTACATAAAACCTATCTTAAAACATGAATTTTAAAACCGGTTTCATGGGAAACCGGTCTAAAAATAACTTTTAAGATCGGTTATATTTATAATTGGTCTTAAAAGTATTATATTTTTTTTAATTGTCTGTGATTAGATTAGTTACCAGAACACATCCTAGAATTGCTACTTCCAATGCCATACTTATTAAGTGCTATAAGGTATTCAGTTTGCTTCCACTTACCATTTCCTTTTTCTTTAACCATCTCATTGGGAACTTGTAACATAACATGTCATATATCCTCATGTAATGTGTTGTTTAAAACCATCATATATATATATATATGCATAATTGTTTAAAACACATGCAGGTCAATGACATGGCTCAAACAGATTCACATGTATAAATGCATGATTGCACATAATCACAAAAACAACAAACATGCCAAATCATGCCACCAACAAATTTTGTAACCAACCAACATGTCAATTCATCAATATATATAAAAAATTCCTCAGTTTTACAAGAACTCACTGTTGTAAAAATTCATAAATGAATTTAGTACAACAATTGCGAATGTGATCAATATCCTCTTCTGGAAAGGGGTCAGCAAGATCAAACATCTGAAACACCAAAGCCAAGCAAAAAATTAACTTCACTTAAAAAAAATAAAAGTAATACAAAATTTTTGAAATATATATATATTTACCTCTTGAGTAAATTCTGTCGTGCCTAGGGTAATAATATTATAAATGTGCCTCAGAACATACAACTCACACAAGTTGGACCCCGGTGGTTGCCTACGGGTCAGAAAAATAATATGATATCATTAAAACAAGTAAAAAATTAAAGCATGGCTTATTATTGAATACATTCTTAAAACAAACCAATATGTAACTAACTTTTGGTAAGATCCATGTAGGGTCTTTTAGGTCACGAATAGGCTTATCACAGGCAGTGTGTAGGAATGTCTGCATAGCCCTATATTATTAAAATCACAAAGGTTATTTATTTTACACAAATTCCATAAATTTTGCACATGAAAGGTAATTAATAATGCAAGAAAACTTATGAGTTCAAGGTCTTCTTCAATTCACTAGTTGGCTTGCTGAGGTGGAGGGAGTATAAGAGGATGACAAAATAACTCTTCTTGCACAAAATAGCCAATGCCAATGATCACTGAAAAAAGGGAAGACTTTTAAGCAAATATAAAATATTATGAATATTATAAAATATAAATTTGTTTCTTACCCATGCAAATATGGAGTTAAGAAACACTCAATTAGGGTTTTACTAAGCCTGTGCGATAAGTATGTGTGTCTGATAGTAGCAGTGGTCCCTTTGTCGTAGAGTTGAACTGGGCATAAAAGTCCAAATTTATTGGTTTTGCTAAAGTCAACCAACTTACGCTTCATGTACTTACAATAATGTAAGCACACAAATCAATGTTTAACGCGTAATTTGTAAAATATTAACTTTCAATTTGAGAAGATACTTACATTAAAAAGAGTTGGACAATCAAAACCGTAAGCTGTTGTAGAGGAGCTACCAGGGACATTAAATCATCCCTCTCAAGATAGCATTGCATCCCTGACTTGCCAATAGCTGATTCAGTAGGCCAATCTCTTGTTTGAAAGGACGTATCATATGCCACCAGAATCACTTGATGCATGACATTCAATAAAGGCCGTGAAACATCTTGAGTGGAGGGAGGTGGAGGTGGTTGTAGAGGTGGAGGTGGCGAGGATTCCTCAGCTGGATCAGAAACAAGGTTCTTTGGCCACAAGATGAAAGAGTTGAAGACATCGCCCATAATCTTGAAGTCATCAACAGGGATAGGAAGAGGTGCATCTGCAACGATCACCTCTTCAACTGCCACTCTGACTTGATCATCCTTTATTTCTTGGTGGTGGAAAATTGATCCCAAGTTGTGCACGCTCCCCGTGCAACTAATCGTCTCAAAGGATCCTCTACAAACAAGTCACAAAGCTCACCAATTTCTTTTGTAGGACCCTCTGATGACTGACCAAGATAACTCTCTTTAGTGCTCTGTTTAGGGTTTAGGGAATGAGCCTGGAAAGCACTGGTATCTGCTTGTCTTGTGCTCGTCATGATTATCCATTCCTCCTTCATCTTGCTGAACCTTTCTTCAAACCGTGCATCAAATGATGCTTCTTCCTCGACCCTAGCTTTCCCTCTCACAGTAGCCAATATAACCTCCATCTCCTCCCTAGTCACCATACTACTTGAGAAATGGCATGGGGGTGCTCTAAAGTAATCCCTTATGCCTACCTTGCCCCCAACTCCCCTAACACTGCTGGGATGCTCGTGTTTTCCTATAGCAATGGTCAGGATGTCATTCCTCCCATCCGACTTAAATGAACCCTCAGCTTGTTTTTTTAAGCTCCTCCTGTAAGACACGTAAGACAAACATAAGTAATGAATTTTTGTTTACTCACTAATTAATAACAACAACAATACTTACAATTTCTTCACCAACTATATGAGATTGTTCACTCGTATAATACCCGCTCCTCTTTTGGTGAGCGAACTTCAACATTTCTTTGCGGTGTATTGGAGATGGTGGAGAAAGAATAATAGAAGGATCGGATTGAGCTGCTTCTTCAAATCTCTTCCATTTGGCCTCCAACAAGTCTTTTTTAGCCTTCGCATAACCCCTATGGGACATTGTATGGGGGCAATCATTCTTTCTTCCACTCTCTTGTGCCTTTTGCCTTCTTTCCTGTAAATGGGAAATAGAAAAAGGTTACAATTAATAAATTAAAGACAATTCATAAGTAAATCAAATGCAAAATAAGTTAACTCACTAATGCTTCTGGAGTAGTCCGAAGCTATCTAAATTCTTGCCAAGTGTGTTCGTCAATATAAGAATACTGGTCGTATGGATTAGGACAAGGCTGACCTTCTTCCACCTTGATATGTATGTAATTGTTGGCTAGACTTATCTTAAACTTCCTCCAGCGTTCATTACAATACGTATTGTCTTGTTATACAGGGCTTCATTCTCAGGAATGTCATAAGTGGGCTGGATAGTTTCCTAAATATGTCGCTTCACATTTTTATCCATATTTCTCCATTGCTCTATCAAGATGCTAGGCTTGTTGCATGCTAGGAGGCCGACAAAACTCCTATACCGTTGGGCATTAGGCCTGATTGATTTCCAATATCTATCAAACTTAATCGAAATATTTTCCCCAGTATTCCGATTAAGGGGAATGTCTCTCAATCGGGTGCCTCTTCTACCCCTTCGTATGGGCCGGTTACCACTTTGATTCTGGCTCGGAGCATTGCTAGGAGTACCCTCACTTTGATTAACACTAGTTGGCTCCGGAGTACTCTCAGTAGGATGGCTCACTATCCTCACTTGAAATTGAGTGAGTTAATTTATATTCCTATATGGTCATGACACTTTAAATTTCATCCTCCAATTTTCATTTCAAGGAGTATATTGACATTCTAGACTATGCTATATCCTTGTTGGCACTTAAGTATCGTATAGGGCATCAAAATGCACAATACAATTCCACTTTAAAATTTCAAATTTTCTAGAAACTAACTTATAACAATTTCTTTCTCATGCTCTCCCTATACAATTCCACCTCCTAAACTCATTGGAGCTATAAAAAGGAATAGAATCTAACTCTGTCTAACACATTACTGGGATCCACAGAGTTCTAAAATAAAATCTAACACATTATAATTGAACAATACCGAGTTACAGAATCAAGGTTTAGAGACATTATTCACATTATAATCCAACAATACAGAGTTACAGAATATAAAAACTCACATTATAATTCAACAAAACAGAGTTAATAAAGGCCGAGGGACATAAAAGTAGCTTTAAGAAAGGAAAGATAGGCTTTGCATCCATATATAATATTCACAAGTTCAGATAATTCAAAAGGCAAAACAATGTCTCAGAGCAAGCAACGGAAAAAGGGAAATTTATCACATAAAAACCTGGAGTTGGAACTTGAGGAACAAACCCAGGGGAGGCAGAAACCCCGCTTGAAGAAGAAAACAATTGGAGGAAACAAACGCCCAGCCTTATGATAATGTTTCAACCGAACCTCTTCCTCGATGGTGGCGAAGGTTGAGCGACGTGGGAAGGAGGAGCTGCCACGAAAGGAGGGAGGGGTTTGTAAGAAGCTTGAAGTGACGGAGTTGAAATGTTTTAGAGCTAAAAATAGGCGCGATGGATTTTTAGGGCATTTTTAAGACCGGTTTTATATAACAACAGATCTAAAAATTTATATTTTAGACCGGTTATTTAGCATAACCGGTCTTAAAAATTTTTTAGACCGGTTCCTATCAACAACTGGTCTTAAAAGTTCAAAATTTAAGATCGGTTCTTTTTCAGAACCGGTCTTTAAAAAATATTTTTAATTTTCTTTATTTCAGAAAATATATTAGACCTGTTACATTTAGAACCGGTTTAGAAAATACATACATATATTAATATTTTTTAATGATTAATTTTGTAAGACCGGTTGTTTATAAAACCAGTCTAAATAATATATTTAAGACCGGTTTTTAGTATAATTGGTCTTAGAAGTTGATCATAATCACAAAATGCCACTGATAACTTTTTAAGACCTTATCCGCTATAACCGGTCTAAATACGTCGGTCTTAAACACCATTTGTGTACTAGTGATACAAGTCATTAATCAGCCTGCATATTCAGATTTTAACACAACCTGTCCATCTGTTAAATCTCTTGCTCACTGAAGGAAGCTGAAGCTAATAACATAAATGCAAGCATTGGCACATATAATGCAATCTCATAAGCTAACTATGTAAATACTGTCAATACAAACCTCCATGATGGTAGAGAAGTCATATAGCTTTGAGAAATTTTTAGGAATCAAAATATCCTATAACAAATGGATAAGACCAAATCATAATTAACTCAGACTTATAGAAAATTTAAAACACCGATATGCAACGTATATCTCAATGGTCTTAGAGCCTCAGCTTTACACCCCTTGACTCAGTCCCCACTTGAACTTCTTTCCAACATTGAAGAATCCTCCACTTGAACACCACTAGTTTTCCTCCAGCAGCATGTGGGAAGAGCTTTGAAAACACAAAATCTATGTTGTGATATTAGTAGTGGTGGAAGATTCTAGTTCTAATCCTGGAGGGGAAGATATGACAGGTTTTGGTGGTATTTCCAACAAGTCAAGTCTTCTTTCAAACATTTCAATCACCCTACTCATTATAGGTCTGTGGCTTGGGAATGTTTGGATACATCACAAAGCGACCATGGTCATTCTCTTTACAATATCATTTTCCCTTGTGTTATTGGCCCCATTACATCCCAAACTGCCATCTTGCTCAAGTTGATCATAAATATAATCTGGAAAATATTTATCAGTTGAACAATTGGCTTCAACAGTCATGTTCTTTCTCCCTCCAACCATATCTAACAGCATCATCCCATAGCTATACACATCAGATTTCTGGGAAACTCCACCCATGTTTCTATTCCAAACTTCCGGAGCAAGATATCCTATTGTTCCTCTTGCTTCTGAAATTGAAATAATGCTTTCTTTTTTTGGACATAGCTTAGCAAGACCAAAATCTGAGATCTTAGGGCAAAAGCTTTCATCTAAAAGGATGTTATTAGGCTTTATATCAAAATGTAGGATTCAAGTGTTGCATCCTCTATGCAAATACTCAAGTCCTCGGGCAATCCCAATTGCAATTTGGCACAACTTTTCGCAAGTCAAGTGTAGATTTTTTTTATTTGCCTTGTTGTGAATGAATTTGTCAAGAGATCCATTGGGCATAAATTCATATATGAGAGCCTTATGTTTGCCTTCAAAACAAAACCCAAGAAGGGTAACAACATTTACATAGGAAGTCCTACTGATGCTGGCAACTTCATTGATAAAATCTTCCCCATTCCCTTTCGATGCCTTCAATAGCTTAATAGCAACACGGTGGCCATTGAGTAGTTTTCCTTTATACACATAACCATAACCACCTTGGCCCAATTTATCTTTAAAAGAGTTGGTCATTTTCTTGACATCTGCAAATTTATATCTTGTGAGAGACAGAGCACCATGATTTCTAATAAAGGCTTCAATATTTTTTTCAACCTTAGATGTCTTGCTTAATCCTATTCTTCGCCTCCATGATTTGATTTTACATAAAAGTAGCAGTCCAATTACTCCACTAATGACTACAGCACTAACAACACCTGAAATGAAGAATGGTAATGGCTTTCAGTTAATATAATTATCAAAGAAACTATTATAGGGAAGCACAAAGTAAGTTAAGAAAAGAACTAAAACCAGATCTATTACCTAGAATGACTTTTTTTCTTATTCCAAACCCTCCTGCTCCAGCAACTAGACACAGAAAGAAAAGTGGGGTTAGAGACTTACTAGAATCTGAATATATATGAAGAAACAACAAAACAAAGGATACAGATATAACAAGTTATCCAATTTAGCCATGGGAAATTATGATATGCAGATGAATGTATTAACATTACCACTAGCTTTTGAGATGAGTTGTATCTTTAGAGAAGCAGCAGAATTTTAATATATCCAGACCACAGCATCCACCACTTACTTACACAGTACTGAAAATCTGGTTCAGGTGCAATCCATTTCAAGATAAACCCCATCTTTAAAATATAAGTGGTAACTCGTTCACAACAAGTTGGTTTAATTTCATTATCTTACAATATAAGTATGGAAGCTCCATCTAATGCTGTTATAGTTAGATTATGCAGAAAAGAAATATTAGGAGTGATGCGACCATCATGGTCAGTACTGGTAATGGTGGCATCACAATGATAGTGCATGGCAACACCTAAATTGCCCTCTTTACTATTCTTTGGATGGCCCCACTCTATTTGACTATGAGCTGCAAGATTAGGAAGACGAGCTTGATTGACTGGATGACTTGCAAGTCAATGCAACGACTACGTTGACATCTAAAATCTCCAAAACACCCTCGAGACTAATAATTACCCTCATTCAGTAATCTTGCCAGGGATCAATCATTTTCTTTAATTGTGACAGACGCCTCTATGTTATTTTTATTAACGGTGGGCCTACGCTTGTTATAAACGGTTGGTTCGATAAAGTTTTGCTGAGCAAGAGAGTTCAAGTTCACTCGGATATTTATGAAGAAAATTTGTCCATAATTTATGCACACGTGGCAGATGCCATTTGACAAGTAATATGCAAACAGTTAAAGTATACTTTTAGTCCCTTAACTTTATGAAATATACTTTTCGTTCTATAATTCTAATACCGTTAATGTTGTTAACAGAAAATGCTGACGCAACAAACTCAATGACTGTATAAACTTAAGTAATAAGTGTATAATTAAATGTTACTAATCTTAAATTTAAAATATGTGTAAATTAAAAAATTATCTAAAAACCCTATGAAGCAGTCAATATCAAAACGTCGATTGTAGTAAAAAAATTTAGTTTAATAATCTAAATATATTAGTTTACTAATTTAAATATAAAAACCTCAATCTCATTTGCAGCAATTTGTCAGTTTATTTTAGTTTAATAATCTAAATATATTATATTAAAAATTTAAATTTAAATATGTTTTATCAGCTCTACAGTCATCACTTGAGTTTGTTGCATTAACATTTTCCTTTAACAACATTAACAGTGTTAAAAATATAGAATCAAAAGTACAGTTTATAAAATTAAGGGACTAAAAGTATACTTCATGTAAAACTTAAATGGCTAAAGTATACTTTAGCCCATGCAAATTCAAATATGATTGATGAATAAAAGTGATAAGGAATGTATTACTAAGGAAAAACACAAAACAAGAGAGAAGATAGAAAGAATTTTAAGCAAAGAAATGTCAAATCAATTCCTCATAGGCAAACGGAGATGTGGGATACGTCCCTTGACCCATTCAAAGGTAGGCACAAGGCCTTTCAATGAAAACTCAAGCTTGGCGAGAGGTTAATCCCACTTGAATGATCAAATTATTTTATACCTTCACATGATCTGTTGCTAGAAAAATGGAATTACAAAAATAACATTCTTAACGAAATAACTTACGACAAAAATAATATTTAGGATTTATATGGACAAATAATTATTTAAAAATAATTTTATGAAATAATAAAATCATTATTGAAAATCTATAAACTTATAATGAATTTTTTTAAAATTATTATTCAATTTTATTAAATTACAAGTCTCCAATACTATTACAATATTTTCAAAATATTTATTTATAATCTTAAAACACATTAATAATTTAGAAAGCAGCTCTATTAATTTTCACTTCAAAAAAAATTATTTTTTTGATAATTTTAAATAATATTTTTTAATGGGAAATAATTATTTTAATTTACATAAATATATTACCTACTAGTAGAGTTGGCAAAATGGACCAAGTCTTTTGAGCCAACCCATTTAAGCCAGTATAAATTGAGAACAAACATAAAAAATATAGTAGATTCGGATAAATAGGTTTTTAAGCCTGATGCCATCAAGAGCCAACTCATTTAAGCCTATATATATTTTTTTCATTTTATTTATGTTTTGACAATTATATTTATTCATTTTTATTTAACTCGTATTATTTGAAATTGTCTTAATAATTTGTACTTGTAACTAGTTGTATATGTATGGTTTCATATATAAGGGTAATTTACACCTATTTTATTGTACTGTTATATTTATACCTTTTACCACAAATACATAATATATTATATCTTGATTATGTGATTTTGGTTTATTACTCGTTACATATGATGATAGAGGTTTATTGTTTATGTTTTTTTAGTTTTTACTTGGTGATTTTGGTCTGTCTGGTTTATTTAGTTTTGAACAATAAGTTATCAGGATTAAGAGCAACATTTTGATTTGGTTAAGTTCAAGATAGCGCGATTGAAAATTTTGCCTCTAAAAAACAGAGACTTCTCACAATCAACCACAATGAATATTGTTGAGATTGATGATAGTGGTAAAGCTAAAAATGATAATCATGTTAATAATACGGCTAATGTTTAATGTTTAGCTTGTGTTTTATCTTGGGTAAAAGAAAAGGACCAGTGAATTGGATGACTGGAAATAAGCCATTTGTTGAGGCGTTCATGTCCTTTTATCCTGTTGAAGGCAATCAAATTGACTAAAAGGCATATCTATACTCTAAACAATATGCAATAATCACAGCTCTTTTTTTTTTTTTTTTGAATTACAAAGACAAGAGAAAAGACTCTTGAGGTCACTGCGGGCCATTACAATAGACTTGCATACATAGAGAAACTATTGAGCTCAAATGTTAGGTTAGATCGACTAACATTTGGAGCGCACAAAAATCTGGCGGATGTGCCATAAATGACATTTCGTTACTTGCGTCTAGGCCCGTCTTTGCCAAGAAATCAGCACATGCAAGGGCCTCGCGATGACAGTGATAGATCTCTAGATCCCAATCCCTGTAGATTAGTTGTCTTACCTCCTCTAACTCATTTTGTAGGGGGTGGTAGTTACCCCCTGGCTGGAGTAGTACTTGAATTGCTTCAATTGAGTCAGTGTGTAGTCTGATCTTCCTCAGGTTCCTGGTTTTGCATGTCAAAAGACCTATTCTAATGGCTTGAATCTCCGCAGCTGTCGAGCCAAGAGTGAATCCGAGGTTCTGTTGAAATCCGCCAATCCACGTTCCTGAGCTATCACGGATGACGCCTCCTACTGCAGAGTTTCTGTGCTCATCTATTGCTGCATCTACGTCTACCCGAACAAAACCATCTGGTGGAGCGTACCATCTTGCTACGTCTCTATCTGGGACTCTGAATATCTTGTGTCTGAGTCGCCCCTCTTCAATGCCTTCGTGAAGGAAGTGTAGGCTTCTGTGGAGTAGTTGTTGTGGAAGGTCACTGATCCCTTCAAAAGCTTTTTTGCATCTGTTCTTCCAAATTAGCCAGCATAAAGAGCCGAAGACCCTGACCCAGGTCCACTGAGACATCTTGCGATCACCCGGTGAGTACTGTGTATTCCAATTTAGCCACACCTGCAGATTACCAGAGAAAAAAGCAGAGTAATAAATGGGGTTAATACAAGAAAGCCACACAGAAGTTGCAAACTCACAATCTCTCAAAGTATGGATTGTTGTTTCCTCACAATGGCACTCGAATGGACACTCATTGTTTATCCTCACATCCCTCTTGGCACAAATTGAATTCGTAGGAACTCTTTCCTGGTACAATTGCCACATAAAGAATTTAACTTTCTCGGGAATAGGCCATCTCCAGATGCGCTGCCAGAATGAATCTTGGGATTCCTTGAGCGACGAGTAGATCATGGAATAAGCAGATTTGACGCTGAAATTTCCATCAGCGGATTTCCTCCACCAGAAAGTATCGTCACCTGAATGGGAAGGAGGAGAGACTTTCTTAATCCTTTCAATAACCCACCAAGGTAAAAACATACCCCATTTATGCAGGTCCCACCCCCCATCTATGCCAACGAAAGTATTAACAGTGTCCTCAGGATTTATAAGATTTTGGTTTCGATCGACATAGTATATGAGTGGCTGGTCGAGATTTGTCCATAAATCCCACCAAGCATTTGTCGATTGGCCGCTTTGAAGCTTTTTACCCACTGCAGCCCTGAAAGGGTCCCAAACAGAAGTGATGGCGTTCCAGACGGCCGATTGATTCCTTTTCCTCTCAACTTTTGAGAATTTACCATCTCCACAGCCGTATTTCAATTTGAGCGCTTTCACCCATAAAGCATCTGGTTTAGTAATGAGATTCCAACAAAGCTTCATAATGAGGGCTTTGTTTTGGCTAATAAGATCTTTGATTCCGAGACCTCCATCTTTTTTGTCCATCTTAATTTTCTCCCAAGCGATTAAATGCATCTTCTTTCCCTCCCGCCCCTGATTCCAGAAGAAATTTCTGTTTAATCTCTCAAGATCCTGCAAAACTCCTTTGGGGAGGAGGGTGGTTTGCATTTGATAGAACGGAAGAGTGGAGAGAATAGAATTGATGAGAACAGTTCTCCCAGCCATATTTAGGAATTTGCCTTTCCAAGTTGAAAGTTTCTTCTTAACCTTAGAAACCAGAGGAGCGTATGTCAGCCTTGTGGTTCTCTTGTGTAGAAGAGGAACACCTAAGTATTTACCCAGATCTCCAGAGATGTTTATTCCTATGGTCTGACCAAGCTGCATTGCTCTGTGAAACTGGACATTTCTTGAGGCAAATAACTTGGATTTTGAAAGGTTGATTCTATGCCCCGAGACTCTACAAAAATAAGCCATTACGTCTCTGACAATCTCCATCTGATTAGATGAAGCCTCACAGAAAAGGAGAAGATCGTCAGCGAAGAAGAGATGGGAGAGCTCCGGCCCCGAATTGGTAAGTTTTAAAGGAATCCATCTTCCCTCAACCACTTCACGATTTATCAATTGACTTAGCCGTTCCATACATAGGATGAATAAATAGGGGCTAAGAGGGTCCCCTTGTCTCACACCTCTTGTTGGCTTAAAGTGGTTTGAAAGAGATCCATTCCAAACAACTTTCATGGTAGAAGACGAGACACACGTCATCAACAATCGCACAAAATGATCATTTAGACCCAGACAATGAAGATTAAATTGCAGAAAGTTCCAGTCCAATCTGTCAAAAGCTTTCTCCATGTCCACTTTGATAGCCACATAGCCTTTCTTCTTTCTGATCATTCTCATTGAGTGAATCGCTTCTTGCTCCAGAATTATATTATCGCAGCTTTGCCTTCCGCTAATGAAACTGCACTGGGTAGGATGAATCAGGAAGTCTAATATAGGCCTCAGCCTATTTGCAAGAACCTTGCTAAGGA
The DNA here is from genome assembly GCA_963855925.1 of Inga laurina. NCBI lineage: Eukaryota > Viridiplantae > Streptophyta > Magnoliopsida > Fabales > Fabaceae > Inga > Inga laurina. Next base: position 24,710,628 of record OY979703.1, on the reverse strand, counting down.
TTTTGTAACTCACATTACATAGGGATATGGGACGAAAATCCTTAATCGAGGTAGGGTGGTCCACCTTAGGAATCAATGTGATGTGAGTCTGGTTAATCTCATTTACCTTAACAGGGTCTCTGAAAATAGAGAAAATGAGATCACATATCTTCGGCCCAACAACCTCCCACTGCGTTTGAAAAAATGAGGTTGAAGCCTATCAGGGCCAGGCGCTTTGAAAGCATCCATCTCAAAGGCTGCATTCTTAATCTCCACCGCAGACACGTCTTTTTGAATATATGAGAGCTGAGAATCGTTCAGAGACAGAAAGTCAACTGGCCAATCAGATACATTCAGAACATCTTGATCATTGGAGTAAAGCTCTTTGAAATAGCTGAGGGCAGATTGCTTTAGTTCATCCTGGTTTGAGATCCAGTTTCCTTGATCATTTTGAAGAGCTTCAATTCTACTTTTCTTTCTTTTGATAATAGTGGAAGAGTGGAAGAAACTGGTATTTTTATCTCCGTACTTAAGCCACTTGCATCTGGACTTCTGGTACCAGAGAAGCTCTTCTTGGTTCACTACTTTGGTATATTCTTTCCAGAGTTTTGCCTCAAGCTTTAAAAGCCCAGCATGCGGGCGAAGAGCGATTTCACGATCAATACCTTCCAATCTCTTAATCAGAGTCCTCTTTTTTTTGGAAGACTTCCTACTTCATTCTTGTTCCACCAGGAGGCTTTATTCTGAAACTCATTACATCCAGATAACCAGTCATTGCTATTCCAAGCAGAGCTTACTAAGTCTGGAAAACCCTCTTCAAGACACCAGGCAGCTTGATACCTGAAGTGATTCGAGGGGAGAGCAGCCTGCACATTACCAGAAGAGATCACCAAGACTCTGTGGTCAGATTTGTACCGAAGATGATGAAAGACCTTGTGACTTGGATGACCCATTTCCCAGTTTAAATTGCATAAAGCCCAATCAAGCCTTTCTTTCATGTTACTTCTAGACCAAGTGAATTTATCTCCAACCACAGGCAGTTCTAGAAAATCGCAGTCATAAACACAATTTTGAAAAGGAGTAAGGGACCTATTAGAAACAGCCGCACCTCCAATCTTATCAGAGTGGTTTAAAAAGGAGTTGAAATCACCTAAGACTAGCCAGGCCTCAATAACATTACTTGCCAAATCCCGGAGATCATACCATAATTCCTGCCTATAGCTCCATCTAGGGTCCCCATATACAAAAGAAACACAGAAACAATCTGTGGAATTTCTGTCCGTCAAACGGCAATGAAGTAGTTGAGTAGTAGAGAAAAGATATTCAACAGTAACGTCAGTGTCATTCCAGAGGACCCAAATACCACCTGCATAGCCCGTAGCTTCCACCCTCAGCCAATTGCTAAATCCTAACTTACGCACCACTAAATATGCTTTATGACCACTAACTCTAGTTTCCAAGAGACACATAACGGAAATATTATGTTTAGAGACAATGTCACGGAGGACACGAGGAAAAGATTTACTGCAAGCACCTCTACAATTCCAACTTGATATATTCATGCTAAACTTGAAAATTAATGATCAGGAAGGAAAACAAAAATTACTTATCTGGAGGAATTCGCTTGGAAGCAGATCTACTTCTGTTCTTGGCTTCCCTTAGGTTCTTTCTCGGCTTGCTCAGATCCTTGCTCCTGACCAAAGAATTCTGGGGTTCCATCCTTGAAACCGTGGGTGGCGCTTGATCAGATGCTTCCTGTTGCTTACTTTTAAACAACTCTACTTTGGTTACATCATTTTCCTTAACCAGCAATTGCTTGAAAACTTTGGCTTTGGGAGATAAGGAAGGAAAAGCAATGATGGTTTGAGTGTCTGCCAGAGGTTCCGATTCTTTATCGGACGTTGAGTTGCCTACACTGATTAAATTTGTTGGGAGCGTAATATGGTAAGCTTTTCCCTTGTCTTGTGCCTCAATATTAATACCTTGCTGACTTCCAACTTCAAGGCCAGGTGGAATGATAATTTCCGAAATGGGAGAGGACATAGACCCCGCAGCTAACTGATGACTTTCAACTTCAAGTCCAGGTGGAATGATAACTTCAGAAATGGGAGAGGACATGGACCCCGCGACTAGCTGATGGATTCGAGCCCCTCCTTTGACAACTTTTTCGTCGCTTGGGCCTTGGGTTATGATTGGATTTTCTGCAGCTTGCCTAGAAGAAAGCTTATGGGCTTCAGTGGCGCAAGGCCCTCTTGGGAGGACTTTGGGCAAAATGGATTTTAATCCATTTCCTTCTTTATTTTTCATCTGATAAACACGCTTCATGGGGCGCGTGGGAACCATTTTTGAGTAGCTTTTTGACTGACTTTTTAATGCACCTTCTCTTTGACTTGTTCCTTCTTCACAAGAATCCCAATTTCCCACTGTTTCCACGGCTTCTGGGCGTCCCTGCTCACGGGAGCTATTAGGCTTCAAAATCCCTCGCTCACTTTCGGCATCCAGATCAGCAAGAGTTTGAAATCGTGATGATTGATTTCTTCTCCCTATGACTTTGGCAGTGACCGACCCATACCTCCCTCCTGCTACGCCGTCTTCCTGATTTCCCTTCCTTGGAAACCGAGACTTCTTCTGTCCCCCCACCAGCATCCATGGTCCGAAGGCCTCATCTGCGTTTGCTGAAGCATTTTCCGGAAACAATGCCGGAATATCCTTTGTAGATGCCAGCGTTAATTGCTGCAATTTGGATGGACCAGTCTCTGCTTCTTTTTTTTCACAAGCGTCTTTCCTATGTCCATATCTTCCGCAAGTGAAGCATATAAGATCCAGCCCCTCGTATTCCACATTGAAGACCATAGATGCTAAGATAACTCTTGGAACAAGGCGTTTTTGGAGGTCCAACTCGACGCAGATTCTCGCATACCTTCCTCTCGACACAACACCCGAAGGTTGGTTCTGGCAATTTAAGGTATGTAGATCTACTTTAATGGTCTTTCCTATCATATCCCCCAATCTGGAAATGAATTTCTGAGAGTAGTATATTAGTGGGATATTTGGGATCCTTACCCAAGTTGCGATTTTTCCCAACTGATTTTGAAAGGGATCAAAGTACGGTGACCATTTCTGAACCAGAATTGCATGATGCGCAACTACCCATGGCCCCTCTAATATAATTCGCTTGTACTGGGCTTCCCAATTTCCAGGATTTGTGAACTGGACAACATAGTAGTTGTTTGGAAGATCCACCAGTTCAAAGTCACTGAATCTCCACACCCTGTTGAGCATCTCTTTTAGCTTGGGTAGATAGAAGTGAGCACCAAGCACTGTAATTATTAGAGATTTATTCCAGGGCTGGCAAGCTTCATTGAATTCGTCCTCTGTGATGTCCATTGAAGGATAAATGGACATGAGTTTTTTGGTCTCATCCGAAGGCTCTGGAATCGTCCATTTTTGATTTTGCAAATTTGCCGTTAACGAGTCCTCATTCGAGACTGAGAGACTTTGGGTCATACCATTGAACTCACATTTGTTAAACCCCATCAGAGAGTCCTTGTAAGAAAAAATCTTCAGATGATCTTGCGAAACAGAGTGGCTCCCCTGTTTTCCACTTGGCTGATCAGTTGCATGAGCTTCAGAGGCCACTATCGATCCTATTCCTTGGTCTACCTCGGCCCCAGCCAGTTCGAGAGTTTTTGGTGAAGTGCATGAAATATGCTTATCCGGAGAACTAACTGGTGCTTTTTGGTGGTCCGGCGATTTATCCGGCGGAATCTTAAGAGAGAACACGTCGTCCATAGAAAGAAATTCCGGTGGCACGAGTTCCAAGAGAGAGAACTACCTTACAAACATTAATGTTAAATAGTGTAGAACTAGTTTCCAGTAGAAGCTCTCTAGTCTCTAGTCTCTACCCTCCAATAATCACAGCTCTAGCGCAGCATATATAGCTAAGTATAAATTTGGGCAATAATGACTGAAAACTCTCTGATCTTTAAATAAAGGGAGAAGCAGGTGAAGAAGAGCATACCAGAAGAACCATCTGTGTTATACTGCACACGAAACCCTTTACCCAAATCATCTAGAGGGTCTTGTATATAATTTGGAGGTTGTCCAAGGCTGGCATGGGAAATTGAAACCGGGACCTGAATATGAATACTGCAATTGTTAACAAGGTAGGAGAATCGCCCCTGATTCGAGACATCATCCGAATAGAAAGCATAGTTGCTAGAATCAGAACTTGAGCTTGTCCAAGGCTGGCATGATAATTCGAATTCCTCAAGCCAAGAGTATTTGGGGCAGCCATAGAATAGGATTACGTTCTTCATATATGGCTCATCATACTGGAAGAGATTGAGAGGGATACTCACAGAAGTGTTGGTCAAGTGTGAAGAACAATTATCAAAATCTGTTACCAGTGTCATCTTGTGACTGTCCAGATCAATCTGTGTGACACTGAAAGTCTGTGAATCGATTTGAATGGAAGGGTAGTGATCTTCATCTTGGGGACAATGGAGCTGGAACTCAAGTCTGCCACAATTACGGGGTCGATGGCTTTCCTCAGACCAGAAAGGATAATCGATTGGTCCTAATTTTCCACAAGGGGATGGTCGGCACTCGCTGTATTCGTTGTCCGGCTCAGAGTGGGAAAGTGGGAAAGTGGAAAGGAAGAAGGAGAAGGTGAGGAACAGCATATAGGCCTCCATTATTGTTAACTCCCTTGCATCATCACCCCATGTTGGCTTGAGTAGTTCAACATATATATATATATATATATATATATGAGTCATGGCTCTTGGGTCAAGGAAGAAAACTTTTGACTTCACAGTGAGAGGCTGCAATCCTCTCTCATCTTTCATTTTTCTTGATTTTTAAGGAACAAAACACCTCATTCCTAAATTCCACTCTTCTTCCTTTCACATCTCCACAATGAATGAAAAGTGGTTGTTGACTATTCTATTCGTGCATCACGAACCCATTTCGGTGTCTATCCACTCGTCTCATATGGAGTATTCATATGATATGAAATGAGATCCGGATGTAGATTTAATTTTTTTAAATTAGTATTTTAAAATAAAAAAATCATTTTTTAAAAAAAATATTAGTTAAAAAGTTATCTTTATTTAAAATTCTATACTTATTAAAATATTTTTTTTTCAAGAAAATAAAAAATAAAAAAATTAAATCTGAATCGTCCAGATTCTATTAGATGATTACGATAAGAGGAGCTCTCTAATTCTTTTAATAAGTATAGAATTTTAAATAATGGTAGTTTTTTAACTAATATTTTTTTAAATAAAAGGGATAGTCGGCACTCGCTGTATTCATTGTCCGGCTTGGAGTGGGAAAGTGGGAAAGAGGAAAGGAAGAAGAAGGTGAGGAACAGCATATAGGCCTCCATTATTGTTAACTCCCCTGCATCATCACACCATGTTGGCTTGAGTAGTTCAACAAATATCAGTCATGGCTTTTGGGTCAAGGATGAAGACTTTTGACTTCACAATGAGAGGCTGCAATCCTCTCTCATCTTTCATTTTTCTTCATTTTTGAGGAACAAAACACCACATTCCTGAGATTAGAGAATTTCAGATAGCCCCATATGGGACTTTATTACAGTCACCTTCTAAAAAATCTAAAACTTCAATGTAACTTTTGGGTTAGAATGAAATTAAGTTTTGGGGGTGAAAAAGCGATGCCCTTCCTTTATTTTTCCAAAGAGCATTTTATAAAATAAATAAATGGATTCAAAAGAATTCAAGAATTGATAAGAATATTTTGACAATTCATAAAATAAATAAAGATATTCACAATACAAATAAAATAACCGCATCATTATCTTTTTACCCATAATTTCATTTTGAGTTAAGGATTACAGTGAGGTTTCATATTTTTTTGGTAATTAACTGAAATAAAGTCTTTTCTTCGGGGCTAGCAAAAATTTTCCTTTCCTAGAATCATCTCTGGTTCTATATTCCACCGTAAATGAAAAGTAGGTGTTGATTATTCAAATAAACAAGTTTCTCCTTACAATTAAGGAAACAACCGCTCACTTTCCCCATCTTTGTTTTCAGATTATTTTCAAAATGACGCCATTGGTTAACTTCAATTACTCCTGCTAATTAACAACAGTCAGATTATCGAAATGATACCATTAATTACTGTCTTATAAATTATGTATACCAAAATTAAAAGCTCCCATCCCAACTGAAAGAGCTTGTCGTTAAACCTACCAAAAATACTAAGCTAACTATAGTATAGTGATAACTAGCCTAGGTCATTCTTCTCTAAGGAGCCTAATGGATGCTAAAATTCCTAGTAAATCTAATGAGCCACAATTTAAGAAAATTATTACAGCAAAGAGGTAGCATTCGTGAGATTTAATCGCTGAATTAAAGTCCTAAACTATTCTGTCTATAATTTTCTGGTTTATTTAGATGAGATGAAGAAACTATCCCTAGAACAATGACTCTGCCATCATAGCTAAATAGGATATGGAGCAAATTCATATTTGAATCCAAGAATGCAACAAATCAGATGCAATGTGACAGAAAATCCTAAAGATATAATCAAACGATTTATACCATGAGTTTATCAACCTAATCACTATCAAATATCAAACACATATTCAAGAGCAATCAAACCTACATGAAATCAAGGAATACAACGTCTATCACAATCACAATCGAATCTATCTATATTTCAGAAACGTAAATATCAAAATTCCTTTTATCAACGTTCAAAGTTAAATATACATACACCAGCTAAGAATATAGAAGAAGAAGCTCCCAATGAGCTATGTAGCTCCGGCATAGATCATGGCTCTAGGGAAGAATTGAATTAGCCACGCATGGAGAGAATTTCAGCTCCAACGAGCTTCAATCCCACTTTAACCATAAAAGCCATCGGAGACTGGAATCGATCTCCGAAATCTCGATTTTAATCCCAATGGCTAAGAGAATCCGAGAACTTAGAGGGAGGTGTGATGACAAACTGAACGATAGATGAATGAATGTGTCCCTCTCTATCTCCAGGAAAAAAAAGGAAAGTCGAATCTGAGCTAAGTTCTAGGCTTCAGAAATATTTACGTTCGGACCCCAGCAACGTTTTGCTCTTTGTGCTTAGGTCCTTTTCAGCTTTTCACCTAGAACCTGTGAATTCTTTCTACTTTTTAGTTTAGTCCCTTATCCTATTTTCAGCTTCATTACTCTCATTTCTCCAAAGTTTCCTACAAAGCAATTCATACCAATGTAATATCATTTGTTCCACAAATCAAATACTTAGGAGAAATTATAAAATGTAACAATTAAGCTCTTTTAATTACTAATTCCACATGATCACTATTAATCGCAATTAATCATAACAAGTGCATTTCAAACATAATAATCCCAATAAGCTATGAAAACACATGCTAAAATTAGGACTTATCACCAACACTAATATAATTAATGACTCACTAATCAATTATAGTCGAATCAAGGACAATTTCAGGCTTGCTCCTTTTATGCATTCATAAGTTTACAAGGCAGGTTATTAATTGGAGCCAACATGATTATATTCTCAGGTTTCTGGTTTGGTTTCACCAAATGATCATAGATTAAAGAATTTGCTTTGGCAATACCACGTCCGAGACACAGAGGAGAGAGCAGCGATGATGTACAAGGGTTTTGACATGATTAGTTCCAACCTCCAAGTGTTTGGAAAATGTGAAATTTCAATGGTCTAGATTTTATACACATATATATATATATATATCATCCTACTGGTTTTCTTACTGTCAAAAACTACAGAATTGTGAATCTTTCAGTGGATATGAAAACTTTATACATGCTATACATAAGATACAGTAACAAAAGACCCTAGACCGAATGAAACATTTCAGGGTGACAACATCAATTATTTACAATTTTATGAAGTACCACCACCACCACTAACGACAAGCCTTATCCCATGAGGTGATGTTGGCTATATGGATTGTGTGTATTCATGGCTAAATTTTTAAATTGTTAATCAAAAGATTTTGCTCAATACTTTGATTGAGTGTTCTCTTTGACATTCCTTTATTCCCTTTTTTAGAGGATTTTATATTGCTTGATCTACCATCCTCACTAGTGATCTAATAGTATTTATTGAATGCATTTGAACCACGTCAGATGCTTTTCTATCATTTTCTTTTGAATGGATGCCACTCCAACTCTTTTGTGTTTATGTGCAGTAATGGGTAAGTTTTTAGCACCAAGTGCAGGTGGAGCATGGGGTAGCTAATGTCACTATGCTCGTATAGATTGATCAAGTACATTTAATGCATAAAGTAAGAGTGGATACAAATGCTAAAAAAACAAAATCTACTCTAGTAAACTTATTTTTTACCTATATATATATGCGCATGTGTGTGTGTGTGTATGATTATCCGCAAATCTTTAGGTACACTTCTTAATTTGTCAAATATGGTAATCTACCTTGGAATATCAGAATGAACAATGAACATAGCCATTGAAACTACAAGTGCTTTGGATACCTTCATGCCTCAGACTTCATCCATAGAGGCGTCTGAACCAACAACATCCTTCTGGACAAGCATTTTGTTGTCAAAATTGTAGACTTTGGACTGTCCCATCTCTTCCCGGACCATGTCACTCATATGTCCACAGCCCCACAAAGAACTCCAGGCTACGTTGACCTAGAGTACCATGAATGCTATCAGCTAACTAAAAAAAGTGATGTTTATAGCTTTGGTGTAATGCTGATTGAGGTGATAGCATTGTTGCCAGCTGTGGACATCACACGACATAGACATGAGATCAATCTGTCCACATGGCTATCAGCAAGATCCAGAACGGGGCAGTGCATGAGTTGGTGGATCCTACGCTCGGGTTCGAGTCGGATAAAAAGGTGAAGGAGATGGTTAGTGCGGTGGCGGAGCTGGCGTTTCAGTGTTTGCAGAATTTGAAGGATATGAGGCCTTCCATGGAGGAAGTGGTGGAGACGCTGAGTGATATAACATAATAGAAATATAAGTAATCCCAAAACCTTATGCTTTAAGTACACCCAATGTGTAATATCCAAAAAAGATAAAAAAGTAACCTCATTGAAGAATGAAATAATGCCAACAGATCTATTTTTACAGAGTTATCTACTACAGTCATATAGTCTCATTTAAGTTGTAATCTTAAAGGGGAAGACATGCAGGTTTTAGCGGTATTTAATTTCCAATGAATCTTAACTTCCTCTAAAAACAAAAACAGATTATAAGCTACAAGAGGGAGAGCACCCCTTTGTCAATTAGGAATTATGGGCTAAGGATGAAATTAATGCGCTGAGAAAGTGGTCAAAGACCTTGCAAGGTGAGAAAACATGAGAATGGTTGATTTCCTCCGTGAAGTGGCCTGGATGAATTATCAATTTTTTTTTGCTTTTCTCTCTAATGCTTTATCTTGTTCTTTTAGGCCATAGTCTTTGTGATTGTGAAGTTTTTTTTTCTTTTCTTTTGATTGCTCCCCTCTTTATGTAACTTTTCCTTTAATCGTGTTCTTATTGAAACTATTAAGCGTATTTGGAGTTGGAATTTCCATTAAGCATACTTCAATTGTGCTTCTAATTGTTTTTCTTTGGGCCAAAGAATTGTCGCTCTGTAATTGGAGTAAATTGATTTAATTAATACTATGTATGTATGCATCACCCATTTATACGATTGTCATGAAATCTTTAGGCATACTCGTTATTTGGTCATGTATGGTAAATACTTAATATAAAAAAGAACATGAGATGGGTAGTAAGCCTCAACAGGAAAAGAAATACACTCTGTAATAGTTTATCAAACGTGTTTGACAAATTACACTAACACAAGTATCTGAGATTAAATTTGGAGAAGTCTCGTTACACTATCAAGCATATTTCTATATACGTCACAAACCAGCCAAAATGAAAGCATGGGCCAAAAAATACAATCTTAGTTGAGAAATTTATGAGAAATCAAAATATACTTTAACAAATGAAATAAGCTCAAATCATAATTGACTCAGACGTATAGAAAATTTAAAACACTAATAATATGCAAAGTATATCTTAATGATCTTAGAGCCCTAGACTCAGACCTTACCTGCACTTCTTTTCAACATTTCTTAATCCTAGTGTTTCTCTAGCCGCATGCGGGAAGAGCTTTGAAAACCCAAAATCTATGTTGTGGTATTAGCAGTGGTGGAAGATTCTAGTTCTAATCTTGGAGGGGATGATGGCATGATAGGTTTTGGCGTCATTTCCAACAAGTTCAATTTTCTTTCTAACATTTCAATCACTCTACTCATTGGGGGTCTTTGGCTTAGAAATGTTTGGATACACCACAAACCCACAATGGTCATTCTCTTTGCAATATCATTTTCATCCATGTTACTGACCCCATTACATCCCAAACTGCTGTCTTACTCAAGTTGGGTATAAATATAATCTGGACAATATTCATCAGTTGAACAATTGGTTTCAAGATTCATGTTCTTCCTCCCTCCAACCATGTCTAATAGCATCATCCCATAGCTATAAACATCAGACTTATGTGAAACTCCACCTATGTTTCTATTTTAAACTTCTGGAGCAAGATACCCTATAGTTCCTCTTGCTTCTGTAATTGAAATGATGCTTTCTTTTTTTGGACAAAGCTTAGCAAGACCAAAATCTGATATCTTGGGACAAAAGCTTTCATCTAAAAGGATGTTATGGGGTTTTATATCAAAATGTACAATTCGGGTGTTGCATCCTCTGTGCAAATATTCAAGTCCTCGAGCAATCCCAATTGCAATTTGGCATAGCTTTTCCCAAGTCAAGTGTAGGCTATTTTTATCTTTATTGTTGTGAATGAACTTGTCAAGAGATCCATTGGGCATAAATTCATAAATAAGAGCCTTTTGTTTGCCTTCAAAACAAAAACCAAGGAGGGTAACAACATTTACATGGGAAGTTCTATTGATACTGCCAACCTCATTGATAAAATCTTCCCCATTCTCTTTTGATGTCTTCAATAACTTTACATCAATAGGGTGACCATTGAGTAGTTTTTCTTTGTATGCAGAACCATAGCCACCTTGTCCCAATTCATCTTTAAAAGAGTTGGTCATTTTCTTGATATATGCAAATTTGTATCTTGTGAGAGCTAGAGTACCATGATTTCTAATAAAGGCTTCAATATTTTGGTCAACCTTAGATGTCTTGCCAAATCCTATTCTTTGCCTCCATGATTTGATTTTAGAACAACAACTAGCCTTGCATAAATGCAGCAATCCAATTACTCCACTAATGACCATAACACTAACAACACCTGGAATGTAGAATGGTAATGGCTTTCAGTTAATATAATTGTCAAAGAAACTATTATAGTATAGTGAAGCACAAAGTTAGGAAAAGAACTAAAATCATATCTATTACCTACAATGACTTTATTTCTTATTCCAAACCCTCATGCTCCAGCAACCATACACAAAAAGAAAAGTGAGGTTAGAGACTTATTAGAATCTGAATATGAAGAAAGAACAAAACAAAGGATACATATATAATAAGTCTTCTAATTTAGCTATGGGAAATTATGATATACAGACGAATGCATTAACACTACCACTAGCTTTTGATATGAGTTGTATCCTTCTTTAAGCAACATAATTTATATATATCAAGACCTCAACGTCCTCCACTTATTACAAGTACTGAAAAAAATCACGTTCAGGTGCAATCCACTTCAAGGTAGATAAACTTAGATGAAAGAGAAATTATATTTAATGTGGCGCACCATTGAAGGCCCTTTATCATCCTATTTATAGATAGGATAAAAACCCTAGATTACATAGGATCATAACATGTACACATATAGCTTTACAAAGAATAAAGAATCATCTAGAAATTAAATATCTAGTTGAGAGTAATTAGTTTGGGCTGTGGCTTAGTGGATCCAGCTATTGGGCTTGATAGTGTTGTCTTTACATCCCCCCTTGAACTTGGACTTGGACAAGTTATGAGGCCTATTTTGTCTCTTAAAGCCCAAAATTTTGAGTAAGATAACGCCTTAGTGAAAAAATCAACGACTTGTTCTAATGAAGAAATATACCGAACCACTAGCTTCCGACCAACCATGAAGGCATCTCTACTTTGACAAATGGATGTGTTTAATGGGAAGCTTACAGTAAGTTATGGTAGTACAAATTTGGAAAGAGAAAGTGATGAATTGTGATTTAAGTTGGAAGAGGTGTTAGTTCAAGAGGAGATAATATGGTTGTAGTGGTCACGATATAATTGGTATATGGCTAGGGACAAGAATACTTGGTACTTCCATGGTATGACAAAGAGTAGGAAGTGGCGGAATAAGGTTGAGGACCTAAAGCTGGATAGGGGGGATAGAAGTACGATAGTACTCGAATCATGTAGTTGGGAACTGAGTTTTACAAAAATTTGTATGAAGAAGAACAGACCAGCTTGCACATCGTTAATTTTGGTATGACTTTCCCTGCAACTGATGAGCTTGAGTTACGTCGAGTAGGCGAAGATATTTCCTTACTTGAAGTAAAGCAGGCCCTATATGCTATGGTCTCTCTTAAGGCCCCAAGTCCTGATGGTCTTAATCCTCTATTGTTCCAGAGCCAGTAGGATGTGATGGGGTAATCTATACTATTGAAGGTACGGTGTGTGTTCTCTAATCTCGATGAGATAAAGAAGGTGAATGGTATGATTTCAGGCCAATAAGCCTGTGTAATGTGATATAAAAAATTCTAACAAGATTATTGCCACATGATTGAGAAATTTGATGCCAACAATTATTGCTCCAAACTAGTATAGTTTTATACTAGGGAGGCAAGGGGTTGATAACATAATTTTTGTACAAAAATTTTTACATTCTATGTGCCCAAAGAAGGGGAGGAAATGGTTCATGGCTATTAAGATTGACCTCGAGAAGGCCTATGATCGGGTTAGGTAGTGCTTCATTGAAAGATGCCTGCTAGAACTGGGATTTCCATAACATATAGTTAATGTGATCCACTGGTGTATAAGCTCAGCCAGTATGCAGCTTTCATGGAATGGAGGAAAGGGTGAGACGTTTATGCCCTCACATAGACTTAGACAAGGTGGCCCTTTATCCCTATATCTTTTTGTCCTTGTAATGGAAAAATTTGCACACCTTATACAACAGAAGTTGAGGATGATAATTGGCAATCTTTCCAGCTAAGAAGAAATGGTACACCTATCTTTGAATTTTTTTGCTGATGATTTATCCTTATTTGTGGAAGCAAGCCTGGACCAAGCCATAATCATAAATGCTTGCTTAGATGAATTTTACGAGGCCTCAGGAGAAAAAGTGAACAATACTAAGTCAAGGATTTTCTTTTCAAAGAATGTGAACCATACACGAACTAAGGAAATTAGTGACTTCTTGGGGTTTATTCTATAGTGAATCTTGGTAAATACTTGGGGGTTCCTTTACACCTTAAGCGTGTGATAAAAAGGACTTATGAGCATGTGTTAGAGAATATGGATAAGAAACTTTCAAGTTGGAAGGCTAGATCACTATCTTTGGCTGCATGACATACTCTCGTACAGTTGGTTTTATCTACAATTCCGTCTTATGTCATGCAATCATCTCCTCTCCTGAGTTTAACATGTGAGGAGGTGGACAAAATGTGTAGGAGTTTCTTATGGGGGTGATGAGACGAATAGAAAGTTGCACCTGGTTGCTTGGGGCCAAGTGTCCTTAAGGAAGGGGGGTTAGGTCTTCATCAAGCTAAGATCCAAAATAATACTTTCATGATAAAGCTCAGTTGGGGTGTGATGAAGAGAAAAGATGCACTTTAGGTAAGGTTTCTACATGATAAATATGGTTGTGGAAGTGACTTGGTGCCCTTTATTAATGGAACTCGTAATGGTTCTAGGGCTTGGCATGGTATTTGAAACAAATGGGAAGGTGCACTATCGCAATTGCAACAGAAGTTGGGAAATGGTGCCTCTATTCATTTCTGGAAGGATCTTTGGGTACCTGGTAAAGGGCGATTGATGGACTTGGCTTTAGTGGCAATACTAGAAGAGCTAATTAAAAGTAAGGTAGCAAGCTACTAGTTGAGTTCAGGTGAATGGGTGTACGAGAACTTTGCACCTTATCTACCATTGATATGGTGGCTCCCTTTGTACAGTTTCGATGTGCACTAGACTTGGAGGACGTCCTTGTATGGCATCACTCACTGTTAGGGATTTTCTCAACGAAATCATCTTACATGAGCATGGTAGATACAAGGGAGAATGAGAACAATTGGACCAAGAAGCAACTTTGGAAGTTAAGGGTTCCACAACATTGTAAAACTTTTTTATAGTTGGCATATAGGGATAAACTCCTAACCAATAAAGCTCGGGTATATCGTGGCATGACCTAATCTAGAGATTGTGCGAGATGCTTGGGCTCATCAGAAGGAATTTTACATGTTCTCAAGGATTGTCTTAAGGTTATGGAGGTATGGATTCGTTTAGTGCCTAGTATGTATTCATGTTCCTTCTTCGCCTACAGTGATGTAATGTCATGGGTGTCGTGGAACTTGAAGGGGAAGTTTGAAGTAGAGGACACAACTTGGCGTGTATGGTTTCCCCTCATGTGTAGACAATTGTGGTTGGCAAGAAATAAGTTTGTCTTTAATAATGAGGTTGGTAATCAAATGGTGACTATAGCCTAGGTTAGGGCTTGTATTGCATGGAGAGGGAAGTGTACTATGAAGCAATTGCATCCTAGGCTGGATGGAGAACTGTGGACGTTATCAGGTAAAGGATATATGTGAAAGTAAACATAGATGGGTCTAGTGTTATAGAGGGATTTATGACAACTTGTGGGAGTGTTATGCGAAATCATAGTAGAGAGGTGTTAGGAGGTTTTCTGTTCCATATTGGACATAAGAGTAGCTTGATGGCAGAGATGTGGGGTGTTCTCTTGGGTTTACGAATGGCATGGGATCTTGGGGAATGACACTTGGTATTGGAGACCGACTGCTTGGAGCTAACTGAAAAGCTAAACGGGAGGTTTTCCGGTGAGCACGTGGAATATGGGCTTTTGGGAGAAATTCTCTCTATGCTGGACACAGAATGGGAGACACATCTGATTTGGTGCCAATGGGGTTGCAAATGGATTGGCTAAGCACGCATTGCATATAGGTGAAAGGATAGTGTATTTCACAACCATTCCAGAGTTTGCCATGGGTCTGGTAGAGAGAGATAGGCAAGTCTACAATTTTGAGCTATCTTGATAAGCTATTTTACTTACCAAAAATAAAAAATTGGGTAGTAGGAAATCATTACTACAAAAATAGGGAATAGTGGTGCACATTTTGTGGTACTTCTTTAGCTTCTTCTGAATTTTTTTAAAAAAAATTGGCATGCTATGGCCTTCTTCAAGGAAGCCACAACTACTTGGTGGCCTTATGTAGCGCTTGCTTGACCAAGCGCCACCTAAGGTATTTCTTTTTTCATTTTTAACTTGAAGCAACAGCTGTGGAGCTTGCTCAAAGAAGAGCTGTAATGCCCCAAATTTTGATTAAGGGCTAATGATAATTATTGTGAATATTTTGTAAATTAAAGTGTGAATTATTATGTGTTATTTGACAATTTTAATTAATATGCCATAATCAATGAGAAATTGAAAGAATGGCCAAAAGTTAGTGATTAATGGAAGAAATTAATTACTAACTAAGAGGAAAATGAGATGTGTAATTAAATGGCTAATGGAGGGGTTAGAGTAACTAATTAGTTACTTACTTTATGCGGACCAATGAGGGTTGGACATATGTTAAGATGAGATGATGGGAGAGTGGTTGGAAAAGTCAAATGGCAATTTAAAAAAATCATTTCTCTCTCTCCCTTTTCCCTTGAATTCAGTTGAAATGGTATGGGAGCAAGAGAAATCATCATTCCATCATCTTCAACCTCTCATCTCTCTCATTCTCTCTCTCCATTTCGTTCAACCATTGCAGCCCAAGAAAGAAGAAGAACTCTTGATTTAGGTAAGCCATTTGACCCTCTTAATGACCTATAATGCCAAAAATCTCTTCTATAAAGTTGTTCCTTGTGTTGAGAGCTTCAATTTCATAGTTTTAGATTTTCCATTGGTGGTGTTTTGAGCACACAAGGAAATCTAGAAGTTGGAAAACCAAGAAACACCTTTGAGAAAGTTGTTAAGGTGAGTAAGAGAAACCTTTCTACATAGGTTTTGTGTCATATGATTGAGCTTTGATTTTTTGGGATTTTTGGGCTATTTTTGAAAATCAGAGTCATTATGTGTATGGCATGTTGTGGTCATGGAAATGGTGTCTTGGGATGTATATTGAATTAATAGAATGGATTTGGGATTGAATTATGAAGTTTGAGTTTTTGAGAAATTGCATTGTGATGTTGCCTAAAATAAAGCATGATAATGGAGTGATAATTTGGTTGTTTGATGTTTCCATTGGATTCCTTGTGGAAAATTGTGTGGGAGTAATGTTGGATGTGAATTTTAAACCACTGGAAACTTAGGTTTAAAAGTTGCAAGTTTTGATGAGTAAGAACTCTATGTTGGCAATGGTTTACATGGACATTTTGAATGGGTAAATGGTGATGAAAAATATTGAAACTTTCCAATCTTAAAGTTCACATGGCAAACTTCAAAATGGACATATAATTCATGTCATTTCGATACGTGTGTTGGGAGTTATGATTGTCCAAAGTTTGATGTTGAAACTGGGATCAATTCTAGAGCAGTGTGCATATTTGTTGGATTCTATATATTTGTCATTATAGACAGCCTTGATCCATATTTTTCCAATAAAGAGGACATAAATACATTTCATTAGACTTTGGAATCACCTCATTTTGATTTTTCTATAATTAGTTATGATTTTTAGAAGTTTAGCCCAGAAACTGAAATTTTCTTGGCCACAGCCAAAAGTACTTGGCCGCAGCCCAAAAGTTTCTGACATGCTTTTGGCTGTAGCCAGGAGACTCTTGCCTATAGCCAAAAACTCTTTGACCTGATTTTGGCCGTAGCCCAAAAGTTTCTGACCTATTTTATGCCGCAGCCAAAGATCATTGGCTGCGGCCAACGTCTAAAAATCAGAACTTTTTGTTATTGTAAGGTGGTCATTGAGTTAGTACTTCCCAACCCGTTAGAGCTTTTGTTAGAGAAAATTGTAACCACTTAAAGGACATTAATTATAACCAAATCTAAGCGTTTTGAAGTCAATTGAGTATTGGAATAAGTGATAACCTGTCGTCCTTAATTATGACTAGGATTTGATATTTGCCCGGATCGTAGAAAGGCTGTGCCTGATCAAGAATGGAAAGACCAATGTAGTGACACTTTATGCTATATAATGTTTAATGCATTACTTGTGTGTATTTATCCTTGAATCTTGTGAGCTGTGACCTGCGGCCACATGGGGGATCAACCCATGGTGTAGGATCGTACCTGCGGGTCGGTGGGAATACGAGGCATACTAATGAAGAGTTGTGACCTGCGGCCACAAGGGGGATCAACCCATGGTTGAGGACTATGCATGCGGGGCCGGTGGGATTATGGGGCATAACAATAAACTGTGATTACTACTGTTATTGATTTGTGGGTTGTGACCTACGGCCATATGGGGGACCAACCCATAGTGGAGGATCGTGCCTGCGGGCCGATGGGATTATGGGGCATGACAAGAAACATTGATTATTGTGTTGTCGATTTGTGATATATGCTTACTTGCTATATTTCATTATACATCATATACGTGAACTGTTACTACTGGGATTCTTTTGAATCTCACTCTTTCCAATTTACAATTTGTAGCCAGGGCAAGCGGGTCAAGGGACAAGCAGGTGAACAAGGACGACTAAGATTGCCGATGGTAGTCTTAGTTTCTTTTTGGTTGGTTATCATTTGGACAATTGTATATATATACATTTTGTGGACCATAAAATAGTATAGTTGTGTAATCCCCAGTATGGGAAATTGAGATGGGCAATGATGCTCTGTAAAACTCTTGGATTGATGATATTATCCCGGGTGAATGTTAGGAATTTTGTTAATACTCTGATATTATATATGTGACAAACCGAGCAGGTCAATTGCTTTTACTTTGAAATAAATGAAGATCGTATTGTACAGGTTTTTGTAAAACGTTTTAATTACTCTTGATCTCTTATTCAGTTATAAAACGAGTTTAAACACTAATCGCGGCCTTGATGACAGCGAGAGTTACAAGTGACATAGCTGCTACGCATTTTGTGTGGCACTTGGCTTAGTAAGTGCCACACAAAGTAATATTTTTATTTATTTTTTATTTTCTTTCAAACCCTTCTCTCTCTCTCGCGATTTGCTTCCATCATCTTTATCTTCTTGGTCCCCACTTCTCATCTAACACGTGCCATCACTCTTTATTCTCTTAGTCCCCACATTTCCTCCTTCTCTTTTTGTCACTCATCACTATCCCTACTTTGATCGGCACTTCCTCCTCATTCCTTTGTTCCATCACTTCTCACGTTTCCTCCTCCTCCTCCTTTCATTTTCAGCACTTCCTCCTCATTCTTTGGTCCCATTTCTTGCACCAAACCGACCTCACTCGTCCTCCCTTTTGGTCTTATTTCATCCTCCTTATAATTTCATTTCGTCCTGTAAGCATGTACTCACTCACTTTTCCTTTTTTTTTTTAATATTTTAAAGCTATGTACATCACATTGTCTTCTTAACCACCTTTTTTTATTTTTAAACATGCATGCAACTTTGCCTTTCTCATTTTCTTGTATTAATTTTTTTTAGGTGTTGTGCTTGAGGTTTTAGCTTATTCTATTTAAGCTTTCTATACACAGTAAGGTTTTTAAATTTTTGAGCTTACAAATTTAATTTTATTAGCAATTAATAGTTTAATTTGCTCAATGTCTTTTATATTTAATTTATTATAAAATATGAAAAAATTATTATTTTTTTTATATGTTGAAAAATAAATGAAATTAAATTAAATATTATTATATAAAAAGTGTATGGGAAGATATGTAGTAGTTATAATTTTTAGTTGTTATAGTAATTGTTAACATTGATGAGTTGCATAAGTAAAATAATTATTTAATTTTAACACTCGTATTTTACTTAGTAGTGATTTTGTTAGTTTATATTCTTTTGGAGTTATTTGATTATGGTTTGCTTTTCTTTATTTTGTTGTCAATATGGAAATGTGTTTGAAATATGTTATCAACTAAAAAAATATGCAAAAAAAATATTTTTTTTAAAAAACTAATACTTTATGTGGCACTTCCTTAGAAAAGTGCCACAAGAAGATAAAATTAAAAAAAAGGACTTCTTGTAGCCAGGAAGTGTTTTTTCTTTTTCTTTTTTTTTTTAAATATATATTGTGGCGCTTCCAAACACCACAACTTTTTTTAGTGGCGATGAGATATATAACACTTTTTAAACGCCACAATTAGTTTAAAAATAAACGTCACAACTATCCTTTTTTTAGTAGTGCAAATGTTCAGCATTGGAGACCTTATGTACTATTTTAATTTTGCTATTAACTACTTCAGTTTCATAAATTCAAAAAGAATATATGAGGCATCTAGAGCTGAAGCAAGCTGGCCGCCAAAGTGGTCATTGGAGCTCTGGCTGCCGACAAGGGTTTAAGGTTTTTTTTTTTTAAAAAAAAAACTATGGGCACTGATGTAATTTTCGAATTTTTCAACATTTGAAATTTTAAAATCTATCCGTTTGGGATTATTGAAATTCAACATCCTTATTTGTCCTTTTGATATTTTAAATGTAGTTATTTGAAAATTTTCTAAATTATAATAAGCTTTTTTTAATATTATAATTTATTGTTAAAAATTACAAGTCTACAATACTCTTATAATATCTAAAAAATATTAGCTTATAAATTTAAAACACATTATAATTTAGAAAGCAACTATGTTAATTTTCACTTGCTCCAAAAAAAAACTATTTTTTTTTTGAAAATCTTAAAGAAAAATAAGATAAGAAAATACCACTTGAACTTAAAAATTTCAAATAATTGATTTCCTACTAAAATGAGTTGTTCATTGTTACTTAATTGCAGTTAATATCTATACTCTTATAGACAACAAAACTGATTTAAGATTTTAAAATTTAAGTAACATTTGCTTATGGGAAAATCCCTATAAACTACCCTTGAAATATGCAAATCCCTAAACAGTACATTGAAATCCAAAAATCCGGATCAGTCACGCTTCAGTACGGATGAACAGTGCGGGGCGGCGCCAAAAGACCATTTTGCCCTTCAGCCCTCATTCTGGCCACTTCAAAAATAATAACACGAGGTTCTTAATTAACAACTCCGGATTCTTGATTAACAACTCCAGTTTCATCTTTTTACTTTCACAATAACAACACCGATCTTGTTATTAGCAATTTCTGATTCTTGATTAACAACTCTTTATTCTTCCACATATTCGCATCTAAAAAATATAGTATTGTTAATGTAAAATACGGTGTTATTATTGGACCTGAAACTTAAATTACAAAGTTGTGAAACAAGAAATGGGAGTTGTTAATGTAGAATAGGGTATTGTTAATAATAACACCGGTGTTGTTATTGTGAAAGTAAAAAGATGAAATGGAGTTGTTAATCAAGAATCCGGAGTTGTTGATTAAGAGGGTGTGTTGTTAATAAAAAAAGAGGTATTGTTATTGGCCTTGAAACCTAAATTAGGAAGTTGTGAAACAAGAATATGAAGTTGTTAATCAAAAATTAGGAGTTGTTAATTAAGAACCGCGTGTTGTTATTTTTGAAGTGGCGAGAATGATGGATGAAGGGCAAAATCGTCTTTTGGCGCCGCCCACACTGTTCATCCGTACTAATGCGTGACTGATCCGGATTTTTTAATTTCAATGTACTGATTAGAGATTTGCATATTTCAAGGGTATTTTATAAGGATTTTCCCTTTGCTTATATTTTCCTAATTTTAAATATGGGAAAGTATAATTGTAATCAACTGCCACTAGAGCCCTGCAGAGCGGGGGGCCCCAGTTGCGTCTTTATAGAATTTAAATATCAAGAGTTATAAAAAGACGTATTTAGGAAGTGCCTCAAATTGAGGATCTGGCTGCGGTCCGCTGCCAGTCCTTTTCTCCCAAACTACACCGTTTTGGTGTAGTTTGGGGGGTAAAGGGGCTGTTTTTTTTTAAAAAATTAGAATATAGTATTTTAAAATATTTTTTTTGGAAGTATCTAATATCTTAAAATATTTTTTAAGTAACATGTAGTATTGTAAAATAATTTTTAGTACTTTAACCCTTTAAAATATTTTTTCAGTTGTATCCAGTGTGTTAGTAGACTGATTGCAATTTAACTCTTAATGTATTTTTTCAATTCCAAAAATCACTTTAAAATATTTTTTTTTGGTGTTTTTAACCCTTTAAAATAATTTTTTTGTACTTTTAACTCTTTAAAATACATTAAGCATTAAATTGCAATGAGTCTGCTAACACACTGGATACAACTGAAAACATATTTTAAAGGGTTAAAGTACTAAAAATTATTTTAAAATACTACATGTCACTTAAAAAATATTTTAAGATACTAGATATTTCCAAAAAAAATATTTTAAAATACTATATTCTATTTTAAAAAACAAAAAAAAGCAGTCCCTTTACCCCCAAACTACACCAAAACGGTGTAATTTGGGAGAAAAGGACTGACAGCGGACCACAGCCAGATCCCAAATTGAGGGGTGGAAGGCGCAGCAGGCACCCCTGCCCAGCACTGCCAACCACGCGCGGAAATAGTGCCATTCTCGGTTGAGGAGGAGGACCAATGCTAATAACTTAACGAGAATATGCAGCACAAGAACCTAATAACTAAAACTAGAAGCTGATGGGAGGAAGAAAACTTACTCTCTCAAGGATTAGCGATAGGGAAACAAAACCCAAGTTGATCATAACTTTGATTGGGACAGAAACGTGTGATCCACCAAAACTTACATTGGACCCACATCTTCCACCTGAATTTCTGCAATCTTCACACGGACCTTCGGACCTTCTTCTCCCAGTTCCCATTTTACCTCAAAACTCTGACCTCTAACATCACCAGGATCTATGGAGTTGTCTATGAACCTTCTCGCTGCCTCCCCGAGAACAGGAACTGTAATACAGATTCCACATCCCAGAGCGGTCTTATTGTTAAATCTCTCGCCGACAAGCGAAGGTTATCCTTGGCGAGGATTACCATTTACAGGGCACTCAAATTTCATAGGAGTTGGCATATTCACAGGGTTAGGCGTGTTTACTAAAGGATCGCAGTCATATAATATGGTAGTGTTTACATCATTGGATGTGTAGTTAAAGAAAGGATAATCCAACGTTATGTTGTTGAATTCTTTGGGACATTTGGTGCCCCACAAATCCATTCTTGCTATTGTAAGAGTTCTTGTGTTTGAATTGACATCGATAACTCGAAAATTCTTGGACGTCATGTTGATAGTAACATTGTCTCCTTCACAATCTAGCTTGAACCTTGGATACGGACAAAACTGAGGCCGTGGATTGGACCAGAATGGGTAACTAAGGTTAGTGATTTTACCGCAGTTAAACGGCTCGCAAGCTGAAAATTGTTCATCTGCAATGGCGAAATACGGCGCCAACCAGAGAATGAAGAAGAAGAAGGTGTTGAACAAGACAAGTTGAGGAGGAAGAACACAAGGAGGACCCATGTATTGTGGGATTGATAAATCGTATTGCTATATTTTCTGTGGGATTTCATGAGTGTGGTGTGCATTATGGTTGAAAATCATAACATTATTGATTAATTGAGAGGACATAATACTTCGAGCATTTATAATGAATGCAGGTTAAAATAAGAGAATTGGCAAAATGCTGGAACAATAGGGAATCTGAAGGAAAGTTAATTGTAATTAACCAAGGTACCACGTAGATATGTAAAGAAGAGGGATCCAGCTGGCTTGCGTTTTGGTCCTTTGTGATCTCTGTTGCTTGACACATGGATGGAAAAAAAAGAAAAACTTTGCAAAGACCAATTAAAAGCTACGGTCGAGCTGAGGGCATTGACTGGACTTTGGGGGGAAAATAACACGAGCTGAAGAGAACAATAGAAAGATTTTGGGGGATCTCCGTCATTGGAGAACGCGCGGGAGGAATTACTTTGCGAGACGGAAGTGGAAGATCTGGCGCTGGGAAAAATAACTTGGACGCGAGACGGACGGGAGCACGACTCTAAACCACTCAACTTCAGTTCTGAATCGAGGTCATTCTCGGAATTCCAGCGAAGCAGCTATGGGCGAAGCATTTTTCCAGTTCGTTGAAGCTGGTTCAAAATCGATGAGCAGCTGAACATTTTCTCTTCCCTAAGAAGTAGCCGATGCCAGAGCCTCTGCACCTGAAAAGGGAGTTATTCAATTCACTCTTGCTAGATTTAGATTTATCTTGTAAATCTGAGTTAAGGACGATCTGATTTCATGTTTCTTTAAGATCGTTGAATCCATGATCAATTGATTGTGACGAACTTAGGTGTTTAATACTCTTGATTCAGAGTAAATTTAGTTGTAATCTTTAATTCGTTAGAATTGAGTATTATGACCGAGTTGAATGATTTGCAATGAATGTTGTTCAGTGTTCATCTAAGAGTTTTAAGTATGTTGCAATTTATCCATTGCTGAAGCATAATCTGATATTTGCCTCTAGAATAGCTCAAATTAATTGATAGGCAATGAAGGCGAGGTGAAGTTCTTAGGGAAGAACATTTGAAATTTGATATCTTCAACATCAAAAATCTCTTTTCACTGTCATTTTCATTTCTTAAACTCTGAAAAATTCATAAGTAGTAGAAATAGGAGTGTTAATAGTTTCTTTAAAGATTACTGTAAAGTGCTTTTCTTAACTTGATTAAGTGCTTTTACAGTTGAGATTTAAGGATTTCTAGCTCCTCAAGAGAATCGACCTAGGTTGCACTACTAAATTGCATTTTTTGTGTCCTAATATTTTGATAAACTCACATGACAGGTTAATCAGGATTGAAAAGATAATGTCTGACTTTTGGAATGGGTAATAGCTAGCTAGCTGGCCATCATGGGGATATAATTAAATCACAGTCAAACAAAAAACCCTGACAAGTAATTGGCCTAATGAGGCTCAATTTTAGATGGCTTTGACTCTTTCAAAGGCACATAAATTAGAGCCGTCTTATATGTTCAGAAGCTTCAAAACAACTGGTTTAGATTAATATATATACGAAGATTGTGACTTAGAAAATGTGGAACCTAGCTAAGACTATTCCTTATATAAGACTAGACTTTTATGTAACATAATGGGGTTTATGACCAAACAAATAAAAATATGGATGTGGCAGGTGAATTTTAAGACCAAAGTTTATGGAAGAAATGAAGGATTCTCTTTTGTTGCTAATTGTTTTGGATCAATTATTTGACGGGAAATACTGTGTGTCATTTGAAGTGTGTAGATAGATATTAAACAAAACGAGTTTTATATACGAAACTACACATCAAATGTCATTCCAAAATGCTGACCAAATAATATATATGTTCCTTATTTATTAGTCATATGGTCAAAAGTCAAGGCTTCTTATGGATTATTTCTTTATTTAACAAAAAGAAATATGACACTTGTTCATTGATCATCCTTAAAACAATATTAATATATGGTCGTTTCCTCAACAACAATTTCTTGCTTTGTTTTCTCTCTCTCTTGAATAGGGCTGTGGATTGGCCTACGTCGTTTCTGTTTGGTGCTACAAGTCGTCGCGGGACTCATAGTTTGGGGCTCCACAATTAATAATTCGGCTCCACAAGTCAAATAATGTCTATGCGGTTGCTACGTTTGAGATCAAGTAAGACTAAATCTTATAGAAGGAGTTAATCCCTCACAACATGATAAATTAAGATTCAAATTCTTATTGGGAGATGTGCTCACATTTAGTGCCTAATAGACTCATGATGTCTCAAACAAGATTGCCTCTAATAGGAGGATACTTATACCTAGCTAAAAAAAAATCTAACAAATTGTTAGTTGAAATGGTAAACATAGTCTCACCTCCTAGGGAGAAGAATACAAATTTGGGGGCTGTTTGATTTTGTTTTTAAAAATTGTTTTTTTTTTTTTTGTTTTTAAAAGCAATAAACAATAAAACCTGTTTGATAAAATATTTTCAAAAAATTGTTTTTAAAAACAAAAATTTATTTTTAAAAACTAAAAAATAAGAACATGTTTTAGTTGTTTTCTTGTTTTTGTTTTTGTTTTTTTTTATTTTTTGATGACGTTACCTATCTACTATTTTTTTTTTTTGGTCAAATACCTATCTACTATTGATACTATAATACTTGTGATGACAACTGTCACATTATCATCAGCGACTGTACCATCATGTTGCTTTAAAAACATATTTTCAAAACAACTATCCAAACATAGTTTTTGTGTTTTTTTATTTTTAAAACATGTTTCCAAAAACTATTTTATAAAACTGTTTCTGAAAAAAAAAAAAAATAGAGCATAGAATCAAACAAGCCCTTGAATTCTAAGAAGCACACATGTTAAAAGATGTAAAAACCTTTTACGCTCTAATTTTTAAAAGGAATTAGTCTCAAGTTTAAAGTCGCAAACATGGATTCTGAATTTAGCCACAAAATGGTATTACCTAGAAAACTCATCAATCTCATGAAAGCACCACTGAGTTTCAACTTGCTGTATATTAAGGCACAATTTCACCTCAACACTGCTTCATCATCTACATATACCGGCATATATTACTACTACCCCATTTTTCACAGGCCAAATCATCATGTCAGAATAAATAGTAGTACTGTTGCACTACAAATTTTATCCTATATTTAGGACCGGAGGGAGTAATAATTTACCTTTCATTCCATGCCAATACAAAAGGCAGATTTCAGTCATGCATGCAACAAACCACCAAACCATCCATAGATCATTCAAATCAAAGACTCAAGATACGACAGTCCAAACTCTCCATGATGAAGTTTCTTTAATAGCCTCATCAGACTACAGAAAACTACAAGCTGTAAATTGCATACTAGATATGAATTCGAAATTTAAGCTCTGCAATTTATATATGTATATGAATAGAGACAAACTGAAAGAGAGAAAGATATGGGGTGCAGATTAAATTACAAGAAAGCAAAGGTACCTTTTCTGCAGCTTTTGGTAGCAATACTTCCATCAGTGAAAAAGCACAGCGTCTGAAGATTGGTTTGATTGTAGCCACAATATCCTCCTGAATCCTCACACTTAACGCAATCCATCGCTCACCTCCAATCAAGCACAAAGCCCTTGTTCATAGCTTCACCAAACCCACTTACCAATTCATCGCTTCTTATCTCTTTCTCCTTCACTACCACTACCACCTTCTCCTCACAATCTATATTCAACCCATATGTATCACTCAACCCCCTCGTCTCCACCACATATGACTGCTTCGATCCTTCATTTTTCAAGCACGATATTGGACTAGGAGGAAGATCGACGTGATTATTAGATACACTGCAATTGAAGTAGAAACTCAGATTCACATTCAACTCATAATCAACACTCAGTGGGAAGCTTCCTAAGCTAACGTTATGGCGTGCTCTGGGACAGGATTGGTTCACCACATCCATGTCCACAAGTGTTAGCGTAGAATTAGCGTAGTTTATATCTGTGACATAGTACGTGTTGCTTCGAAGAGTGATAATGGGCGGGCCATGAACAGAGCATGCGAGACCAAAATCAGGGTAACCACAGTATTCATGGCCGGAATCGCTGTTCACCCAGAAAGGATAGTGAATGGAAACTCCGCCGCAACCAGCAGAAGGGAAACATAGTGAAGAAGAATTTACGGCAACACTGTGCCTTAGGCACAAGAAGGAGAGAGCAGTGATAATGAAGAAGTACGAGGGTTTTGACATGATGATATATCACAAATTGTTTGTAAAAAATATCTAAAGATGGTTCAATATATAGATGTAGACACAGAGAAAGAGTGAAAAAGAAGGCCGCGAGTACTGATATAATGTGAAAAGAATCTATATGCTCGAAGATAAAGAGGAAAAAAAGTCCAGAATGGTAATTTCAGCAAAGAAATAAAATAAACTAGATGTACTTTTTTTCTTATTAGAATGAATTAGTAGTGTTTAAAGGAAGTTTCAGTGTGCCTGAGTTTGGACGAGCAAAGTTGAAGGGAAGCGGAAAATTGGTAGGACTGAAGACCGGGGTCCAGAGCTGAACCTTGGACGTACGATATATGTATTTCTTAAAGATGAGATGGTAACTTGTGAGACAAGAAAGAAAGGAGAAATAATTAGTCCTAATTATAAGATAAAGTTGACTATTTTTGGAAAAATTAAGGAAGTTAAATAAGTTATTTAATCATATCATATGTTGTGTATCTTTAGATTATATATTAATATATTAGTCAAACTAATTAGTTTGAAGAAAAAATAAAAATAAAAATACTCTAAAATAATTTAATTAACTTCCTTAATTTTTACTAAAAAAATGAACTTTATCTTATAATTATAATTAGAACCGGAAAAAATAAAAATGAAAGTTTGAAGAATAAAAACAGGGAAAACGCGTGGAGGCCAGGCACGTTCCTGTGCATAAAAAGATGGTTTCTTTTAGGATATGATAAAGCAAATTGAAGGAGAATGAGTGGATTTAGACGAGTGGGAAGTGAATAAACAAATAAACAATGGGATATTTATTGGGGGTCGTGGAAAACACTTGATAATGTACACCAATAAAGAAATATACAAGTGTGTCCAGCGGTGCATGTGAGGACCCAGTGAGATAGACTCAAACTGGGAAATTTTTTTTTATGGGGAAAATGCCAAATTAATATTACTATATAGATTTAATTAATCGTACAATCTGTGGGTGTTGACTATTCAAATATAAATGTTTCTCCTTACAATTAAGGAAACAACCGCTCACTTTCCCCATCTTTGTTTTTCAGATTATTTTCAAAATGACCCCATTTGTTAACTTTAATTACTCCTGCTAATTAACAACAGTCAGATTACCGAAATGATACCTGTTAATTACTGTCTTATAAATTATGTTTACCAAAATGAAAAGATCCCATCCCAACACTTATATAATTAAGACTCACTAATCAGTTATGGTCGAATCAAAGAAAATTCCAAGCTTCACTACTACAAAATATTACTTTTACGACCTAAAGGACGTCCATTTTTAAAAAAGGACATAAAAAATAAAGACGGTGGCATTTTTGTAATTCTGAGTGAGATTTGAATAGTTTTATACGTCCCCAATTCAAAAAAGGATGTCAAAAGTCACTTTAGATGTCCCCAATTTAATTGGGGACATCTAAAGTTATTTTTTTTTTAAATTAGGAACACCTTTTGGTCACTTTAGACGTCTCCAATTTAATTGGGGACGTCTAAAGTAAAAATTTTTTTAATCAAGCGTCCCTAATATATTTTTGTTAGAACCGGCTGACACCCAAGAGGGGGGGTGAATTGGGTGTAAGATAAAAACTTAAGAACTTTGAGATTCTTTTCGCATTTTAGAGGAAGCAATAAATATGAAAGTAATGAATCATAAATCACAGTTAGATATTTAAATGATATATGCTGGAAGTATAAGAGCTTAGGGAAGAGAATATGCAAATTGTGATTTATCCTGGTTCGGCCCAATCCACGATGACCTACGTCCAGTCCCCAGGCTCCTCCTGAGATTTTCAATCCACTATCTTCCTCAAGTTTAACTGGGTACTTGAGAACCACTACACTCTCACAAGTTTGATCCGGGCACTTGTGAAGCCTTTACAATTCTCGTACTGAGATTACTCCCCCTTACGCACCGTAAGATTACAACCAAGTTGCTCCCCCTTACACATCGTAAGGATACAACTTTGATGATGAAAGATTACAGTCAATCTTCTCTCTCAGAAGTGAATAGATGAATACTGAAGCACAATGAAAACAATCTCTCTCTCAAATATACATGATATAGAAAATGGATAAGAACAGAGAGTAGTTGGGATGATTCATGATTTTCGCATGTTTCTCGTTGGTGTTCTCATTGGGTGTTCTGAACTCTAAATGCTCTTCTATTTATAGTTGATGAAGGTTGATGACCGTTTGAGCATTTCAACATGTCCGTTAGAGTGACGCAGCTTTGTTTGACCGTTCTTCGTTTTTGAAAACTAGCCGTTGGAACGTTGGCCGCTCCGCTCCGTAAACTCAACTTTTATCTCTTCTCATCATCTCTTCATTGTTTTACTGGAAAAATGCATTAAACACTAATACAATGAAGTGTTAGAGTGATTAGAAGCAATAAGAATGAGTTATATGATCATTCCATTGATTTCCAGAATCTTCGAGACGCTGTTCTGTTTTTCTGGGAAGCATTACTCGAGTACGTACTCGAGTAAACATCAAGTTTCTTCACAGGTTACTCGAGTGGCTACTCGAGTGACCTTCTATTTTCTCCATAACTTACTCGGGTAGTGACTTGAAGTTCTCTCTTCATGCACAGTGCTTTACTCCAGTAATGACTTGAAGTTTTCGTAAATAACTCTTCATGAACAGTGATTTACTCCAGTAGTGACTTGAAGTTTTCGTCAATGTACAGTGATTTACTCCAGTACCGACTTGAAGTTTTCGTCAATAACTCTTCATGTACAGTGATTTACTCCAGTACCGACTTGAAGTTTTCGTCTAAAAAACTTGCTAGCACAGTGCTTTACTCGAGTACATACTCGAGTAAATTGTTGCAGTGGTACAAAACGCCGAGAGCAATATTTTTGAGAAACAGAGTTACTCGAGTAGCTCCTCGAGTATCTTTGTCAACCGGATGGCAACTGCAAGTTTTCCACATGGTTACTCGAGTAGCTACTCGAGTAATGTTGCAGGCCGAGAGCAACTGGAAATTTTCTATCTGATTACTCGAGTACCTACTCGAGTAAAGTCTTTTGATATCAACCAGTTACTCGAGTAGTGCCTTCAAGTGAATTCTTGATTTTGACTCAAAACATGGCAAATTATATATCATCGGAAAGCCCTCATTATCTACATTCCAATGCAACAAGAATCATCTCCAAAATCGTTGTGTACAGAAAGTTATGATTCAAAGAGTATCTACTGTTCTTCGGCAATCCTGAAATCACGAGCAGCAACTTCCAGAAGTCATAGCTCTTAGGATATAGCTTCAAATGTGACATATTATATATCCATGGAAAGCTCTGTGAGTCTTCTTTCATATGGCACCGGTTTCGTCTCAATCCGATATGTATTTTGAGAGTTATGTTCAAAATACCGAAGCTGTCCTGGAATATGACGGTGATTCATGCGTCAACTTCAACAGATCATATCTCCCACATCTGAACTCCTATGAATGTGATCTTGGTGTCAAAAGTTCGTGTTGGCAGTCTAGTTTCATATGCCACTGGTTTCAGTTCGATCCGACATGTGGTTGGAGAGATATCATCAAAATACTGAAACTATGTTCTGACGCGCGAAAACAGAGTATCCATTACTTCAAGTGCTGCCTCGAGTAATTCATCAAATAACCCGGCAGATTACTCGAGTAAGGCCTCGAGTAAACACGTCCAAAATCAGAAAATGACATATTACTCGAGTGATTACTCGGGTAATCATCCCCAAAGGTACCATAGCTTCCGTATACATCATTTTAGCTTCGTATTGACCCATTCCAACTTCCGTATGATCATAGAAACCTCCGGTATCACTTCTAGGAGCTTGAATCTTGATATTCTCATGTGATCTTGCAAGTTCTTCTTTCTTTAATCTCTTTCTTCTTGTTTTTCTTCTTGATGATCATTCTTCATAACCCAACTTCAATCTTCATCTTTCTTTCTTCAATTCCTTGCCTCTTGATTTTCTTCTTGATGATTATTCTCCATTTATGAGGCATTATAATATCAACCCACAATGATGTCTATGACTAATCTACAAGATATACAACATTAAATATGGTAGTTAGTCAATGTGGAAGGTAAGTATATTATACAAACTTTTTGCTCATATTTAACATCTATATTTGACATCATCAAAACTATTCATATCTAACATTCTCCCCCTTTTTGATGATGACAAATCCTTCAAGAAAAATATATATGAGTTATAAAAACTAAGTAAGAACAATATATTTTTATATTTTTCTTGCCTTTTATTTTTATATTTTTCTTGCCTTTCTCTCCCCCTATTTGACATCAGCAAAAAGTTTGAAGTATAAAGAAGAAAGACTTGTAGAGAAGTAAATATGAAGTCAATATGAGAAATGTCATTTTCCCCATTAATCAAAATAAATGCATCAGGAAAACAAGTTTCTCTCCCCCGTTTTGAAAGTAGTTTCATTTATAATTTGATGTAAATGAAAAATAATTTTCATGAAAACAAATTTGAAACAATTTGGAGAGGTTTTCAAGAAAAACATTCATAATCAAGGATAGGCAAAGTAAGCTCAAAATATAAAGAGAGAGTTTAGAAATGCTCATGTAGTTTTTGGAAAATGATGAAGTGCTCCATGAAGTCCGTTGCTTCCTTTTCTTGTTGTGTTGATCTGTGATGTTGTGTTCACCATACTTTTGAAGCACAACTTTGATGAATAAAGTTCATAGGAGTGAACTATAGCTGGCTTAGTGGTAGACTCTGAAGTGTGCTCAATAGAAAGCTTAGGAATAGCCTTCCTTAGAATGCTACTAAAATCATCCTAACTTGTGCCTTTTGTTGCTTTGAGGGTTGTATCCAGTGTTAAATCATCTTTCCTCAAAGTTGATAGATTCTCCAATTGAGTTGAGCTTCTGTTCAGCATGCTCAATGCTCATTTGTATTGGCATATGTATTTATTGCTTTGAATATTGCAGCCAATTTATCTCCCTGATTGATTGTTAGAGCATATGTCATCATATATGCTCCTTTTAGTATGCTGAGGAATGATCTTGCATAGAACAAATTCTCCTACTATAAAAGCATTCTTACAAGGAGAGTGGTTAGTGCAATCAAGTATCAAATTTATTGCATAAAACAAAGTCATCCTTTCCATATGATATGTTAAAAATTAAGATCAAGAAAGGAAAATATAAGAGTAACTCATCATTAAAACTAATTAAAAGATAGTGAATTCAGATGAGTATGTTAAAAGGA
Source organism: Inga laurina (assembly GCA_963855925.1). Taxonomy (NCBI): domain Eukaryota; kingdom Viridiplantae; phylum Streptophyta; class Magnoliopsida; order Fabales; family Fabaceae; genus Inga; species Inga laurina. The sequence goes on along the minus strand of OY979703.1, from coordinate 24,678,510 downwards.
TTTTCTTTCAATAAATGAGATGAGCTTTTACGTTATAAAACACATGTGAATGTGAAGCTCCCTCTTAATGAATGCATGGCTTAAAGAAAAACTTTGTAAGCAATACAATTAATAACACCCTTGGATTAGTAAGATCATTGGAAATTTTGTAGAGAGAATGATTATGAAAATATGAAGATTAAAGATAAATCAAGTTTTGAAAAATGATGATGCTACTCAGGGTTTTAAGCTTGTAACCCTGTATCCCTTGAGTAGTTATTTGAGTAATTCCACTCAACCATCACTCGAGTGCTCACTCGAGTGATGCAACTCAGAGAATTTTAATTAAGTAAGAATACAATACCTCACTCGAGTAATATAGTAATCACTCGAGCCATAATCCTCTGAAGTCCATTAGCGTATCGTTGGAGACTCACTATATGATAATGTGATCAGTACTGAGATATTCTGAAGTGTAGTCTTCTGTGAGCACTTTAGCATACCAGGATGAGCTCAGAATAAAGCCTTGAAGTTCTGGTTGATTGAACCACAGAGTTGTCTAATCTTGCCATTCACAGAAGTGATGAACTCAGCATGTTTGTATCAAGCTCTGTATGATTTGTTGAAGTTCCTCTCTCAGAAAGCCTTAGACAGATGGATCAAAGAATGAAGGACCAGGAGACCAGCTCTAGCAAAATGTTGTATCTCATCTATTCTTGAAGTCCCAGCTCTCATCCTCTATGCCTCTTGTGAGTAAGATTCAGACTTACTTGGAGTAATTGTGAATTACTTGAAGGTCTACTTGAAGTAATTGCAGATTACTTGAAGTTACTTCTGATTACTTGGAGTAAGTCCTGTAGAAGTATATATATACCTCTTATTCTTTGAAAGACATGATCTTTCTGACGTTCCTCTCCTTCTCACTAATAATATAGGCCATTGTGTGATAATCCTTTCATGAAGCGATTGAATTGGCCTTGCTCACCAAAGCTCTAGAATAGATATATCATATAATTTTGTGAAAACATAAAGCTAGGATTGTAGTTGAGAATCCTCATAGGCTCACCAAGCTTGATGATTCTGTGCATCTCATCATCTTCTTCTAATCATCTTTTGATCACCTTGGAACGATAAGGAAGGTGGGTAGGCAACAAAGATTTATATTAGCTATACATGTTCATGGCTTTGAGCTGCTTTGGGATGAATCTTGTCTAGGTTCACTTGAGAGATTTTCCTCCTCTTTTTCTTACTCTGGCTGCATCACTAGCTAGTTACTTGCTAGTGATGTGGTGTCACTTGAATGATAACACAGATTTTGCTTCTGCTCACATTGCAACACTACTAGTCATGCCTTCTCTGTTAGCCTTTGATCTTTGTATCCAAAAGTAGAGCATTTCGATCAACTCCTGCAAAAGTATAAATAAATGCTCTTTGGTACCCAACTTTCTCTTGGGTCCATACAGTATCAAATATTATAACTCTTATGCTCTTATACAACTGAATCATATGATATTTGAGCGAAGAGTATAATAATCAACAAAGACCAGAATATAATTTTACCCAATTAAATAAATTCAAGCAATTGAATCATAAAGGGTAACGCACAAATAATACCAAGAATGATGATTTCAAAAATCAATGACAATTTGTAAATACATTTTAAAAGATATGTCATTGATAAGATTTTTATGCAAGGCATGTAAGTCAGATCAAAGAGAGTTGAAAATCTATTTATAATGACCAAGAAATGATAAATCATGAATGAAATCAAATTGTCCAATAATGATCATGAGATATGCACATTGTTTCAAATCTCGAATGTAATTTCAAATCATAACAATGCATTGTAAAATTGAGATTTTGAATATATGCAAAACTCATCTTTGAAATATGTTTATAATCAATGTTTATGTTAAAAATGGTGGAAGTCAACAATTTAAATATACATATACCAGAAAGCTTCCTTTTTAGAGAACAACTAAGATAACATGTTAGACATTGGAGTTTAACATGTTTGAGAATTTTCCCAAGAGCAAAAGTCAGATTGAAAATGAATTAGCCAAAAAGGCTTAATTTCAAGGATGTATATAAACACAATGACTTTGCTATTGACCAAGAGATAAACTTGACTTTTAGAGATGTGTCTTGAAGAATAGGAATATTCAACTCAAGAATTTGAATAGAAGGATCTAGTTACTCGAAGAATGAATGAAGACAAATGGAAATGCATTTGAGCAACAAGATGAGTATAAGAATTTATAGATGATGAAACACATACTCATTGATCCAAATGACTAGAGTTCTAGAATATTATCCTGGAAAGTTATTCCACAATGATGGTTAATGCATTAATAATCATTCATAATGCTTGGAATAACATAGCCAACCAAAGATTTATGCATCAGGCATAAGGCTTTCACATATTGAAATTCTTTTCTGGGAAATACACTTGAAACTCATGGATAGATAACTTGTTAGACATAAGGTCTAATTTGTTAGAAAATAATGGTTGAGGAGTTCAAGCAATAACAAGTTTAAAATCAAGAAATAATATGTGAATGATGGGGAAAAACTCTAGTGATGGATTTGAAGCATTTCTAACTTTTAGTATACATAAATATTAACTTCCAATTTTGAAAACAATTTAAATGCAAACAATATATAAGTAATTTTCAAATAATGTGTATGCATTTTTATAAACAAGAAGAATTGAAATCTAAGTATATTTTTTAAAGATGAATTGGAATCTAAGTATATTTTTGAAAGATGAATTGGAATCTAAGTATATTTTTGAAATGTACATTTCAAAACTCAAATACACAATTTCATTTTAAGTCCATTTAGCAATCTAAAAACAATTTGAAAACCATAAATGATTGATTGCTAATGGTATGCAATTTTATAACACATGATAGAATGAAACCAAAACACATTTTTGAATTGTGCACTTCAAAACATAAACTGATAGATAAACTATGCACAATTTCACTTATCGTTCATTTAGCAATCTATAAACAAATTAACAATCATGAAGGATTGATTGCTAAATGAATGCAATAATGGACAAATACTCATTACTCAAAATAAATAATTCATATAATCACAGTATAGAGTAAGGATTAGATATCACCGTAATTCCTCTTGTCCTTGTGACAGCTTGCTTGATTTTGGTGGAATAATATTGATTTCTCTCCTTTGCACAATCAGCACCAAAATCCAAACTCCGAATTTCAGCATCATCAAGATATGAATTTGTGTTCATGTGGTCATAGTCTTGAGAAGCTTTTTCTTATTCTACAGAACTATATAAATTTCTTTTCTTTATGGTATCCAACATTGATTGGATCCATTTCTTGTTAGCTTGTAGGAATCAAGATAAAATTCTCATGCTCTAGGAATATAATCAATTCGAGGCAATTGCGCATAATGAATTAAACATGTCTTTATGCATAAAAGAAATATTTTCTTTTCAAATCATTATATATGCATAAAGAATTATCCTGTTGAGCATTGCAATCCCTTTATAAATAAATCTATTAAATGACTTTTTAAGGGATGTGAAAACACAATTTCAAAATCATTTGGAATGTCCATTCCTAAGATTCCAAAATATAAAACCTCAATAAATAGACAATAGTATAGGAGATTTTATCATTGTGTACCTTTGCCTTAGATACTTGGAGGATTGCTTTTGCTTACCCACTGCATCTTTCTAGGATGTTGATACTTTGAATATCTTGCTTTGGGTGTTGGCAATCGTCTCTCAAAATACATAGACTCCAGGAGTCTTTTACTTGATGCTTGAGAGATCCTCCTTTTCTTGTTCTCCTCAAGATAGTTGAGAGGTACTCTATGGTAGTCCATTCTTGAGGTAGGACGTACTCTTTTTCTCCATTGCATTTCTTTGTGATTAAACTTTGCAGTTCCAGCAATGGGTGCTCCGAGAGTTCTTCTTTTCGATATATATGGTATGAACCTCTTTCTTGGTGCATGAGAAACTCTTGGTTTCTTCTTCATCATCTCCGTACCCTTATGTTCATTCTTCTTATATTCAATCTGCATACATAAAGTACTAGAAGAACATTTTGGTACCCACATATACTTGGGTCCTTGATTGTTAGGATTAGACATTACTTGTCTTTTTGGAACCCAAGCATATTTATTTCTCAAATTAGAATTTCTTCTAATATAGCATGTGTGAGAAATATGACCTGATTTACCACAATAATTGCAAATAATATGATGATATGTATTATGAGATTCTATGCAAGTATTGTGTTGATCAAGAAAAGATGATTTCAAATGATCAGTTTGCCTAAGTTCTTTCTTTCCGCATGAATTTCCAGCATGATTGAAAATCTTTTTGCTTTTCTCATTAGAATCAATAATTGGTTGAAAAACAATTTTATGCAAGCTTTGAAAATCAGTTTTACAAAAATCACAAGAAGAATTGGAACTTTTTACCTTAAGTTCATGTTGAGCTCCAGAGAGTGAATTTTCTTGTCCGTCCATAACGAGCTCTTTTCGGGAATCATTTTCCTCTTGTTCTTCTATGTTGACAAGATCATGGAAGTGTTCTATGATTTCTCCTTCTTCATTGTCAACTTCCACTTGTTCATGAATCGTGGATATATAGCTTGTAGTCTCACATGAACTGTCAACACTTTCAACTTCAACACACTTGTTAGAAGTATACATTGAATCAAGAGTATCCCAAATATCTCTTGCAGTAGAGCAAAATCTAATTTTCTCAAAATCATTTTCAGTTAAAGCACTATACAAAATTTTCATTGCTTTAATGTTTAACGAAAACATTTTCTTTTCTCTTTCTGTCCAATCCTTTCTCGGTTTGAAATCAAAGATATTTGTAAAAACATCCCACATATCATAATCAAAGCATTTTATAAAAGATATCATTCTAGCTTTCCAAAACCAAAAATCAATATCTTTCAGAATAGGTGGAATTGTATAGTCAAAACCTTCAGAAAGTATATAACACCCAAAATCAGCCATTATAAACTCTTGAGACGGTTAAGTCCTTTAAACAAGAGTCCGGCTCTGATACCAAATGTTAGAACCGGCTGACACCCAAGAGGGGGGTGAATTGGGTGTAAGATAAAAACTTAAGAACTTTGAGATTCTTTTCGCATTTTAGAGGAAGCAATAAATATGAAAGTAATGAATCATAAATCACAGTTAGATATTTAAATGATATATGCTGGAAGTATAAGAGCTTAGGGAAGAGAATATGCAAATTGTGATTTATCCTGGTTCGGCCCAATCCACGATGACCTACGTCCAGTCCCCAGGCTCCTCCTGAGATTTTCAATCCACTATCTTCCTCAAGTTTAACTGGGTACTTGAGAACCACTACACTCTCACAAGTTTGATCCGGGCACTTGTGAAGCCTTTACAATTCTCGTACTGAGATTACTCCCCCTTACGCACCGTAAGATTACAACCAAGTTGCTCCCCCTTACACATCGTAAGGATACAACTTTGATGATGAAAGATTACAGTCAATCTTCTCTCTCAGAAGTGAATAGATGAATACTGAAGCACAATGAAAACAATCTCTCTCTCAAATATACATGATATAGAAAATGGATAAGAACAGAGAGTAGTTGGGATGATTCATGATTTTCGCATGTTTCTCGTTGGTGTTCTCATTGGGTGTTCTGAACTCTAAATGCTCTTCTATTTATAGTTGATGAAGGTTGATGACCGTTTGAGCATTTCAACATGTCCGTTAGAGTGACGCAGCTTTGTTTGACCGTTCTTCGTTTTTGAAAACTAGCCGTTGGAACGTTGGCCGCTCCGCTCCGTAAACTCAACTTTTATCTCTTCTCATCATCTCTTCATTGTTTTACTGGAAAAATGCATTAAACACTAATACAATGAAGTGTTAGAGTGATTAGAAGCAATAAGAATGAGTTATATGATCATTCCATTGATTTCCAGAATCTTCGAGACGCTGTTCTGTTTTTCTGGGAAGCATTACTCGAGTACGTACTCGAGTAAACATCAAGTTTCTTCACAGGTTACTCGAGTGGCTACTCGAGTGACCTTCTATTTTCTCCATAACTTACTCGGGTAGTGACTTGAAGTTCTCTCTTCATGCACAGTGCTTTACTCCAGTAATGACTTGAAGTTTTCGTAAATAACTCTTCATGAACAGTGATTTACTCCAGTAGTGACTTGAAGTTTTCGTCAATGTACAGTGATTTACTCCAGTACCGACTTGAAGTTTTCGTCAATAACTCTTCATGTACAGTGATTTACTCCAGTACCGACTTGAAGTTTTCGTCTAAAAAACTTGCTAGCACAGTGCTTTACTCGAGTACATACTCGAGTAAATTGTTGCAGTGGTACAAAACGCCGAGAGCAATATTTTTGAGAAACAGAGTTACTCGAGTAGCTCCTCGAGTATCTTTGTCAACCGGATGGCAACTGCAAGTTTTCCACATGGTTACTCGAGTAGCTACTCGAGTAATGTTGCAGGCCGAGAGCAACTGGAAATTTTCTATCTGATTACTCGAGTACCTACTCGAGTAAAGTCTTTTGATATCAACCAGTTACTCGAGTAGTGCCTTCAAGTGAATTCTTGATTTTGACTCAAAACATGGCAAATTATATATCATCGGAAAGCCCTCATTATCTACATTCCAATGCAACAAGAATCATCTCCAAAATCGTTGTGTACAGAAAGTTATGATCCAAAGAGTATCTACTGTTCTTCGGCAATCCTGAAATCACGAGCAGCAACTTCCAGAAGTCATAGCTCTTAGGATATAGCTTCAAATGTGACATATTATATATCCATGGAAAGCTCTGTGAGTCTTCTTTCATATGGCACCGGTTTCGTCTCAATCCGATATGTATTTTGAGAGTTATGTTCAAAATACCGAAGCTGTCCTGGAATATGACGGTGATTCATGCGTCAACTTCAACAGATCATATCTCCCTCATCTGAACTCCTATGAATGTGATCTTGGTGTCAAAAGTTCGTGTTGGCAGTCTAGTTTCATATGCCACTGGTTTCAGTTCGATCCGACATGTGGTTGGAGAGATATCATCAAAATACTGAAACTATGTTCTGACGCGCGAAAACAGAGTATCCATTACTTCAAGTGCTGCCTCGAGTAATTCATCAAATAACCCGGCAGATTACTCGAGTAAGGCCTCGAGTAAACACGTCCAAAATCAGAAAATGACATATTACTCGAGTGATTACTCGGGTAATCATCCCCAAAGGTACCATAGCTTCCGTATACATCATTTTAGCTTCGTATTGACCCATTCCAACTTCCGTATGATCATAGAAACCTCCGGTATCACTTCTAGGAGCTTGAATCTTGATATTCTCATGTGATCTTGCAAGTTCTTCTTTCTTTAATCTCTTTCTTCTTGTTTTTCTTCTTGATGATCATTCTTCATAACCCAACTTCAATCTTCATCTTTCTTTCTTCAATTCCTTGCCTCTTGATTTTCTTCTTGATGATTATTCTCCATTTATGAGGCATTATAATATCAACCCACAATGATGTCTATGACTAATCTACAAGATATACAACATTAAATATGGTAGTTAGTCAATGTGGAAGGTAAGTATATTATACAAACTTTTTGCTCATATTTAACATCTATATTTGACATCATCAAAACTATTCATATCTAACAATTTTGGGGACCACCACTTTTGGCGTCCCTAATGTTATCAGGGATGCCTAAAGTGGCGTCCTTGATATAATATCAGGGACGCCACTTTAGGCGTCCCTGATTATTAAAAAAAAAATTAACTTTAGACGTCCCCAATTTAGACGTCCCTTTTTGAATTGGGGACGTCTAAAGTTAAAAAAAATAAAAAAAAAAATTAACTAAACAACTTTAGGCGTCCCTAAATTAAATTGGGGACGCAAAAAACAATTCAAATCTGTACTGACAGTCTTTATTTGTCAGTTTTATAGATCCACACTCTTCTTTCTCATCAACGTAACCACTACCACCACACATTTAACTTTTACTTCTTCTTCTTTATATTCTGTTTTTAAACTTGTTTCTTCTTTTCTCTCTCTTTTTTTTAACCAAATCTGCTTACCACCACACATTTAACTCTTGCTTCTTCTTCTTTATATACTATTTTAAAACTTGCTTCTTCTTTGCTCTCTCTCTTTTTCACTAGATCTGTTATGTTTCTTACTATTTTATCTTCTTTCTCTTTTTTCTTTGGATTTCCCTTCTATTTTATCTTCTAACTCGTGTTGTTATGGTTTGTAGATCGAGACTCCAAAACATGCTTCATGGCCGCGTTCCCACTGAGAAGTCATATAGCTTTGAGAAATTTTTTAGGAATCAAAATATCCTATAACAAATGGATAAGCCCAAATCATAATTAACTCAAACTTACAGAAAATTTAAAACACCAATATGCAACATATATCTCAATGGTCTTAGAGCTCAGCTTCACAGCCCTTGACTCAGTCCCTACCTGAACTTCTTTCCAACGTTGAAGAATCCTAGTGTTCCTCTAGCAGCATGTGGGAAGAGGTTTGAAGATACAAAATCTATGTTGTGGTATTAGTAGCGGTGGAAGATTCTAGTTCTAATCTTGGAGGGGAAGATATGACAGGTTTTGGTGGTATTTCTAACAAGTCAAGTTTTCTTTCAAACATTTCAATCACCCTACTCATTGTAGGTCGGTGGCTTGGGAATGTTTGGATACACCACAAAGCCACAATGGTCATTCTCTTTGCAATATCATTCCCCCCCGTGTTATTGGCCCCATTACATCCCAAACATCCTTCTTGCTCAAATTGATCATAAATATAATCCGGAAAATATTTATCAGTTGAACAATTGGTTTTAACATTCAAGTTCTTTCTCCCACCAACCATATCTAACAGCATCATCCCATAGCTATAAACATCAGATTTCTGGGAAACTCCACCTATGTTTCTACTCCAAACTTCCGGAGCAAGATATCCTATTGTTCCTCTTGCTTCTGAAATTGAAATGATACTTTCTTTTTTTGGACATAGCTTAGCAAGACCAAAATCTGAGATTTTGGGGCAAAAGCTTTCATCTAAAAGGATGTTATGGGGCTTTATATCAAAATGTAGAATTCGAGTGTTGCATCCTCTATGCAAATACTCAAGTCCTCGAGCTATCCCAATTGCAACTTGGTACAACTTTTCCCAAGTCAAGCATAGAGTATTTTCATTTGTGTTGTTGTGAATGAACTTGTCAAGAGATCCATTAGGCATAAATTCATAAATGAGAGCCTTATGTTTACCTTCAAAACAAAACCCAAGAAGGGTAACAACATTTACATGGGAAGTCCTACTAATGCTGGCAACCTCATTGATAAAGTCTTCCCCATTTTCTTTCGTTGCCTTTAATAACTTTATAGCAGCAGGTTGGCCATCGAGTAGTTTTCCTTTGTATACAGAACCATAACCACCTTGTCCCAATTTCTTTTTGAAAGAGTTGGTCATTTTCTTGACATCTGCAAATTTATATCTTGTGAGAGCTAGAGCACCATGATTTCTAATGAAGGCTTCAATATTTTGGTCAACCTCAGATGTCATGCATAATCTTCTTCTTCGCCTCCATGATTTGATTTTACAACAACAATTAGTAGAAGATAAAAACAGCAGTCCAATTACTCCACTAACGACTACAGCACTAACTCCACCTGGAATGTAGAATGGTAATGACATCAGTTAATATAATTGTCAAAGAAACTATTATAATGAAGCACAGTTAAGAAAAGAACTGAAGGCAGATCTATTACCTATAATGACTTTATTTCTTAGTCTAAACCCTCCTGCTCCAACAAGCATACACAGAAAGAAATGTGGGGTTAGAGATACTAGAATCTTTATATGAAGAGACAACAAAAGAAAGAATACATATATAAGTTTTCCAATTTAGTCACGGGAAATTTTATGATACGTAAATGAATGCATTAACATTACCACTAGCTTTTTTTAGATGAAAATAACCACTAGCTGTAAATCAGATGAGTTGTATCCTTACAGAAGTAGCAGGTTTCATACATATCAAGACCACAGCGTCTACTACTTATTTACACTATACTGAAAATCATGTTCAGATGCAATCCATTTCAAGGTAAACCCCATCTTTAAATTGTAAGTGGTAACTCGTTCACAACAAGCTGATTTAATTTCATTATGTTGCAATATAAGTGCGGAAGCTCCATCTGATGCGGTTGTAGTTAGATTATGACGTGAACCTTGAAGGTAATTCTGTCACTTTGCATGAGATTAGTCAAGTGGGAGACTAGACAAAAGAAAAGAATCATATTCAAGAGGTTAAAATGTGTTTATGAAACCTAATCCAATGTATTGAAGGCCCAAAACATAGACTTGGGGGAGGCAAGTTGGGCGATATTCTTGCATTTTAGGTCCAAATGAATGCAATAATACACCAAGGCAAGTGATGAGTGTGAATAGTTAATTGAAGCATCTTAATGAACTCAAAAAGGTCTGTTAGGAGTTCCAAGAAGCATTACTTAAAATTCAGTCCAACTAGAGTCTTTTATTTTTATTTAAATAAGTCATTTTTTCTATTTATTTAGAAATTTTCTTTTTTTAATTAAGGTCACAAGTCAAGAGCCATTAATTAGAGTCTTAGGTGTCATTGATTAATTAAATAAGGAATATTAGGGTGTTATTAGATTATCTCTAGGAATTAACATTAAAAAGCTCAATTATCCAACAATATCCATTGAATTCATTTAAATATATCCAAATCTGATTTAGATGGATTTTAATCACTATATCCTTTAAATACCTACCCTTTTAATCATAGCCTCTAAATATCTATCATTTTATCACATCCTTCAAATCATTTAGAGGATATTCACAATATCGTTTATGCTGAAAATATGATTTTACACCCATTTAACCATTATCTCACCAAAATGCAATATCCTTCCATCCAATCGCAGTCCAATCAACCAAGATCATGAAAGTGGCGTCATCACCTTGCTCCTCAATACCTAACCAACCATATTGAGATTTTGGGGTTTTAATTTATGTTGAGTCCGTTTTACTTTCTATTTAAAGTCAAGCATTATATTTTTAATATTTAAATTTCAATAAAGAAATATTCACGATACTTACTCTTTTGTATTTTTATGAGGATACTATCTAACATAAGAGTGGTGCACGAAACTTGGAGGTTTTGGGCCGTATTTCCTTTCAGGGTTTGGGCTATATTTCTTTTAAGGTTGGGTTTTTTATACTCAGTGTTTTTTGACACATTGTTATTTTTGGATTCCTAATTTCAAAATTAACACTATTTACTTGTATTCATTATTTATTTGCTCATTGATTTGTAATTTCTGAATTTTTTTAGGATAAGTTCCTATTAGATCTATATCAGGTTATGCAAAAAAGAAACATCAGGACTTAGGAGTGATGCAAGCAACATGCTCAGTAATGGTTGCATCACAGTGATAGTGCAGGGCAACACCTAAATTGCCCTCTTCACTATTGTTTCTTTGGCCCCACTCTATTTGGTTCTGAGTTGGAATATATGGAAGACTGTGCTTGGCTGGCTGACATGCAAGTCAATGCAACGACTTCGGTGACGTAAAATCTCCAAAATACCCTCAATGCATCACAGCGATAGTGTTTCCCTGCCCCGCCACTAAGGGACCACTCCGGCTGGATAAGGACGGCCATTCTTAATGTTTCCAAAGAAAAGTAAAAGGATAATTGCAAAGAGATAAGAGGAAGATGGGTTATAGCTCCGGCTGTCTAATTACCAGTTAACTGAGTTTCGCCGGAAACAAGCCGTTGAGGCGGTTATCCTATTTAAGGCAATCAAATTGAAGAAAGGCGTCTCTAAACTAGTACAGTAATATTCAATAAACATAGCTCAAGCGCAAATATCTAGGAATAAAATTTGACGATTAATGAATGAAAACTCTGAGATGATTAATTAAAAAAATGGGAGAGGACGGAGGGTGAAGAGGCGCATACTGGAAGAAACAGGACAGGTAAGAGGATAGTGTCCATCGCGGCAATAGCAGATAAACGGCGACGTATCATTCGACCCACATCTTCCATCAGAATCCCAGCATTGTTGACAAGACTCATCTTCCTTATACTTCACACCAAACCCGTTATCCAAAGCTTGTTCGAGTATTTGCAAAGAACGTTGAGGTTGCGCATCAGGTTCTATTGAAACCGGCACCTGAATACGAGGCTTACAGTTCTTAACAAGATCGGGGAATTGCAGCTCATTCACTACATATTCCGAATAGAAAGCATAGTTGTTAGAGTTAGAATCAGAGCTTATTGGAGGCTGGCATGCGAATACGAATCCCTCAGTCGAATAGTCTGAAGTGCAGTTGTAGAATAGGGTCACCTTCTTCACAGATAGCTCATCATACTGGAAGACATTGAAGCGGGTACTCACAGAAGTGTCTGTCAAGCGTGAAGAACAATTATGATATACAAAATATGTTCGCATCAGTGTCATCTTGTGATATTCTTGGTCAATATGTGTGACATTGAAAGTCAGTGAACCGATTTGAATGAGAGGGTACTCATCTTTATCTTTAACTTGGGGACAATTGAGCTTGAACTCGGGTCTGCCACTATAATGGGGTAGAATGTTTTCTGACCAGAAGGGGTAACAGATTAATCCTACTTTTCCACAAGGAGATGGTTGGCACTCCCAGAATTCCTTATATGGTTGACAGTGGAAAAGTGGGAAAGAAGAAAGGAAGAAGAAGAAGAAGGTGAGGAACAGCATAAAGGCCTCCATTTTTAACTCCCTGCTTCATCACTGTATTTGCTGGTTTGGCTACCTAAATATTTATCAGTCTTAGCTTATGGGTCAACGCAGTGACTTTTGAGTTGACAATGTGAGAGGCTGCGATCGTCTCTTCATTCAATTTTTCTTGATTTATTGTCCCAGCTACGTAACACCTCTATTTGTAGAATCATAAAGTATCTTCTTTCTTTCAGATTTCACAATGAATGAGTGAATGAAATGTGGGCGTTGACTATTCTATGCGTATTCTAGACGGCCCCAAATAAACACGTTCCTCCCTACAAGTAGCCTATCAGGAAACACCTACTCACTTTCCCCATCCCCCATTTTCATACTATTTACAAAATGGCCCCACCTGTTAAAATTAATTAGAGAAAATCATTCTCAAGTCCCAAGGAAGCAAGATAATAATAGGAAAGTTCCTTAAAAAAGTTAAATATAAGAAAAATCCCTAGGAACTTTTCTGTTATTATCTTCCAAAGTCAAATGACAAAGTTGCCCTTAGTTCATCAGTCATTTACAATTTGATCAGTTATTTTCACAATATGTTTTTATGCAATAAGTTAATTTCAAATTTGTCAAGTTCCTACATTCACAACTATCATTGCTTGTTATAACAACCACTTGAGTGATTTTTTACACTTTTTTTTTTTTTTTGCCTAAATGAAATAACCTTTTCCAAAACTTTAAATATGACAACTGCATATACTTTATTTAACAACTGGTTAAGCTTGTGTTTAAAACATGTTTAGTATTTTTTATAATATATTTTTCAAGTCACAATGAAAATATTTTTTTAATAACTATTCAACATTGCAAATTACTTAGTTTACAACCCGTTAAGTATGTTTTTGCAATATGTTGAGTCATTTTAACAACTTCTTTCTCATGTCTAAATAAAACTACCTTTTTACACCTCCAAGTTCAGCACTGAAAATTCCTCAATTTACAACTAGCTAAGCTGTTTTTACAACATATTGAGTCATTTTTACAACTTATTTCTCATGTGTGAATGAAATTACCTTTGTTCACATCTCCAAGTTTAACACTGCAAGTTGCTCAGTTTACAACTCGTTAAGCGTGTTTTCACCATATGTTGAGTCACTTTAACAACTTATTTCTCATGTCTAATAAACTACCTTTTTACACCTCCAAGTTCAGCACTGAAAATTCCTTAGTGCTGAAAACTAAGGAATTTTCAGTGCTGAACTTGGAGGTGTAAAAAGATAGTTTATTCAAACATAAAGGTTATCAAGGAATTTAGCTCCAAAGCAACTAAGTGCTTCAAATGCCAAGGGTTCGGTCATATCACTTTAGAATGTCCTACCAGCAGAGTTGTTACTATTATTGAAGGGGAAACTTCTGCAATATTTGAAGAAGAGGAGCTCATACCTGACAAAGAACCTGTCTTTGATGAAGAGCCAAATTTTGATGAAAAAGTCATTCCTCCTGATCACGGTGAAACACTTGTGATCAGACGAAGTTTGCATACAGCCACAGTGAAAGAAGAGCCTTGGCTATGTCATAACATTTTTTATACTCGTTGCACTACTTAAGATAAAGTCTGTGACGTCATTATTGACAACGGAAGCTGTGAAAATGTAGTCTCTAACTACATGGTAGAAAAGTTGCCACTACCAATTCACAACCATCTGTACCCGTACAAACTCCAATGATTTAACAAAGGAACCGCGGTAAAAGTGTCCAAATGATGCCTTGTTACTTTTTCTATCGGTAAAAGGTATCACGATGAAGTTTGGTGTGATGTTGTTCCGATAGATGCTTGTCATCTTCTTCTGGGAAGACCTTGGCAATATGATCGACATATTCTGTACAATGGTCATGCAAACACATATTCATTCCAGAAGGATAACGTGAAGATTCAGCTTGAACCTCTGCCACCCGATAAACACATCAAAATCAAAAATAAGTCCAAGTCATTTTTACTCAAGCATAAAATTTCAGATTTATCTCTGTTTATTGATGATGATGTTATTTCTAACTCGAGGTCGAGTCCTGTCCAACCCTGGGAGAATGAAACAGAAAAGAAATAGAGCATGAATGACATAAGGCATTACTGTTGAACAATGGCTAACGGCTTGGGTAGGTGACTGAAGGAGTTGGTAAGGCACATCAATGTTGAAACCTAAAGTTATTTTTCTTATTTTAATGCATGAATGATTAGTATAAATAAGTGTATATTTTCATTGTAATCCATCCAGAATTTGAATAAACACATTTGATATTGGTTCCTAAACCACTTCATCATACCATCATGGGATGGGTATTTATTTGATTAACAACTTTTAATTTTGCCAAGAATTTTCAACTATCAAATTTTCCTAGTGAACAAGCTTAAGGCTTAGCTAACAAGGTGAAAGTGAATGAACTGAAGTAAAATACATAAGAATCTATCTTCCTAAGATTGAATCATGAGTGCCTTAGAGAGTCTATATAGTGACATCCTCTGCTCTTGTTCATGGGGAGTGCTCTAAAATCAATGCTTCTCTGTTGTAAACTAGCAAGGAGTTTTTCTATACACAGCTAAGGTGATCTCTAAACCGCTCCGATGTATCAAACCAAACAGTCTGTGACAAGAACAGAACACTGATTTGCATGTGGCAGAGCAATTGAAGGGCCTAATAATAGAAGGAACAGAGAAAGAAGACATTCTTTCAAAAATGGGACACGCCAAGTCATAAGGTCCATCTGGACAATAACATAAAAATTGAGACTGATCATCTTTCATCGCACATGCTCCTCCAGATTCCATACATTTTTCGCAGCCACCCTTGTCTGCAAAGTACTGAACATTAAACTCTTTATCCAAAGCAGCCTTCAGCGATTCAATTCCACCAAAAGGGTCCACAGTGACACCTAATGTAATCGGCACCTGAAGTTGAACCCCACAATGTTGAACAAGATTTGGGAATTGAGGCAACAGATATTGATCCATAAAAAAAGCTTGCTTTCCTCTGTCATCCCTACACGTAATGTTGTTCCGGCCGATTGAAAACCCGGGAACACAGTCATAGAGAATGGCCATGTTCGCATCAGATGAGTCCAAAGAGATGAGAGTAAGGTCCAAGGAAGTGTTGGTGAAAGGGAAAGAACAGTTATCGTAGTTTGGGATGTCTGTTCGCACCATTTTGGCGATAAAGCGAGAGGGATCAAAATCGATCAAGATGAAGTTTTGAGAGCCCATTTCAAGGGAAATATGTCAGGAGACAGGCATTTGACTACAAAACCATCTCTGCCACAGTAACGGGGTCTGTTTCCTCCCCAAAAAGGGTAGGATATTAACAAGTTTCCACAGTTGTAGGTGCGGCTACATGTTATGAATTTGTGATCTTCTTTTTGACTCCGGGATTGTGACAGAGTCGTTGTTAAGAACAAGAGGTAGAAGAAAGAGGAGGAGGAGGAGTTGCAGAGTGTATATGGAAAAAAGTGACTATGAGGATTCATTGTGTTGTCAAGTGGTGGTTTTCCATGACCACTTATTGTAACGGAGTCGCAAGAAAACAGAGGCAGAGAAGAGCAGAGACTGAAGCTAATGGAGTTTCCTATGTAACGCTGTTACTTAGTTGAGTTATTTCGCGACAGATGTCAGCTCAGCCTTCTTTTTTTTTTTTTTAAAGAATAAATTGCTGTACTTGACTGCTAAGCATCGACTTCACAGTTCACATAGGTATCATCGGCTCATCGCCTTAATACGGTATTGATGGCAAGAAACAGAGAAGCTTTTGTAGCTAATCTACAGGTTAGTGTCTCTAGTTCATACTAGTGTGCCAAATGGCAACCAGAGCTGAAAAAGAAGGGAAAGGGGAAAAATCAATATTAAACATGAATTAAAGTTTTAAATATACTTGCATTTATTATTTATATTGTGTACTATACATTAAATAATTATAAAAAAATTAAAAAAAAAACGCCTAAAAATTCTGTTTATTCACTAATGGCCACACACTAAACATCTTTTTTAAGTATAACTTAAATGTGAAGTTGTGGTTTAAACTGTTCATAGATATAATATATGCATGAATCAAGAAAATATAATTCCAAACACATTATCTGCTTATCCATAGTCCTAAACATTTTGGCCTTGAAATCTACTTCTAAATGTTCTTCATCTTAATAGAAGCATCGAACGACTATGCGCTAATATATATTATTGAAACTATGTATTATTGGGTTATTACTGTTAAACTTCTCATATGATCATATAACAATAACAAAATCTTATCTCATTAATTAGGGCCAACTACATGGATTATATAATATTATTATATTATAATAATAACCAAATCTTTAAATAAATTTCTCATACGACCAAATTGAGAGAAAACCCCCACTAAAAAGAAATTCTAATATGATGTAATTTGACATTCTAAAAAGAATCTAATTTTTTAATTAAAAAAATTAGTTTAGTTAATTAATATTACATGTATTTTTTTAACACAATATTATTTTTTAAAAAAATATAAATGCCATTATTCTATTTGTTGATTGAAGAGGTAGACACTTTACCGGCTCCAAAAAAAAAAAAAAAAAAAAAAAGACACTTTCCCGGCTGGAAAAATACGGCCATCTCCAGTGAAAGAAAAGCGCCGATGGAGAATTACTGGAAGACCTCAACAAGTTATCAAACTTCATCGTCCCAAGAAAAGTGAAAACATAATCGCAAAGATTGGATGAGTTTCAGCTGTGATTCGGCCGTCTAATTACCAGTTAGTTGAGTTTTACTGGAAACAGGCAGGCGTTTATGCCCTTTATCCTGTTGAAGGCGATCAAATTGACTAAAAGGCATATCTATACTTTAAACAATATGCAATAATCACAGCTCAAGCGCAGCATATATAGCTAAGTATAAATTTGGGCAATAATGACTGAAAACTCTCTGATCTTTAAATAAAGGGAGAAGCAGGTGAAGAAGCACATACCGGAAGAATCATCTGTGTTATACTGCACACGAAACCCTTTACCCAAATCATCTAGAAGGTCTTGTACACCAGTTTGTTTTGAAACCGGGACCTGAATATGAATTCTGCAATTGTTAACAAGGTGGGGGAATAGCCACTGATTCGAGTCATCATCCGAATAGAAAGCATAGTTGTTAGAATTAGAATTAGGGCTTGTCCCAGGCTGGCATGTGAATTTGAATTGCCCAATCAAATAGTCTAAGGAGCAGTCGTAGAATAAGGCCAACTTCCTCACAGACAGGTCGTCATAACGGAAGAGATTGAGGGGGGTACTCACAGAAGTGTTGGTCAGGTGTGAAGAACAATTATTATAGACAAAGTCTGTTCGCATCAATATCATCTTCTGATTGGATAGATCAATCTCTGTGACATTGAAAGTCTGGGAATCGATTTGAATGGAAGGGTAGTCATCTTCATGTTGGGGACAATGGAGCTGGAACTCAGGTCTGCCACAATTACGGGGTCGATGGCTTTCCTCAGACCAGAAGGGGTAAAAGATATTTCCAACTGTTCCACAAGGGGATGGTCGGCACCCGCTGAATTCGTTGTCCAGCTCAGAATGGGAAAGTGGGAAAGAGGAAAGGAAGAAGGAGAAGGTGAGGAACAGCATATAGGCCTCCATTATTGTTAACTCCCCTGCATCATCACACCATGTTGGCTTGAGTAGTTCAACATATATATATATGAGTCATGGCTCTTGGGTCAAGGAAGAAAACTTTTGACTTCACAGTGAGAGGCTGCAATCCTCTCTCATCTTTCATTTTTCTTGATTTTTGAGGAACAAAACACCTCATTCCTAAATTCCACTCTTCTTCCTTTCACATCTCCACAATGAATGAAAAGTGGTTGTTGACTATTCTATTCGTGCATCACGAACGCATTTCGGTGTATATCCACTCGTCTCATATGGAGTATTCAAATGATATGAAATGAGATCCGGATGTAGATTTAATTTTTTTAAATTAGTATTTTAAAATAAAAAAATCATTTTTTAAAAAAAATATTAGCTAAAAAATTATCTTTATTTAAAATTCTATACTTATTAAAATATTTTTTTTCAAGAAAATAAAAAATAAAAAATTAAATCTGAATCATCCAGATTCCATCTGGATGATTAAGATAAGAGGAGCTCTCCAACTCTTTTAATAAGTATAGAATTTTAAATAATGATAATTTTTTAACTAATATTTTTTTAAAATAAAAGGGATGGTTGGCACTCGCTGTATTCATTGTCCGGCTCGGAGTGGGAAAGTGGGAAAGAGGAAAGGAAGAAGAAGGTGAGGAACAGCATATAGGCCTCCATTATTGTTAACTCCCCTGCATCATCACACCATGTTGGCTTGAGTAGTTCAACAAATATCAGTCATGGCTTTTGGGTCAAGGACGAAGACTTTTGACTTCACAATGAGAGGCTGCAATCCTCTCTCATCTTTCATTTTTCTTCATTTTTGAGGAACAAAACACCACATTCCTGAGATTAGAGAATTTCAGATAGCCCCATATGGGACTTTATTACAGTAGTCACCTTCTAAAAAATCTAAAACTTCAATGTAACTTTTGGGTTAACATGAAATTAAGTTTTGTGACTGAAAAAGCGATGCTCTTCCTTTATTTTTCCAAAGAGCATTTTATAAAATAAATAAATGGATTCAAAAGAAATCAAGAATTGATAAAAATATTTTGACAATTCATAAAATAAATAAAGATATTCACAATATAAATAAAATAACCGCATCATTATCTTTTTACCCACAATTTCATTGAGTTAAGGATTACAGTGAGGTTTCATATTTTTTGGTAATTGACTGAAATAAAGTCTTTTCTTCGGGGCTAACAAAAATTTTCCTTTCCTAGAATCATCTCTGGTTCCATATTCCACCGTAAATGAAAAGTAGGTGTTGATTATTCAAAGAAACAAGTTTCTCCTTACAATTAAGGAAACAACCGCTCACTTTCCCCATCTTTGTTTTCAGATTATTTTCAAAATGACGCCATTGGTTAACTTCAATTACTCCTGCTAATTAACAACAGTCAGATTATCGAAATGATACCATTAATTACTGTCTTATAAATTATGTATACCAAAATGAAAAGCTCCCATCCCAACTGATAGAGCTTGTCGTTAAACCTACCAAAAATACTAAGCTAACTATAGTATAGTGATAACTAGCCTAGGTCATTCTTCTCTAAGGAGCCTAATGGATGCTAAAATTCCTAGTAAATCTAATGAGTCACAATTTAAGAAAATTATTACAGCAAAGAGGTAGCATTCGTGAGATTTAATCGCTGAATTAAAGTCCTAAACTATTCTGTTTATAATTTTCTGATTTATTTAGATGAGATGAAGAAACCATCCCTAGAACAATGACTCTGCCATCATAGCTAAATAGGATATGGAGCAAATTCATATTTGAATCCAAGAATGCAACAAATCAGATGCAATGTGACAGAAAATCCCAAAGATATAATCAAACGATTCATACCATGAGTTTATCAATCTAATCACTATCAAATATCAAACAGATATTCAAGAGCAATCAAACCTACATGAAATCAAGGAATACAACGTCTATCACAATCACAATCGAATCTGTCTATATTTCAGAAACGTAAATATCAAAATTCCTCTCATCAAAGTTTAAAGCTAAATATACAAATGCATACACCAGCTAAGAACATAGAAGAAGAAGCTCCCAATGAGCTATGTAGCTCCGGCATAGATCATGGCTCTAGGGAAGAATTGAATTAGCCACGCATGGAGAGAATTTCAGCTCCAACGAGCTTCAGTCCCACTTTAACCATAAAAGCCATCGGAGATCGGAATCAATCTCTGGAATCGCGATTTTAATCCCAATGGCTGAGAGAATCCGAGAACTCAGAGGGAGAGGTGATGACGAACTGAACGAGAGATGAATGAATGTGTCCCTCTCTATCTCCAGGAAAAAAAAAGGAAAGTCGAATCTGAGCTAAGTCCAGGGCTTCAGAAATATTTACGTTCGGACCCCAGCAACGTTCTGCTCTTTGTGCTTAGGTCCTTTTCAGCTTTTCACCTAGAACCTGCAAACTTTTTCTACTTTTCAGTTTAGTCCCTTATCCTATTTTCAGCTTCATTACTCTCATTTCTCCAAAGTTTCCTACAAAGCAATTCATACCAATGTAATATCATTTGTTCCACAAATCAAATACTTAGGAGAAATTATTGTTAGATATGAATAGTTTTGATGATGTCAAATATGGATGTTAAATATGAGCAAAAAGTTTGTATGATATAATTATCGTCTACATTGACTGACTACTATATTTAATGTTGCATATTTTGTAGATGAGTCATAAACCCTATTGTGGGATGATATTATAATGCCTCATAAATGGAGAATAATCATCAAGAAGAAAATCAAGAGGCAAGGAATTGAAGAAAGAAGAAAGAAAGATGAAGATTGAAGATATTCATCAAGAAGATTGAAGTTGGGTTATGAAGAATGATCATCAAGAAGAAAAACAAGAAGAAAGAGATTAAAGAAAGAAGAACTTGCAAGATCACATGAGAATATCAAGATTCAAGCTCCTAGAAGTGATACCGGAGGTTTCTATGATCATACGGAAGTTGGAATGGGTCAATACGAAGCTAAAATGATGTATACGGAAGCTATGGTACCTTTGGGGATGATTACCCGAGTAATCACTCGAGTAATATGTCATTTTCTGATTTTGGACGTGTTTACTCGAGGCCTTACTCGAGTAATCTGCCGGGTTATTTGATGAATTACTCGAGGCAGCACTTGAAGTAATGGATACTCTGTTTTCGCGTGTCAGAACATAGGTTCGGTATTTTGATGATATCTCTCCAACCACATGTCGGATCGAACTGAAACCGGTGGCATATGAAACTAGACTTCCAACACGAACTGTTGACACCAAGATCACATTCAAAGGAGTTCAGATGAGGGAGATATGATCTGTTGAAGTTGACGCATGAATCACCGTCATATTCCAGGACAGCTTTGGTATTTTGGACATAACTCTCAAAATACATATCGGATTGAGACGAAACCGGTGCCATATGAAAGAAGACTCAAAGAGCTTTCCATGGATAGGTAATTTAACATATTTGAGGTTATATTCTAATAGCTATGCCATCTGGAAGTTGCTGCTCGTGATTTCAGGATTGTCTAAGAACAGTAGTACTCTTTGGATCATAACTTTCTGTACACAACGATTTTGGAGCTGATTCTTGTTGCGTTGGAATGTAAACGATGAGGGCTTTCCGATGATATATAATTTGCCATGTTTCAAGTCAAAATCAAGAATTCACTTGAAGGCACCACTCGAGTAACAGGTAAAAGTTTTCAAGTGATACTCGAGTATGGACTCGAGTAACTCTGTTTCTGAAAAATGTTGCTCTCGGCGTTTTGTACCACTGCAACAATTTACTCGAGTATGTACTCGAGTAAAGCACTGTGCTAGCAAGTTTTTTAGACGAAAACTTCAAGTCGGTACTGGAGTAAATCACTGTACATGAAAAGTTTTTTAGACGAAAACTTCAAGTCGGTACTGGAGTAAATCACTGTACATGAAGAGTTATTGACGAAAACTTCAAGTCGGTACTGGAGTAAATCACTGTACATGAAAAGTTTTTTAGACGAAAACTTCAAGTCAGTACTGGAGTAAATCACTGTACATGAAGAGTTATTGACGAAAACTTCAAGTCGGTACTGGAGTAAATCACTGTACATGAAGAGTTATTGACGAAAACTTCAAGTCACTACTGGAGTAAATCACTGTACATTGACGAAAACTTCAAGTCACTACTGGAGTAAATCACTGTTCATGAAGAGTTATTTACGAAAACTTCAAGTCATTACTGGAGTAAAGCACTGTGCATGAAGAGAGAACTTCAAGTCACTACCCGAGTAAGTTATGGAGAAAATAAAAGGTCACTCGAGTAGCCACTCGAGTAACCTGTGAAGAAACTTGATGTTTACTCGAGTACGTAATCGAGTAATGCTTCCCAGGAAACAGAGCAACGACCCGAAAATTCTAGAAATCAATGGAATGATCATATAACTAATTCTTATTGCTTCTAATCATTCTTACACTTCATTGTATTAGTATTTAATGTATTTCTCCAAGAATACAATGAAGATATGATGTGAAGAGTCAAAAGCTGATTTTACGGAAGCGGAGCGTCAAACGTACGTAACGGCTAGTTTTTCAAAATCAAGCAACGGACGAACGAAGCTGTCGCACTCCAACGGATATGTTGAAATGCTCAAACGGTCATCAAACCTCATCAGCTATAAATAGAAGATCATCCAAAACAGAAGTAAGACCAAGTGTGCATATATCATCGAAATGTCAACATCCTGACACCAACGCTCATACTCTCTGTTTCTCTAGCTTCTATATGATTTACCTTTGAGAGAGATATTATTTGTAGTGTACTTAAATGTTCATCATATCTACTCTGTGAGAGAGTTTGTAAATACTTTCAATTGTATTTCTGAATTGATCTCAAGGTAGAGGGACCTTGAGTGGGTTGATTTCCTTACGGGCAAGTGTAGAGAGAATCGCCGGTAAGACTTTCTACTCGTAAGACTTACAAGGTGCAAGCAGTAGAGAATGTTGCTGCTCGTAAGACTTACAGTGGTGTAAGTAGAAGAGAACGTTGCTGCTCGTTAGACTTGCATAGGTAAGAAGGAGGGAAAGGTCTTCGGGATTGCTCTGCTCGTAAGACTTGCTGTAAGGGGGAGTATCTTAGTAAGAACTTTGTAAAGGCTTTTCTTGTGCCTGCATTAAACAAGAAAATAGTGGATTTGAAAATCTCAGGAGGAGCCTGGGGACTGGACGTAGGTCATCACAGATTGGACCGAACCAGGATAAATCACAGTTTGCATACTCTCTTCCTTAAACTCTTATATTTCCAGCATATATTAACTGTTGATTTATTATTCATTATTTTCATATTTATTGCTTCCTCTAAGATGCAAAAAGATTTTCAAAGTTCTTAAGATTTTTATCTTACACCCAATTCACCCCCCCTCTTGGGTGTCAGCCGGTTCTAACATTTGGTATCAGAGCCGGACTCTTGTTTAAAGGACTTAACCGTCTCAAGAGTTTATAATGGCTGATTTTGGGTGTTATATGCTTTCCGAAGGTTTTGACTACACTGTTCCACCTATTTTGAAAGATATTGATTTTTGGTTTTGGAAAGCTAGAATGATATCTTTTATAAAATGCTTTGATTATGATATGTGGGATGTTTTTACAAATGTCTTTGATTTCAAACCGAGAAAGGATTGGACAGAAAGAGAAAAGAAAATGTTTTCGTTGAACATTAGAGCAATGAAAATTTTGTATAGTGCTTTAACTGAAAATGATTTTGAGAAAATTAGATTTTGCTCTACTGCAAGAGATATTTGGGATACTCTTGATTCTCTGTATACTTCTAACAAGTGTGTTGAAGTTGAAAGTGTTGACAGTTCATGTGAGACTACAAGCTATATATCCACGATTCATGAACAAGTGGAAGTTGACAATGAAGAAGGAGAAATCATAGAACACTTCCATGATTTTGTCAACATAGAAGAACAAGAGGAAAATGATTCCCGAAAAGAGCTCGTTATGGACGGACAAGAAAATTCAATCTCTGGAGCTCAACATGAACTTAAGGTAAGAAGTTCCCATTCTTCTTGTGATTTTCGTAAAACTGATTTTCAAAGCTTGCATAAAATTGTTTTTCAACCAATTATTGATTCTATTGAGAAAAGCAAAAAGATTTTCAATCATGCTGGAAATTCATACGGGAAGAAAGAACTTAGGCAAACTGATCATTCGAAATCATCTTTTCTTGATCAACACAATACTTGCATAGAATCTCATAATACATATCATCATATTATTTGCAATTATTGTGGTAAATCAGGTCATATTTCTCACACATGCTATATTAGAAGAAATTCTAATTTGAGAAATAAATATGTTTGGGTTCCGAAAAGACAAGTAATGTCTAATCCTAACAATCAAGGACCCAAGTATATGTGGGTACCAAAATGTTCTTCTAGTACTTTATGTATGCAGATTGAATATAAGAAGAATGAACATAAGGG
This sequence comes from Inga laurina, assembly GCA_963855925.1. NCBI lineage: Eukaryota > Viridiplantae > Streptophyta > Magnoliopsida > Fabales > Fabaceae > Inga > Inga laurina. The sequence continues at coordinate 24,653,636 of OY979703.1, read as the reverse complement.
TACGGAGATGATGAAGAAGAAACCAAGAGTTTCTCATGCACCAAGAAAGAGGTTCATACCATCTATATCGAAAAGAAGAACTCTCGGAGCACTCATTGTTGGAAATGCAAATTTTAATCACAAAGAAATGCAATGGAGAAAAAGAGTACGTTCTACCTCAAGAATGGACTACCATAGAGTACCGCTCAACTATCTTGAGGAGAACAAGACAAGGAGGATCTCTCAAGCATCAAATAAAAGACTCCTGGAGTCTATATATTTTGAGAGAAGGTTTCCAACACCCAAAGCAAGATATTCAAAGTATCAACATCATAGAAAGATGCAATGGGTAAGCAAAAGCAATCCTCCTATCTAAGGCAAAGGTATACAATGATAAAACCACCTATGCTATTGTCTTTAATATTTATTGAGGTTTTAGATTTTGGAACCTTAGGATTGAGCATTGCAAATGATTTTGAAATTATGTTTCCGCATCCCTTAAAAAGCCATTTAATAGATTTATTTGTAAAGGGATTGTAATGCTCAACAGGATAATTCTTTATGCATATATAATGATTTGAAAAGAAAATATTTCTTTTATGCATAAAGACATGTTTAATTCATTATGCGCAATTGCCTCGAATTGATTATATTCTTAGAGCATGTGAATTTTATCTTGATCCCTACAAGCTAACAAGAAATGGATCCAATCAATGTTGGATACCATGAAGAAAAGAAATATTTATAGTTCTGTAGAATAAGAAAAAGCTTCTCAAGACTATGACCACATGAAAACAAATTCATATCTTGATGATGCTGAAATTCGGAGTTTGGATTTTGGTGCTGATTGTGCAAAGGAGAGAAACCAATATTATTCCACCAAAATCAAGCAAGCTGTCACAAGGACAAGAGGAATTACGGTGATATCTAATCCTTACTCTATACTATGATTATATGAATTATTTATTTTGAGTAATGAATATTTGTCCATTATTGCATTCATCTAGCAATCAATCCTTCATGATTGTTAATTTGTTTATAGATTGCTAAATGAACGATAAGTGAAATTGTGCATAGTTTATCTATCAATTTATGTTTTGAAGTGCATAATTCAAAAATGTGTTTTGGTTTCATTCCATTATGTGTTATAAAATTGCATACCATTAGCAATCAATCATTTATGGTTTTCAAATTATTTTTAGATTGCTAAATGGACTTAAAATGAAATTGTGTATTTGAGTTTTGAAATGTACATTTCAAAAATATACGTAGATTCCAATTCATCTTGTTTATAAAAATGCATACACATTATTTGAAAATTACTTATATATTGTTTGCATTTAAATTGGTTTCAAAATTGGAAGTTAATATTTATGTATACTAAAAGTCAGAAATGCTTCAAATCCATCCACTAGAGTTTTCCCCATCATTCACATATTATTTCTTGGTTTTAAACTTATTATTGCTTGAACTCCTCAATCATTATTTTCTAACAAATTAGACCTTATGTCTAACAAGTTATCAATCTATGAGTTTCAAGTATATTTCCCAGAAAAGAATTCAATATGTGAAAGCCTTATGCCTGATGCATAAATCTTTGGTTGGCTATGTTATTCCAAGCATTATGAATGTTTATTAGTGCATTGAATCTTAATGCATTAATCATTATAGTGGAATAACTTACTAGGATAATATTCAAGTACTCGAGTCATTTGGACTAATGAGTATGTGCTTCATCACTCATAAATTCTTGTACTCATTTCATTGCTCAAACACATTCACCATTGATAAAATCTATCTTTGAGTAAACGGTATCATGTATTTGAATTCTTGAGTTGAATATTCATATCTTTCAAGACATAACTCTAAGTGTCAAGATAGTCTATGAATCAATAGCAAAGTCATGATACTTGTATATGTCTATCAAGCTAATCCTTTTGGTTATCCATATGACTCTTGCTGTTTGGAAAATTCTCAAACATGTTAAACTCCAATGTCTAACATGTTATCTTAGTTGTTCTCTAAAAAGGAAGCTTTCTGGTATATGTATATTTAAACTGTTGACTTTCACCATTTTCAACATGAACATTGATTATACACATATTTCAAAGATGAGTTTTGCATATATTCAAAATCTCAATTTTACAATGCATTGTTATGATTTGAAACTACATCTGTAATTTGAACAATTTGCATATCTCATTATCATTCTTGAAAAACTTGATTTCATTCATGATTTATCCTTTCATAAAAGTTGGTCATTATGAATAAGTTTTCAACTCTCTTTTATCTGACTTATATTGATTGCATGAAAATCTTATCAATGACTTAATTTTTTTTAAAGTGTATTTACAAATTGTCATTGATCTTTGAAATCATCATTCTTGGTATTATTTGTTCGTTACCCTTTATGATTCAATTGCTTGAATTTATTTTGGGTAAAATTATATTCTGGTCTTTGTTGATTATTATACTCTTTGCTCAAATATCATATGATTCAGTTGTATAAGAGCATAAGAGTTATAATATTTAATATTATATGGACCCAAGAGAAAGTTGGGTACCAAAGAGCATTTATTTATACTTTTGCAGGAGTTGATCGAAATGCTCTACTTTTGGATACAAAGATCAAAGGCTAACAGAAAAGGCATGACTAGCTGTGTTGCAATGTGAGCAGAAGCAAAATCTGTGGTATCGTTTAAGTGACACCATAAGTAAGTAGCTAGTGATGCAGCCAGAGAAAGAGAAAGAAGAAGAAAATCTCTTAAATGAACCTAGATGAGATTCATCTCAAAGCAACTCAAGGCCAAGAACAAGTATAGCCAATATGAATCTTTGCTGCCTACCCACCTTCCTTATCGTTCCAAGGTGATCAAAAGATGTTTAGAGGAAGATGCTGAGATGCACAGAATCATCAAGCTTGATTTATGGTGAGCAAGGCCAATTCAATCGCTTCATGAAAAGATTATCACTCAATGGCCTATATTATTAGTGAGAAGGAGAGGAATGTCGGAGAGATCATGTCTTTCAAAGAACAAGAGGTATATATATACTTCTACAGGACTTACTCCAAGTAATCAGAAATTACTTCAAGTAATCTGCAATTACTTCAAGTATACCTTCAAGTAATTCACAATTACTCTAAGTAAGTCTGAATCTCACTCACAAGAAGCATAGAGGATGAAAGCTGGGACTTCAAGAATAGATGAGATACAACATTTTGCTAGAGCTGGTCTCCTGGTCCTTCATTCTTTGATTCATCTGTCTAAGGATTTCTGAGAGAGGAGCTTCAACAAATCACACAGAGCTTGCTACAAACATGCTGAGTTCATCACTTCTGTGAATGGCAAGATTAGACAACTCTGTGGTTCAATCAACCAGAACTTCAAGGTTTTATTATGAGCTCATCTTGGTATCCTAAAGTGCCTACAGAGATTATGCTTCAGAATCTTTCAGTACTAATCACATCATCAGACAGTGAGTATCCAACGATGCATCAACGGACTTCAGAGGATTATGGCTCGAGTGATTACGATATTACTCGAGTGAGGTATTGTATTCTTACTCAATTAAAATTCTCTGAGTTGCAACACTCGAGTGAGCACTCGAGTGATGGTTGAGTGAAATACTCGAGGGATACAGGGTTACAGCCTTAAAACCCTGAATAGCATCATTATTTTCAATACTTAATTTCTCTCCAAATCTTCATATTTTCATAATCATTCTCTTTACAAAATTTTCAATGGTTTTTACAAATTTAGGAGAGTTATTAATTGTATGGCTCATGACGATTTTTTAGCCATGCATTCATTAAGGGGGAGCTTCACATTCACATGTGTTTTATATCTTAAAAACTCATCTGAATTCACTATCTTTTAATTAGTTTTGATGATGAGTTACTATTATATTTTCCTTTCATGATCTTAATTTTTAAAATATCATATAGAAAGAATGGCTTTGGTTTATGCAATAAATTTGATACTTGATTGCACTAACCACTCTCCTTGCAAGAATGCTTTTATTTATAACAGGAGAATTTGTTCTATGCAAGATCATTCCTCAACACACTAAAGGAGCATATATGATGACATATGCTTTAACAATCAATCAAGGGAGATAAATTGGCTGCAATATTCAAAGCAATAAATACATATGCCAATACAAATGAGCATTGAGCATGCTGAACAGAAGCTCAACTCAATTGGAGAATCTATCAACTTTGAGGAAAGATGATTTAACACTGGCTACAACCCTCAAAGCAACAAAAGGCATAAGTCAGGATGATTTTAGTAGCATTCTAAGGAAGGCTATTCCTAAAGCTTTCTATTGAGCACACTTCAGAGCCTACCATTGAGTCAGCCACAGTTAACTCCTATGAACAAGATCCATCACAGTTGCATAATGAAAGTATGGTGAACATAACATATTGGATCTAACACAACAAGAAAGGAAGGCGATGGGTTTCATGGATCAATCTTCAGCTTGCCAAATCCAAATGAGCATTTCTAAACCCTCTCTTTATATTTTGAGCTTACTTTTCCTATCCTTGATTATGAAAGTTTTTTCTTGAAAACCTTTCCATATTCTTTCAAATGTGTTTTTCATGAAAACCATACTTCATTTACATCATATCATAAATAAAACTGGTTTCAAAACGGGGGAGAGAAACTTGTTTTCCTAATGCATTTATTTTGATTAATAGGGAGAATGACATTTCTCATTTGATTTCATATTTACTTCTCTACAAGTCTTTCTTCTTTATACTTCAAACTTTTTGCTGATGTCAAATAGGGGGAGAGAAAGGCAAGAAAAATATATTGTTCTTACATAGTTTTTATAACTCATATATTTTTCTTAAAGGATTTGTCATCATCAAAAAGGGGGAGAATGTTAGATATGAATAGTTTTGATGATGTCAAATATGGATGTTAAATATGAGCAAAAAGTTTGTATGATATAATTATCGTCTACATTGACTGACTACTATATTTAATGTTGCATATTTTGTAGATGAGTCATAAACCCTATTGTGGGATGATATTATAATGCCTCATAAATGGAGAATAATCATCAAGAAGAAAATCAAGAGGCAAGGAATTGAAGAAAGAAGAAAGAAAGATGAAGATTGAAGATATTCATCAAGAAGATTGAAGTTGGGTTATGAAGAATGATCATCAAGAAGAAAAACAAGAAGAAAGAGATTAAAGAAAGAAGAACTTGCAAGATCACATGAGAATATCAAGATTCAAGCTCCTAGAAGTGATACCGGAGGTTTCTATGATCATACGGAAGTTGGAATGGGTCAATACGAAGCTAAAATGATGTATACGGAAGCTATGGTACCTTTGGGGATGATTACCCGAGTAATCACTCGAGTAATATGTCATTTTCTGATTTTGGACGTGTTTACTCGAGGCCTTACTCGAGTAATCTGCCGGGTTATTTGATGAATTACTCGAGGCAGCACTTGAAGTAATGGATACTCTGTTTTCGCGTGTCAGAACATAGGTTCGGTAGTTTGATGATATCTCTCCAACCACATGTCGGATCGAACTGAAACTGGTGGCATATAAAACTAGACTTCCAACACGAACTGTTGACACCAAGATCACATTCAAAGGAGTTCAGATGAGGGAGATATGATCTGTTGAAGTTGACGCATGAATCACCGTCATATTCCAGGACAGCTTCGGTATTTTGGACATAACTCTCAAAATACATATCGGATTGAGACGAAACCGGTGCCATATGAAAGAAGACTCAAAGAGCTTTCCATGGATAGGTAATTTGACATATTTGAGGTTATATTCTAATAGCTATGCCATCTGGAAGTTGCTGCTCGTGATTTCAGGATTGTCTAAGAACAGTAGTACTCTTTGGATCATAACTTTCTGTACACAACGATTTTGGAGCTGATTCTTGTTGCGTTGGAATGTAAACGATGAGGGCTTTCCGATGATATATAATTTGCCATGTTTCAAGTCAAAATCAAGAATTCACTTGAAGGCACCACTTGAGTAACAGGTAAAAGTTTTCAAGTGATACTCGAGTATGGACTCGAGTAACTCTGTTTCTGAAAAATGTTGCTCTCGGCGTTTTGTACCACTGCAACAATTTACTCGAGTATGTACTCGAGTAAAGCACTGTGCTAGCAAGTTTTTTAGACGAAAACTTCAAGTCGGTACTGGAGTAAATCACTGTACATGAAAAGTTTTTTAGACGAAAACTTCAAGTCGGTACTGGAGTAAATCACTGTACATGAAGAGTTATTGACGAAAACTTCAAGTCGGTACTGGAGTAAATCACTGTACATGAAAAGTTTTTTAGACGAAAACTTCAAGTCAGTACTGGAGTAAATCACTGTACATGAAGAGTTATTGACGAAAACTTCAAGTCGGTACTGGAGTAAATCACTGTACATGAAGAGTTATTGACGAAAACTTCAAGTCACTACTGGAGTAAATCACTGTACATTGACGAAAACTTCAAGTCACTACTGGAGTAAATCACTGTTCATGAAGAGTTATTTACGAAAACTTCAAGTCATTACTGGAGTAAAGCACTGTGCATGAAGAGAGAACTTCAAGTCACTACCCGAGTAAGTTATGGAGAAAATAAAAGGTCACTCGAGTAGCCACTCGAGTAACCTGTGAAGAAACTTGATGTTTACTCGAGTACGTACTCGAGTAATGCTTCCCAGGAAACAGAGCAACGACCCGAAAATTCTAGAAATCAATGGAATGATCATATAACTAATTCTTATTGCTTCTAATCATTCTTACACTTCATTGTATTAGTATTTAATGTATTTCTCCAAGAATACAATGAAGATATGATGTGAAGAGTCAAAAGCTGATTTTACGGAAGCGGAGCGTCAAACGTACGTAACGGCTAGTTTTTCAAAATCAAGCAACGGACGAACGAAGCTGTCGCACTCCAACGGATATGTTGAAATGCTCAAACGGTCATCAAACCTCATCAGCTATAAATAGAAGATCATCCAAAACAGAAGTAAGACCAAGTGTGCATATATCATCGAAATGTCAACATCCTGACACCAACGCTCATACTCTCTGTTTCTCTAGCTTCTATATGATTTACCTTTGAGAGAGATATTATTTGTAGTGTACTTAAATGTTCATCATATCTACTCTGTGAGAGAGTTTGTAAATACTTTCAATTGTATTTCTGAATTGATCTCAAGGTAGAGGGACCTTGAGTGGGTTGATTTCCTTACGGGCAAGTGTAGAGAGAATCGCCGGTAAGACTTTCTACTCGTAAGACTTACAAGGTGCAAGCAGTAGAGAATGTTGCTGCTCGTAAGACTTACAGTGGTGTAAGTAGAAGAGAACGTTGCTGCTCGTTAGACTTGCATAGGTAAGAAGGAGGGAAAGGTCTTCGGGATTGCTCTGCTCGTAAGACTTGCTGTAAGGGGGAGTATCTTAGTAAGAACTTTGTAAAGGCTTTTCTTGTGCCTGCATTAAACAAGAAAATAGTGGATTTGAAAATCTCAGGAGGAGCCTGGGGACTGGACGTAGGTCATCACAGATTGGACCGAACCAGGATAAATCACAGTTTGCATACTCTCTTCCTTAAACTCTTATATTTCCAGCATATATTAACTGTTGATTTATTATTCATTATTTTCATATTTATTGCTTCCTCTAAGATGCAAAAAGATTTTCAAAGTTCTTAAGATTTTTATCTTACACCCAATTCACCCCCCCTCTTGGGTGTCAGCCGGTTCTAACAATTATAAAATATAACAATTAAGCTCTTTTAATTACTAATTCCACATGATCACTATTAATTGCAATTAATCACAACAAGTGCATTTCAAACATAATAATCCCAATAAAATCTCTCAAGAAGCTATGAAAACACATGCTAAAATTAGGACTTATCACCAACACTAATATAATTAATGACTCACTAATCAATTATAGTCGGATCAAGGACAATTTCAGGCTTGCTCCTTTTACGCGTTCATAAGTTTACAAGGCAGGTTATTAATTGGAGCCAACAGGATTATGTTCCCAGGTTTCTGGTTTGGTTTCACCAAATTATCATAGATTAAAGAATTTGCTTTGGCAATACCGCGCCCGAGACACAGAGGAGAGAGCAGCGATGATGTACAAGGGTTTTGACATGATCAGTTCCAGCCTCTAAGTGTTTGGAAAATGTGAAATTTCAATGGTCTAGATTTTATACATACATATGTGTATATATATATATATCATCCTACTAGTCTTCTTATTGTCAAAAACTACGGAATTGTGAATCTTTCAGTGGATATGAAAACTTTATACATGCTATACATAAGATACAGTAACAAAAGACCCTAAACCGAATGAAACATTTTAGGATGACAACATCAATTATTTACAATTTTATGAAGTACCACCACCACCAACGACAAGCCTTATCCCATGAGGTGATGTTGGCTATATGGATTGTGTGTATTCATGGCTAAATTTTTAGATAGATTGTTAATCAAAAGATTTTGTTCAATACTTTGATTGTGTGTTCTCTTTGACATTCCTTTATTCCCTTTTTTAGAGGATTTTATATTGCTTGATCTACCATCCTCACTGGTGATCTAATAGTATTCCTTGAATGCATTCAAACCACGTCAGATGCTCTTCTATCATTTTCTTTTGAATGGATGCCACTCCAACTCTTTTGTGTTTATGTGCAGTAATGGGTCAGTTTTTAGCACCAAGTGGAGGTGGAGCATGGGGTAGCTAATGTCACTATGCTCGTATAGATTGATCAAGTACAGTTAATGCATAAAGTAAGAGTGGAGACAAATGCTAAAAAAAAAATCTACTCTAGTAAACTTATTTTTTACCTATATATATATGCGCATGTGTGTGAGTGTATGATTATTCGCAAATCTTTAGGTACACTTCTTAATTTGTCAAATATGGTAATCTACCTTGGAATATCAAAATGAACAATGAACATAGCCATTGAAACTGCAAGTGCTTTGGATACCTTCATGCCTCAGACTTCATCCATAGAGGCGTCTGAACCAACAACATCCTTCTGGACAAGCGTTTTGTTGTCAAAATTGCAGACTTTGGACTGTCCCATCTCTTCCCGTACCATGTCACTCACATGTCCACAGCCCCACAAGGAACTGCAGGCTACATTGACCCAGAGTACCATGAATGCTATTAGCTAACTAATAAAAGTGATGTTTATAGCTTTGGTGTGGGGCTGATTGAGGTGATATCATCATTGCCAGCTGTGGACATCACACGACATAGACATGAGATCAATCTGTCCACCATGGCTATCAGCAAGATCCAGAACGGGGCAGTGCATGAGCTGGTGGATCCTACGCTCGGGTTCGAGTCGGATAAAAAGGTGAAGAAGATGGTTAGTGCGGTGGCGGAGCTGGCGTTTCAGTGTTTGCAGAATTTGAAGGATATGAGGCCTTCCATGGAGGAAGTGGTGGAGACGCTGAGTGATATAACATAATCGAAATACAAGTAATCCCAAAACCTTATGCTTTAAGTACACCCAATGTGTAATATCAAAAAAAGATAAAAAAGTAACCTCATTGAAGAATGAAATAATGCCAACAGATATAGTTTTACAGAGTTATCTACTACAGTCATATAGTCTCATTTAAGTTGTAATCTTAAAGGGGAAGACATGCAGGTTTTGGTGGTATTTCCAATGAATCTTAACTTCCTGTAAAAACAAAAACAGATTATAAGCTACAAGAGGGAGAACACCCCTTTGTCAATTAGGAATTATGGGCTAAGGATGAAATTAATGAGCTGAGAAAGTGGTCAAAGACCTTGCAAGGTGAGAAAACATGCGACTGGTCGATTTCCTCCGTGAAGCGGCCGGCCTGGATGAATTATCAATTTTTTTTCTTTTCTCTCTAATGTTTTATCGATATCACTAGTGGAAAAATGACTTTTTAGACCGGTTAAAATTGACTTTTTAGACGGTTCTGGATCCGGTCTTGCTATAGCCGGTCTGAAAAGTATGTCACTTTTGAGACCGGTTGTATTAATAACCGATCTAAAATTAACAATTTTAAAACCGATTTTCATGAGCACTGGTCTTAAAAGAACTCTTTTGTTAAGCGATTTATGTAACATTTTTAAGACCGGTTAAATTATAACCGGTCTTAAAAATTTTAATTTTAAGACCGGTTGTACATAAAATCGTTCTTAAAAATTTAATTTTAAGATCGGTTATAAATATAACCGGTCTTAACTTTTAAGACCGGTTATAATTATAACCGGTCTTAAAAGTGTTATATTTTTTTAATTGTTTGTGATTAGGTTAGTTACCAGAACGCATCCTTGAATTGCTACCTCTAATGCCTTACTTATTAAGTGTCATATGGTGTTGAGTTTGCTTCCACTTACCATGTCCTTTTGCTTTAACCTTCCACTTACCATGTCCTTTTGCTTTAACCTTCCACTTACCATTTCCTTTTGCTTTAACCTCACTACTACAGAATTGAGACATAACCACCCCAAAAGACGTCCCAAATTGAAAATTGGGTGGTTAAAAAGGGAGGCGGTGGCATTTTCGTAATTATATATATGTAGGGGAACCTTTATGCGTCCCAAATTTTAATTTGGGACGTCCAAAGTGCTTCCTGGCGCGAAATATAAATTTCATAAATTTTTTTTAGCGCCATTTGGGATGCCTAAAGTCTTAGTTTAGGCGTCCCAAATGGCATTTGGGACGCCTAAAGGCATCCCCTACCCGCATGTCAGACACTTGTCTGACATGCGGTCTTCTCATCTATCACACCCTCTCCTCACATCCTCTCAACAACAACTTTACTCTTCTTCCTCCTCTCCCCCACCGACACCGTCGACCTCCTCTGTTTTTTTCTTCAACTCCTCCCTCCTCCCTTGTTCAAGCTCTCTCCTCCACCGTCGGCCCTTGTTGAACTCCTCCCTCCTCCCTTCTTCTTCTTCCTCTTTGTTTCTTTGTTTCTTCAACGGCTGCAACCAACCCTGCTGCAACCTCACCTCCTCCACAGTGGGTAGATTTTTGCTCTCTCCTCCACCTTCGTCCTTCCATTGTTGTGCACACCACCGTGGATCTCCAACGTCTTCTCTACCTCTCCAACATACTAGCTAGTGGGCGCCCCTGATCAGGTTGGTTATTTTCTTCGTTTTTTTTTGTAACAGAATGGTATATTTTGTTTTTGAAATATAAATTTACTTGAAATGGTTGAGATTGTGCTTATATATTGCTTATATTGAGATAGTTGAGATTAGCCTGATGTGTTTGTTGTTGTTATATTGCTTAAATTGTTGTATAATAGAAATCCCTGTTGTTCAGTTTTAGGAAAATCTAGCTTTTATAAGCCAATGGAGATAAAGTTAAATTGTCAAATGCCCCAAATTCAGGGTAGGTCATTCTCGTTATCAATAATATTGTTGATTAAAAGAAATTATCAAGTGGGTTAGTCAATTAGAGAATGTTTGGTATTCTCGTTATCAATAATATTGTTCTTTGAAAGAAATTATCAAGTGGGTTAGTCAAGTGGAGAATGTCTGGTATGAGAGATTTGGAGCAAAGGAAAAGGAGAAAAAAAATTTGTGAATTAGATTTAAAAAACTGTAGGGGAAGGGAAGAAAAATTTTTGTGATTTGAATTTAAAAAATTGAAGAACTTTTTAATTGAAATTATATTAACATATTTCTGTTATTAATAATATTTTTTATTTAATAAAATATATTTTTTAATTTAAACTAATTTTATAATAATGTATTTTTGAAGTATTATAAATGTTTAAATTAAAGAAATTCTTGTATTCCAAACGAATTATGAAGAATAATTCAAGCCAAAACTTAAAAAGAAAACCATAACCCCAATATTCATTAAATGATTTTTATCTAAATATTTTCAATAAAACAATTTTATTTTTGGAAGAACTCAACTTAAAAATGTTTTGTTAATATGAAACTCGTTTTGTTTTTAATTCTTCCAAACCTCAAAAAAATTCTTTAATTTAATCTTATTGTATTTATTTTATTATACATTAATTTTATATACATATACTTATTAAAAAAATAAGTTACATAGCACTGAAACTCTTTTAAGAGGAGAGATGAGGCTAGGAGGGGGCAATAAAGTTATTAAGCCCATATTTTAAAATCCTAAATTGGGTTGATAACTTAATTAGACAATCCCATCATATGTCGTTGAGAATTGTACTAAACGTGTGAATGTTATTGGTAATGCCTTAGGTGGTAACAAAATAGATCATAGTTGGATGAATGCTTTGAGAACTAGTGAAGAATATGAGAAAGGGGTGGACGAATTTATTGAATTCGCTAAAAAGAATGCTCCTGCAAGAAATGGGAAGTATTTTTGTCCTTGTGTCAATTGTTTGAATGAGAGTAGACGGGATGTTGATGTTATAAAGGATCACCTACTTTGTGATGGAATAAATCTGCGATACACAAGGTGGATATGGCATGGTGAGGAAGTAACTGATTGTCCGTCACACAAGAAGGAAGCTGTGGATGTCATAGATGAAGATAGAATGGAGAGAATGATTAACGATGTTGAGGCAGAATCCTTTGCGCAGTCGCAGGAGTATGACAGCCTGCGGAGTGATGCAGAGACACCATTGTACAGTGGTAGTAAGTACACGCGGTTGACAGGAACATTACATTTGGTTAACTTAAAGGCAACTTGTGGGTGGACCGATAGTAGTTTCACATTGCTACTTGAACTATGTGTGATATGTTTCCGGAGGATAATGTACTTCCAAATCGTATGTATGAGGCCAAGAAAATCCTGTTTACAATGGGTATGGAGTATAAAAAGATACATGCTTGCCCTAATGACTGCGTACTGTACAGAAATGAGTACGGAGGTCTTAGTGAGTGTCCTAAGTGTAAAACTGCACGATACAAAGTGAAAAAAGATGGTGGTTGTGGTGATGTTACAAGTAAAAGGCAACCTTTAAAGGTTATGTGGTATCTTCCAATAATACCACGTTTTAAACGTTTGTTTGCGAGTTCAACAAAAGCGAAGAAGTTGAGATGGCACTCTGATGAGAGAATATCTGATGGGAAATATCTTCGGCACCCAGCTGACTCTCCACAATGGCAAAAAATAGATGAAATGTTCCCTCAATTTGGCAGCGAGCCGAGAAACCTACGGCTTGGGCATTGTACAGACGGCATCAATCCGTATAGAACTCTTACTAGTACACATAGTGCGTGGCCGGTTCTCCTTGTAATATACAACTTGTCTCCCTGGCTATGTATGAAACGTAAGTATATGATGCTATCTATGATGATTTTTGGACCAAAACAGCCAGGGAACGATATTGATGTCTATTTGGCGCCTTTGATTGAGGACTTGAAGAAGTTGTGGGAGGAAGGCGTAGATGTGTTTGATGCTTATAAGAAGGAGTCTTTCAAGCTACGTGTAATGATTTTCACAATGATAAACGACTTCCCTGCGTACGGAAACTTGTCAGGGTACAGCGTGAAGGGACACAAAGCATGCCCAATATGTGAAGCAGACACACACTTCCAACAACTAAAGCATGGAAGAAAAACTGTCTACCTTGGCCACAGGAGGTTTCTTCATCGGTTCCACCCGTATCGTAGGCTAAGAAAGCGGTTTAACGGCTTACCGGAGCATGGAATGGCTCCAAAGTCACTAACCGGAGAGGAAGTCTACAGTCGAGTGGAACGTATCCATGTCACTTTTGGTAAGAATCAGAGGGTTGCGGGTGAGAAGAACATATGGAAGAAGAGATCCATTTTCTTTGATCTTCCATATTGGCGTTCGCTTGACGTGAGACACAGTATTGATGTGATGCATGTGGAGAAGAATGTTTGTGATAGCCTTATCAGTACGCTTTTGCACATACCAGGGAAGACTAAGGATGGGATTAATGCGAGATTAGACCTTGTCGATATGGGAATAAGAGAACGGTTATATCCATAACTAAGAGATGATGGTAGGAGGGCATACATGGAGCCAGCAGTGCATACACTATCAAAAGCAGAGAAAAGAAGTTTGTGTGGGTGTTTGCATGAAATGAAGGTGCCGCAAGGGTATTCCTCGAATGTGAGAAGATGTGTCTCAATTGACGATTTGAAGTTAGTGGGAATGAAGTCCCATGATTATCATGTGTTGATGCAACAACTATTACCAGTAGCTATTAGAGGCATAATGAAAGATGAAGTACGAACCACAGTGACAAGATTGTGCGTTTTCTTCAATGCTATCTGTAACAAAGTCATTGACACTGAAAAGTTGGATGAACTAGAAAATGAGGGTTACATTATTTTGTCACAACTAGAGATGCACTTTCCTCCTTCATTTTTTGATATAATGGTGCATTTGGTAGTTCATTTGGTGAGGGAGGTAAGGCTATGCGGTCTAGTTTACCTGAGGTGGATGTACCCTTTCGAGCGATACATGAAGATCTTAAAAGGGTATTCTAAAAATCCTTATCGACCAGAAGCCTCAATAGTAGAAAGATATGTAGTTGAGGAGGCTATGGAGTTTTGCAAAGATTATATGTCAGGGAAGAAGGAACAATCTCGGCATGAAGAAGGGAGAAGCAAGGGAACAAGAGGACTGAAAGTGAAGAATGTTCCTCGTGAAGAGGTATTGCAAGCCCACTTGTATATCCTGAATAATATGGAAGAAGTTCAACCTTACATAAATGAACACAGAAACACTTTGAAGAACAAGAATCCAAGGAAGAATGACATGCAGATTGCTATTGAGCAAAACAAGACATTCATGCAGTGGTTCGAGGAAAAGGTTTTGCATGAGATCGGTGTGTCTGAGACAATCGAGTGGCTAGCTTGGGGGCCTTCGTTTCAGGTCATTACTTGGACCGGTTATGATATAAATGGCTATTCTTTCTATACCAAAGAGCAAGATGACAAAAGTACCATGCAAAATAGTGGGGTCATGGTAGAAGCTGAATTTATGCACTTTTCCAGTTCGAGAGACAAAAACCCCATATTAGCGTCTATAGCCTATTATGGAGTTATAGAAGAAATATGGGAGATGACATACAACAAGTTCAAAGTTGCTTTATTTAAATGTAAGTGGGTTAGCAATAATGCCGTGGTAATAGATAAACAATTTGGATTTGTCTCAGTCGATCTTCGAAGAGTTGGCTATAGAGACGAGCCCTTCATTTTAGCAAGCCAGGCGAAACAAGTGTTTTATGTCACCGATCCTGCCAGCAAAAACATGTCCATTGTCCTTAAAAGTAAAAAACAGAAGTATGGTGATCCGACCTTCAACCTTGATGACACACCACCTTTCACAACAACTACACCTCGAACAAATGAAGTAGAATTGGTAGATGATGACGAATATGCTTTAAGAAATGACCATGGTGAAGGACTATGGGAAACAATATAGAGTAAGACCTTAATTTATAAACGAGAACTGTGTTTTTTCTGTTTTACTTCCCGCTTAGTATATTTCGTTTTCATTACAATTTATTTACGTTTCTGATGTCGCTTTCTGTGTGTTAACAGGAATATGGACAACTCTAGTGATGACGAGAGGACTAGAGATGATGAAAGCTCTAGTATTGACGAAGGGCCTAGAGTTGAACCCCCTGCAAGAAGGAGGGTTAGAGGCTGTACAAAGATGGGAGCATTGGTTGCACGTCATGAACATCAACAGGAGAGGCTGCATATAGACTTCGATGACAATCTGAATCCAGTTGGTCCTGAGGAAGACCACTTCATTAGCTACATAAGACTTTTGGCTTGAAGCAAAGTGCACATTACCTACGATAATTGGAGATTGGTTCCCCCGAAAACGAAACACATGATTTGGCAGCAACTCTTGGTATGTAAGTTTTGATGCATTGTAGCTTTGTTCTTATTGTTTGAAATATAATAATCTTATGTTTTACTTTGCAGCAAATATACGATGTCCCAGACACCACAGAGATGTATAGGCACTGGATGGATGAGGTTCGTGTACGATGGAAAGGTTTCAAGAACAAGCTAACAGCACGGTACATTCGAGGGGCCTTTAGGGGTAAGGATCCATGTGCAACGTATACATATTTGTCTCCAGAGGACTGGAGGTTGTTTGCGGCATCACGAGCAGATCCTGAGTTTTTGGTAAGATTTCTATCATTATGATATATAACTTGTAATTTTCATATACTTTATATTGTTGATTTATTTTTTGTTGTTTTTCATTCATAGAAATTAAGTGCAGTAAATGCCCAGAGGCAAGCAGAAAATAAATATCAACATTTCATGTCTCGCGGTGGATATCGAAAGCTTGAGCGGCAAATGATGGCAGAAGAGTTAGAGAAAATGAAGGAAGCAGCGGAATCTGATCCTAGCGTTGTTATCCAGCCACCGGCACCTCCTCCACGTCACAAAAAATGGAAAGCAGGGAGGATTAAGGCTGGGAAGTACATAAATCCAACTGTTGCTGAGGTTGCTGCGAGGATTGTAAGTAGTTATACCATACGTACCTAATTTTTTACATATCGCGAGTGGTTTCGATACATTTACGATAAATTGCATGGTACAGGATGAACTGAACGAGCAGAGTAGCCAAGGTTCATTCAATCCAAGTAAACGGATGGACATCTTGTCAACGGCTATTGGGAAGGCAGATGACCTTGGTCGTGTTCGAGGAGAGACACGGGGAGTTAGTGCCGCGAGGTATTTTGGACGAGACCCACGTTATTCGTCACAAGCTGGACCTAGTAAGGACGTTGTGGCCAAGATTCGAGAGGAGCTCGAACGAGAGATCGAGGCCAACCTTCGCGACAAGCTCCGACAAGAGCTGTTGCCAGAGCTTCAACTTGAAATGGCAAAGATGTTTGAAGCACAAAGGGCAAGGGACGAGCATAGAACTCAGGAATCCCCGGCCTTCATTAGCACCGGAGGAAGTTACAACCCTCTGGCGCAACCACTTGGCGACCCTTCTCCCACTCCAGTGTCGGGAGACCCTTGCACCCTCTATTTGGATGATCCACTGTTGCGTGTTGTTGCTGATGCTCTCGTTCACACTCGTGCTACCACCCACCATAATCAGCAAATTCCGGAGGATTTTCGTAGGGTGAATGTGACGAGTGTTAGAAAGGGGGAAGAAGGTATAGCCATCCCTGTTCCTGATCCAGAGGTTGGCACGTTAGGTCAAGTGATAGGATCTTTCATCCTTTGGCCTCGCAATCTTATTGGTTCAGACGCAACACCTCTAATGGTAGGAATTACCTTACTGTTACTGAAAATCTGTTGGCATCCTAATAACAATTTGTTTTTTGATGTTCTAAAAGGATGACGAAGCTGTGAGCAAATGGCCCTACTTAGCACGGCTGCAACAGATCTACAAGGGCGTTAAACAGATTGACTTGAAGATGCCTGCAGGGATTGTGGGCCAAGTGAAGTATCCCTACACGATTGACAATACAGATCTCAAGCAGTTTATCAGGTTGGAGGAGATAGATGCAGGCTGGGTGAAATTTGCAGTCCGGTAATTTTTTTTAAATTTTCCCACAGAATTCATTTAGTGGTTTTTTTATTTCATACATTCAATAATTCATTCCTTATTTTAATTCTATTATAGCACCTTCCACGCTCTCTGCACAAACATGGAAAGACGTGATTGGTATGGATTCTTATGTCCTGCAAATACGACAGGGGATACTTGTACTGTGGCGCATAGGACTCACTATGTCGGCTATGCAATGGGACAGACCAAACTTTGTTGTTATCTAGCACCCATTTTCCAACGGTTCGTATTTACATTTTGTCAATTTAAGAAGTTTAATAAATAATTGTCTTCTCATCTAACTTCATTTTAATGTGTACATGTTGTTAAAGTTACCACTGGAGTTTGTGTGTTATATGTCCCCGCCGCCACGTAGTCTATTGGTTTGATCCCTTGGGTAAAAAGCCAGACAGAGATACAAAATCCGTCTTCGACACGTAAGTTATTCTGTTTGTATTTCATTGATTCTTTACAAAAATCAATAGTTCTAATTTCTGTTCATTTTGATTTTCATGATAGTGCTTGTAAAACATATAGAGTCCTAGGTGGGTCACGCGAGGGTACAGTTGTTAAAAAGCCAAAGTGGTTTTATCCGATAGTAAGTACATTCGATCCTAGCTAATTGTTTCATTGACGGTTCTTTTAGACATACCTTTATTGATTTTAACAACCAATTGCATCCCTTTGATTTAAAGTGCCCTCGGCAACCTGGCAACACTGAATGCGGATATTATGTTATACTTTATATGTATAACATAACTCAAAGTGGAATTACTAGCGATTTTGAAAAGGTAATCGCTTCTTCATTCTCAAATTATAATATTTTTGGTGTTCTAATTGAAATGCTAATTAATTCATTTGCTTGAGATTCATTTCATCAAAGCTTACTTTCTAATTTTCAGATTTTTGATAATGAAGATGCCTACCTACGTGAAGACCTTGATTTGATCAGAGATCTTTTGGCTGGACATCTTCTTCAACATATAGAGCAGTAAACTTTTTATTTTATATCAGTTTGTAGTTGTGTGATGACAGCGTTTTGACACTTTCTGGTTGTTTTTTGTTGATATATATAGTAGTAGGTTGTATGAAATTGTAGTGCTGGATGAAATTGTAGTAGGTTGTATGAAATTGTAGTTTGTAGTAGTATGTTATTGTATGTATATATAGTAAAGATTGTAGTGCTGGATGTCCTTACCAGTTTGTAACGGACAGTGTGGTTTATGAATCCATCTTCTATTCTGTTTCTGTAGTTTGAATTCGTTGGGTAATATAGAATGTAAAATAAGGGTTAAAAAAACCTAACTTTTAGACGTCCCAAATTAAGAATTGGGAGGTCTAAAGTCCCACCCTGGGGACTTTAGGCGTCCTAAATTAAAGTTTGGGACGCCTAAAGTCTGACTTTACACGTCCTTATCATTTGGGACGTCGTTTGTTTCAACTTACTACGCCCCCAGTATATACGTCCCCCCGTTTTGGGACGTTAAAGGTGCCAAATTTGGGAGGTTAAAGCCCCTTTTTGTAGTAGTGCCTTCTCATTGAATTGGAAATTTGTAACATGTCATATATCCTCATGTATAAGGTTTTGTTTAAAACCATTATATATATATATATGCATAAATGAATTCAACCATATCATATTATGCAACCAACAAGTCAATTCATCAAAATATACAAAAACAATGTTAAAACCAACAAACATGTCAAATCATGCAACCAACAATATTTGCAACCAACCAACATGTCAATACATCAATATATATAAAAAATTCCTCAGTTTTACAAGAACTCACTGTTGTAAAAGTTCATAAATGAATTCAGCACAACAATTACGAATGTGCTCAATATCTTCTTCTGGAAAGGGGTCAACAAGTTCAAATATCTGAAACACCAAAGTCAGGCAAAACATTAACTTCACTTAAAAAAAATAAAAGTAATACAAAATTTTTGAAATTTATATACATTTAACTCTTCAGTAAGTTTTGTCGTACCTAGGGTAATAATATTATAAATGTGCCTCAGAATATACAACCCACACAAGTTGGACCCCGGTGGTTGCCTACGGGTCTGAAAAATAATATGATAT
This sequence comes from Inga laurina, assembly GCA_963855925.1. Lineage (NCBI taxonomy): Eukaryota > Viridiplantae > Streptophyta > Magnoliopsida > Fabales > Fabaceae > Inga > Inga laurina. Next base: position 24,634,057 of record OY979703.1, on the reverse strand, counting down.
CGTTAAAACAAGTATAAAATTAAAGCATGGCTTATTATTGAATACATTCTTAAAACAAACCAATATGTAACTAACATTTGACAAGATCTATGTAGGGTCTTTTACCTCAAGCATAGGCCTACCACAAGCAGTGTGTTGGAATGTCCGCATAGCCCTATATCATCAAAATCACAAATGTTACTTATTTTACACAAATTCCATAATTTTGTGTACGAAAGGTAATTAATAATGCAAGAAAACTTACGCGTTCAAGCTCTTTTTCAATTCACTAGTTGGCTTGCTGAGGTGGAGGGAGCATAAGAGGATGACATAATAACCCTTCTTGTACAAAATAGCCAATTGCCAATTATCACTAAAAAAAGGGAAAACTTTTAAGCAAATATAAAATATTATGTATATTATGAAATATAAATTTGTTTCTTACCCATGCAAATATGGAGCCAAGAAACACTCAATTGAGGTTTCACTAAGCCTGTGCGATAAATATATGTGTCTGATAGAAGCAGTGGTCCCTTTGTCGTAGAGTTGAACTAGGCATAGGAGTCCAAATTTATCGGTTTTGCCAGAGTCAACCGACCTACGATGCATGCACTTACAATAATTCAAGCAGGAACATTAAATCAAATTTTAACGGTGTAATTTGTAAAATGTTAACTTCCAATTTGAGAAGATACTTACATAAAAAAGATCTGGACAATCGAAATCGTAAGCTGTTGTAGAGGAGCAACCAGGGACATTAAATCATCCCTTTCAAGATAGCATTACGCCCCTGACTTGCCAACAGCTGACTCAGTAGCCCAATTTCTTGTTGCAAAGGACGTATCATATGCCATCAGAATCACTTACTGCATGACATTCAATGGAGGCCGTGAACCATCTTGAGTGGAGGGAGGTGAAGGTGGAGGTGGTAGGGATTCCTCAGCTCGATTAGAAACAAGGTTCTTTGGCCACAAGATGAAAGAGTTGATGACATCACCCACAACCTTGAAGTCATCAACAGGGATAGGGAGAGGTGCATCTGCAATGATTACCTCTTCAACTGCCACTCTGACTTGATCATCCTTTATATTTTGGTGGTGGACAGTTGATCCTAAGTTGTGCACACTCTCCCGTGCAACCAATCGTCTCAGAGGATCCTCCACAAATAAGTCACAAGGCTCACCAATTTCTTTTCCAGGACCCTCTGATGATTGACCAATGCAACTCCCTTTAGTGCTTTGTTTAGAGTTTAGGGAATGAGCCTAGAGAGCACTAGTATTTGCTTGTCTTGTGCTCGTCATGATCATCTATTCCTCCTTCATCTTACTGAACATTTCTTCAAATCGTGTATCCAATTATGCTTTTGCCTCGGCCCTAGCTTCCACCCTCACAGTGGCCAATATACGCTCCATCTCCTCCCTAGTCACCATACTACTTGAGGAACGACGTGAGGGTGCTCCAAAGTAATCCCTTATGCCTACCACTCCTCCAATTCCCCTGACATGGCTAGGATGCTCAGGTTTTCTTGTAGCTACGGTCAGGATGTCATTCCTCCCATCCGACCTAAACGATCCCTCAGCTTGTTTTTTTTGAAGCTCTTCCTACTATAAGACACATATGACAAGTGTTAGTAATGAAATTTGTTTACTAAATAATTAATAACAACAAATCAACAATAATACTTACAATTTTCTCACTGACTATACGAGATTGTTCACTCGTATAAAACCCGCTCCTCTTTTAGTGAGTGAACAACCACTTCTCTTCGCGACGTATTAGAGATGGTGGAGAAAGAAGAATAGAAGGATCGGATTGAGTTGCTTCTTCCAATCTCTTCTGTTGGACCGCCAACAAGTCTTTTTCGGCCTTCACATACCCCCCACGAGACATTGTATGGGGGCAATAATTCTTTCTACCACTCTCTTAGGCCTTTTTCCTTTTTTCCTGTGAATAAGAAATCAAAATTAAGTCATTGTAAATCAATAAAGACAATTCATAATTTATAAGCAAATCAATTGCAAAATAAGTCAACTCACCAATGCTTCTAGAGTAGTCCGAAGCAGTCTAAATTCTTACCAAGTCTATTCGTCAATAAAAGAATAATGATCGCACGAATTAGGAAGAGGTTGACCTTCTTCCCCCTCGATATGCACGTAATTGTTGGCTAGACTTGTCTTAATTTTCCTCCAGCGTTCATCACAATACGTCATTGTCTTGTCATACAAGACTTCACTCTCAGGAATGTCATAAGTGAGCTGGATAGTTTCCCAAATATGTCGCTTCACACCTTTATCCACATTTCTCCACTGCTCTATCAAGATGTTAGGCTTGTTGCGTGCTAGGAGGCCGACAAAACTTTTATACCGTTGGGCATTAGGCCCGATTGGTTTCCAATAACTATCAAACTCAATCGGAATCTTTTCCTCGATATTCCGATTGAGAGGAATGTCTCTCAATCGGGTGGCTCTCCTACCCCTTCGTCTAGGCTGATTACTTGGCTCACTGTGTTCCTGGCTAGGAGCATTGCTAGGCTCGCTTTGATTTGGATTAGTTGGATCGGGAGTACCCTCGCTAGGACGACTCATTGTCTAAAAACACTTTAAGGACACTATTTAAGGATAGCTAGTGATGGTTTAAGGAAATTTTGCTACATGGCACTATCTACAAAGGCAACGATCAAAAGCAATTCCCAAGTTATGCAAACATGAACAAATAATTAATTGCAATGCAGAAGTTGAACATACATGCAAAAATAGGAGTTAATGTCTGTTATGGATTGTATAAGGGTAGCTTGATATTCTAGTTTATTCATTGAGTTTGCACTGAAGTCCTTATTTAGACTAATCTAGTTTATTCACTTAGGTCCCTATCAAGCTACCCTTATACATTCCATAACAATGTCAACACAAGTTGAACATAAACGCATTAGGAGGCAGACTCAGAAGCAAAAATAGGAGGCAAGTTTGAACAAGTTGAACAAACATAAATGCATTAGGAGGCAAACTCAGAAGCAACACCAAGGTTCATATCAAGAAATATCAGCACTACCTTATCCAGAGTTTTACTATATTGAACATGCAAAAATACAGAACCAAAATTGAACCCTTCTCATACACAACCAAAAAAACCCAGGTCCACAGAAGCATAAGGACATTAACCTCAGACATACATGCAGTATGTAAAACTCCTCAGAATAATTAACGGTACCTTCAACCTTTGCTTGAGGATCCTCTTCTTTCTTTAGATTTGAACAGTCTTTGGCCACTTTACGAATCGAGTAAGGTCTCTCTTAGGAGGCAATGAATGCTTCTGAAAAGTGGGTTGACGACTTGCTGCAAGAATCAAACAAAGAAAATGGAAATTTCAATGAAATACCATAAAACGAAACCATTTATGTAATTGAACGCTTGGCAACTGAAACACAAACCTGACAATAAAAACGAGGTTGAGAACGAAACCAATCGGAGGGAACAAACAACGATAGCCTTAAGGTAATGTATTCAACCATAAATCTCTGTTGATGGCGGGGAAGTTAAGGACAAAGGAGAGAAGGGGAAAGGAGGAGTTGCCGCGAACAGACGCAGGGATTTCACTGATGTGCTTGAGTCTCAAATTTCAGAGTTAAAATTAGACGCGTTTTGAAATCCAAGTCAGTTTTAAGACCGGTTATAATTAACAACCGATCTTAAAAGTAATATTTAAGACCGGTTTTAATTAGAAACTGGTCTTAAAATTAATATTTAAGACCGGTTATGAAAATAACCGGTCTTAAAAATAGAAACTTTTTAAGACCGGTTATTAAATAATAACAAGTCTTAAATTTTTAATATTTAAGACCGGTTTTCATGTACAGCCGGTCTTAAAAATAATAACGATTTTATTTTTTTAACTGTCTTTAATGTAGATAATATTTTCTAGACCGGTTATATTTAGAACCAATCTAGAAAATATATTACATGTATTTATTTTTTTAATAGTATATATTTTAAGACCGGTTTTTATTATAACCGGTCTTAAAATTATTTTTAAAACCGGTTTTAAATATAACCGGTCTTAAAGGTATTTTTAAGACCGGTAATAAATATAACCGGTCTTAATATTTCATCATAATTATAAAAATGCCACCGATCATATTTTTAAGACCTTATCCGATATAACCGGTCTAAATGTTCCGGTCTAAAAACCCTTTTCTATACTAGTTTTGTTCTTTTAGGCCATAATCTTTGTGATTGTGAAGTTTTTTTTTTCTTTTGATTGCTCCCCTCTTTATGTAACTTTTCCTTTAATCGTGTTCTTATTGAAACTATTAAGCGTATTTGGAGTTGGAATTTCCATTAAGCATACTTCAATTGTGCTTTGTAATTGTTTTTCTTTGGGCCAAAGAATTGTGCTCTGTAATTGGAGAAAATTGATTTAATTAATACTATGTATGTATGCATCACCCATTTATACAATTGTCATGAAATCTTTAGGCACACTCGTTATTTGGTCATGTATGGTAAATACTTAATAAAAAAAGAACATGAGACGGGTAGTAAGTCTCAACAGGAAAAGAAATACACCCTGCAATAGTTTATCAAACGTGTTTCGCAAATTACACTAACTCAAGTATGATATTAAAATTTGGAGAAGTCTCGTTAGGATAACATTTGAGTGGTCAAACTATTTCAGAACTGTTTCTATATAAATCATAAACCAGCCTAAATGAAAGCATTGGCACAGGCAATACAATCTTAGTTGAGAAATTTATGAGAAATCAAAATATACTTTAACAAATGAAATAAGCCCAAATCATAATTGACTCAAACTTACAGAAAATTTAAAACACTTATAATATGCAAAGTATATCTCAATGATCTTAGAGCCCTAGACTCAGACCTCACCTGCACTTCTTTTCAACATTTCTGAATCCTAGTGTTCCTCAGCAGCATGTGGGAAGAGCTTTGGAAACCCAAAATCTATGTTGTGGTATTAGCAGTGGTGGAAGATTCTAGTTCTAATCTCGGAGGGGATGATGGCATGACAGGTTTTGGTGGCATTTCCAACGAGTCCAGTCTTCTTTCTAACATTTCAATCACTCTACTCATTGGGGGTCTTTGGCTTGGAAATGTTTGGATACACCACAAACCCACAATGGTCATTCTCTTTGCAACATCATTTTCCTCCATGTTTCTGCCCCCATTGCATCCCAAACTGCTGCCTTGCTCAAGTTGGGTATAAATATAATCTGGAAAATATTCATCAGCTAAACAATTGGTTTCAACATTCATGTTCTTCCTCCCTCCAACCATGTCTAATAGCATTATCCCATAGCTATAAACATCAGACTTGTGTGAAACTCCACCTATGTTTCTATTCAAAACTTCTGGGGCAAGATACCCTATAGTTCCTCTTGCTTCTGAAATTGAAATGATACTTTCTTTTTTTGGACATAGCTTAGCAAGACCAAAATCTGAGATCTTGGGACAAAAGCTTTCATCCAATAGGATGTTATGGGGTTTTATGTCAAAATGTAGAATTCGAGTGTTGCATCCTCAATGCAAATATTCAAGCCCTCTAGCTATCCCAATTGCAATTTGGTACAACTTTTCCCAAGTCAAGCATAGATTATTTTTATCTTTGTTGTTGTGAATGAACTTATCAAGAGATCCATTGGGCATGAATTCATAAATGAGAGCCTTTTGTTTGCCTTCAAAACAAAACCCAAGAAGGGTAACAACATTTACATGGGAAGTTCTACTGATGCTGGCAACTTCGTTGATAAAATCTTCTCCATTGTCTTTTGATGTCTTCAATAACTTTACAGTAACAGGGTGGTCATTGAGTAGTTTTCCTTTGTACACAGAACCATAACCACCTTGTCCCAATTTATCTTTGAAAGTGCTAGTCATTTTCTTGACATCTCCAAATTTATATCTTGTGAGCGCTAGAGAACCATGATTTCTGATAAAGGCTTCAATATTTTGGTCAACCTTAGATGTCTTGCATAATCCCATTCTTCGCCTCCACGATTTAATTTTACAACAACGATGATTAGTACATAAAAACAGCAGTCCAGTTACTCCACTAACGACTGCAGCACTAAGAACACCTGAAATGCAGAATGGTAAGGACTTTCGATCAGTTAATATAATTGTCAAAGAAACTATCATAATGAAACACAGAGGAAGTTAACAAAAGAACTAAAAGCATATTTATTACCTACAACGACTTTACTTCTTAATGAAAATCCCCCTGTTCCAGCAATTGTATACAGAAAGCAAATTGGGGTTAGAGACTTGCTAGAATCTGTATATGAAGAAGAAACAAAACAAAAGATATATATACAGATATAAAAAGTTATCCAATTTAGCCATGGGAAATTATGATATGCAGATGAATGCATTAACATTACCCCTAGCTTTTGAGATGAGTTGTTTCCTAATAGAAGCAGCAGAATTTATATATATCAAGACCACAGCGCCCACCACTTATTTACACAGTGCTGAAAACCAGGTTGAGGTGAAACCCATTTCAAAGTAAACTCCATCTTTAAAATATAAGTGGTAATTAGTTCACAACAAGCTAGTTTAATTTCATTATCTTGCAAAATAAGTATGGAACCTCCATCTGATGCGGTTTTACTTTAGTTATACTTATACTGAAAAGAAACAGTAGCAGTGAGCCAGTGATGCGAGGATCATGCTCAGTAATGGTGGCATCACAATGATAGTGCAGGGAAACACCTAAATTGCCCTCTTCACTTCACTAATGTTTCTTTGGATGGCCCCACTCTATTTAGCTATAAGGTGCAAGATGAGGAAGACGTGCTTGACTGGATGATTTGCAAGTCAATGCAAAGACTTTGGTGACATATAAAATTTCCAAAATACCCTCGAGATCAAGCAGTTTCCAGACTAATAACTGCCCTCATTCAGTAATCTTGCCCGGGCTGGTCATTTTCTTTACTTGTGACAGACGCCTTTATGTTACAGTATTTTATAACGGTGGCCCTAAGCTTCTTATAAATGGTTGCGTCGACTAATTTTGCTAAGCAAGAGTTCAAGTTGACTCGGACATTTACGAAGAAAATTTGTCCACAATTTATGCGCAACACTGTGAAGAAACATGTACCCTGGCAGATACCATCAAGTAATATTCAAACATGAATACTGAACAAAAAATATTAGAAATGGATTACTACCTTCTGTTCTTAATAAAATTTTGTTTGTAGTATTAATGAGATCTTATATTAAATACATGAGACAGTATTAAAGAAAACCACTAAATTAACAAGAGGGAAGATAGAAAGAATTCTTGTTATAAAACAAATGTTATATATATATATATATATAAAGAATTCTGAGCAAAGAAAAGTCTAGTCAATCCTGAGAAGCAAAAAGAATGTGGGATACGTCCCTTGATCCATTCAAAGGCTCCAAATGAAAACTAAAGTTTGGTGAGAGTTTTGTTTTTTTTGTTGCAGGAAAAATGAAAGTATAAAATAACACTCTTTATGAAATAAACTTGCAATAAAATATCTTTTTTTTTTTTTGAATTTATGAAACAAAAGTAGTCAATATAAACCTTTTATTTCATAAGTTCAAAAAATGTATTAGGAGTTATGCCGGTAGCTAGCTAAAGTCCTTAATAATGAAATCATAGTATTAAATAGTGAAACAAAACTAGCTAATAGGAATGTTTAACATGAGAGGCCCTATTTACAATGAGAGGCTGCAATCCTCTCTCATGTTTCATTTCTTAGATTTTCCCGCAAAATAACACCTCTATCCTAAATTCCTCTCTTCTTCCTTCCACAACGAAGGAAAAGTGGTTGTTGAGCGTTGACTATTCTATGCGTATTCCTGACGGCCCTAAATATACACGTCCCTCCCTGCAAATAGTCCATCAGGAAACAGTCACTCACTTTCCCCATCTCCATTTTCAGACTATTCTCAAATATGGCCCCACTTGTTAACTTCAATTACCCTCTCATTGCTCAAATGAGAGCCAGGAAAGTCGATTTAGTGATATCCTCTGCTCTTTTCCATTGGGAGTGCTCTAAAATCTATGATTCTCCATTGGAGACTAGCAAGGACTTTGTCTAAGTGATCTCTAAACCAGTATGATGTATTGTATCAAACCAAAAGAGTCTATGACAAGAACAGAACACTGATTTGCATGTAGCAGAGCAATTGAAGTGCATAACAGAAGGAACAGAGAAAGAAGCCATACTTGAAAAAGTAGGGCACGCCAAGTCATAAGGTCCGTCTGGACAATAACAAAAAAATTGAGGCCCATCATCTTTCATCCCACAAGCTCCTCCAGGTTCCATACATTTTTCACAGCCAACCTCGTCTGCAAAATACTGAACATTAAACCCTTTATCCAAAGCATCCTTCAGCGATTCAATTCAACCAAAAGGGTCCCCAGTGACACCCAATGTAATTGGCACCTGAAGCTGAACCCCACAGTTTTGAACAAGTTCTGGGAATTGACGCAACAGATATTGATCCATTAAAAAAGCTTGCTTTCCTCTGTCAACCCTACACGTAATGTCGTTCCGGCCGATTGAAATCCCGGGAACACAGTCATAGAATATGGTCATTTTCGCATCAGATGAGTCCAAAGAAAAGAGAGTAAGGTCCAAGGAAGTGTTGGTGAAAGGGAAAGAACAGTAATCGTAGTTTGGGATGTCTGTTCGCACCATTTTGGCGATAAAGCGAGAGGGATCGAAATCGATCAAGATGAAGTTTTGAGAGCCCATTTGAAGGGAAATAATGTCAGGAGACAGGCATTTGACTTCGAAACCATCTCTGTCGCAGTAATGAGGTCAGTTTCCTCCCCAGAAAGGATAGGATATTAACAAGTTTCCACAGTTGTAAGTGCGGCTACATGTTTTGTATTTGTGATCTTCTTTTTGACTCAGGGATTGTGACAGAGTCGTTGTTAAGAACAAGAGGTAAAAGAAGAAGAAAGAGTTGCAGAGTGTGTACGGAAGCATGTGACTATGAGAATTCATTGTGTTGTCAAGGGGTGGTTTTCCATGACCACTTATTGTAACAGAGTCGCAAGAAAACAGAGGAAGAGAAGAGACTGAAGCTAATGGAGTTTCCTATTATTTAGTTGAGTTATTTCGCAACAGATGTCAGCCCAGCTTTTTTCTTTTCTTTTTTAAGAATAAATTGCTGTACTTGACTGCTAAGCATCGACTTCACAGTTCACATAGGTATCATCGGCTCATCGCCTTAATACGGCATGCATGGCAAGAAACAGAGAAGCTTTTTTTTTTTTTCTAGCTAATCCACCGGTAAGTGTTTCTAGTTCATACTAGTGTGCCAGATGGCAACCAGAGCTCAAGAAGGGAAGGGGAAAAACGAATATTAAACATGAATTAAAGTTTTAACTATACTTGCATTTATATTGTCTACTGTATATTAAATAATTATAAAAAAATAAAAAAAGGTCTGAAAATTCTGTTTATTCACTAATGGCCACACACTAAACATCTTTCTTAAGTATGACTTAAATGTGAAGTTGTAGGTTTAAATTCTTCATAAATATAATACAGGAAAAAAATGGAAAAAGAATTTTAAAATTATAGAATTTCAAATCAAGTTTGTTGTCAATAATTGATAAAAAAATGATGAAACTTAATAAACAATTTATAACTCATTCTTTAAGAAATATCTTATTTGAAATTTTACAATTTTAAAATTCTTTTTTTATCCTTTTCCCAATAATATATGCATGAATCAAGAACATATAATTCTAAACACATTATCTGCTTATTCATAGTCCTAAACATTTTAGCCTAGAAATCTACTTCTAAATGTTCTTCATCCTAATAGAAGTGTCAAACGACTATGCACTAATATATATTGTTGAAATGTCAAACGACTATGCACTAATATATATTGTTGAAATGTCAAACGACTATGCACTAATATATATTGTTGAAACTATCTATTTTTGGGGTTATTTTTGTTAAACTTCTCATATTTTTCTGCGGGATGTTAAACTTCTCATATGACCAAATAACAATAACAAAGTCCTATCCCATTAACTAGGGCTAACTACATGGATCGCATAGTATTATTATACCCTATTAATAATTAAATCTTTAAATAGATTTCTCGGGTGACTAAATTGGGAGAAAACCCCACTAAAAGGAAATTCTAATATTATGTAATTTGACATTCCAAAAGAAAATTCCAATTTTCCAATTAAGTCTTAGTTACTTGGCATTCTTGTAATATCTTACTCCCTCTGGCCCTTAATATAAGACATATTTATCTAATTTTATTAGATTAAGGAAGTTAGTTTAATTAGTTAATATGATATATATTTTCTAAAACATCCTAGTCATCTTCTTTAATTCTCTCATTCCCTCCCTCCTTGATTATTATTGAGGGAGTATCAATAGGGATGAATTAGGAAAAGATAGATAAATATGAAAACTATATATTATATTTAGGATCAAGAATAACTCCTAAAATATATCTTATAGTAAGGACTAGAGAGAGTATTGTCTATACTTACATGCACGATTTCTTTAATAAGATCAAGAGTGTATTCGGATTAGTTTTTGGAGAATAGATTCTGGAGAAAAAGTGGAAAATAGCTTCTGGAGAATAGATTCTGAGCAGAATGATTATGAGGAAAAAATGATTTTGATAAAATGAGAGTATTTGGGTATTGTGATCAGAATAAATTTTTTCATGGTCAAATTACTAAAAAGGATATTAACTTTTGTGATAATTACATATAAAGAATAAGATTATAGTTTCCAAATTTAACATCAAAGTTTTTCTTAAGGGGCGTCTGATACAAATAAGTTCAAAAAGATGCAAAAATAATAATGAACAATTGAAAGGGATGTAAATTTAACAAAACCGTTAAATTTGACCTTACGATGTTAAATTACAAGAGAAAAAGACCCCAAACGGCATTCAAAAGGATGCATCTTAACCTCTTATTTGACATTAAATTTCATAATTAATACCAAAAATGAAATAAATTTGTCCATATGTAATGTTAATTAATTTAACTATTTTTTCTAATATAAGAAAATTAGATAAATAGATCTTATATTAAGAATAAGAGAAAGTATTAAAATTTTAAAATCTTTTTTTTAAAAAAAGAGAGTGACAGACGAGCAAGAGAAAAACAGTGAAATAAAAAAAAAAATTTGGAGAGAGAGTGGTGTGGCGTGGGACCCACAATGAAAAAGGGTCACTAAGAAAGGTACGGTGGGAGCTCACATAGCAAAAAAACAAAAAAAAAAAAAATAGCTTGAAGTTGAAACCATGGTTTAGCCTTCAAACCTTGCTTTCAATCCAAAAATGGGATAATCATATTGTGTGGGGGTGTTCAGGTGATTTAATAAAAGAAAAAAAAAAAAAGCGCTTTTCCAAACACACCAACATAGTGACCAACCAACCAGGACACTCACTTACAGTACATATTACATATTAGGAGATGAAACTCAAACCCATCATAGTAATGTTGCCTTCAAATTATTAAATAAACAAAACACACAATATAACAACACCGCCACAAAGTATAAAAGCCCTTTCTTATTTACTTTCACTGTATGTCCTATTCTGCATATTAATATATGCTAACCCAATCCAATCAATTAATCTATATGAAAGGGGAACGCTACCTAACCTGTTAAAGAAAAAAAAATTAAACGCTATCATCCAAATTAAAACAACTTAGGATCATCAGTTTGTGAAGCAGCACAAGAACCTAAAAATACATAATAACTTGAACTAGCTAGCAGCTAGGAAGAAGAAAACATACTCTGTTTCCGCAACATGGGTTCTGGTGTTGGTGCCCCAACTGGGTCATCAGAAAAACAAAACCTATGCTGCTCATCATAACTTAGATGATTGGGACAGAAACATGTGAATCCACTACCAATACTTCCATCGTACCCACATCTTCCACCTGATTTTCTGCAATATTCACACAGACCTTCTTCTGCCAATTCCCATTCAACTTCAAAACCTTCACCTATAACATCACCGGGATCTATGGCGTCGTCTATGAATCTTCTCGCTGCGTCCCCAAGAACAGGAACTGTGATACTAATGCCACATCCCAGTGCTGTTTTGTTAAACCATTTCTCGCCGGTCAGTGAGAAGTATGCTCGGCGAGGATTACCATTTTTAGGGCACTCAAACATTGAAGCATTTGATAGATTCACAGGATTAGGCGGGTTTAATAAAGGATCGCAGTCATATAATATGGTAGTGTTTACATCATTGGATGTGTAATTAAAGAAAGGATAATCCAACGTTATGTTGTTGAATTCTTTGGGACATTTGGTGCCCCACAAATCCATTCTTGCTATTGTAAGAGTTCTTGTGTTTGAAGAGATATTGAAGACATGAAAATTCCGGGACGCCGTGTTGATAGTAACATTGTCTCCTTCACAATCTAGCTTGAACCTTGGATGCCCACAAAACTGAAGCCGTGAATTGGACCAGAATGGGTAACTAAGGTTGGTGATTTTGCCGCAGTTAAACGGCTCCCAAGCTGAAAACTGTTCATCTGCAATGGCGAAATACGGTGCCAACCAGAGAATGAAGAAGACGAAGGTGTTGAAGAAGACAAGTTGAGGAGGAAGAACACAAGGAGGACCCATGTACTGTGGGATATTGCAACGATCATGTGTGTTTTGGAATGGGTAATAGCTAGACAGCTATGAGGGGAATATAATTAAATCAAAGTCAAACAAAAAACCCTGACAAGTGATTGGCCTAATGAGGCTCAATCTTAGATGACTTTGACTCCTTCAAGGGCACATAAATTAGAGCCGTCTTATATCTTCACAAGCTTCAAACCAACTGGTTTAGATTAATATATACGAAGATTGTGACTTAGAAAATGTGGAACCTAGCTAAGACTATTCCTTATATAAGACTAGACTTTTATACAACATAATGAGGTATATGACCAAATAAATAAAAATATGGATGTGGCAGGTGAATTTTAAGACCAAAGTTTATGGAAGAAATGAAGGATTCTCTTTTGTTTTTTTTTTTGGTCGAAATGCACTTTCATTAGTTATCAAACTGGATACAACGTCTGTAATCAAATCAACTACTAATAAACTGAAAGTACAAGGAAATAAAGGAAACTACAAGGAAATGAACAAAAAGTACTAGCAAGCACCTGATTCATCAACTGGACGGTCATCTGTAGTTGAAATTTCACAACCCTGAGAGACATCTTCAGCCAGAATTGATGACAAAGTGAGTGATGGTTGATCAACCCATCCTAATGGGCTCACTCCCTTAAAAGCTATAGCTGCAAGATAATCAGCTGCTAAGTTATTCCTCCGAGGAGAAAAGGATATAGAAAACCCAGCTTGAGATGCTACACGATTGATAATATCATGAATAACCCAACAACTTCTCCAGTCATATAAATCTGGTACTTTCTTTTCAACACTTATCTTTAGTAGTAGACAATCTGTTTCGAAAATTACCTTGTCATGCCCCAGATCTGTTGCCAGCATCAAAGCTCGTTGCAATGCCAAGGCTTCAGTCATAAATGCTGAAATGGATTTAACCTTATTAATAAAACCCCATTGGAAGGAACCCCGTTCATCACGACAAATAATTCCCATCGATGCTTGTTTTGACTGGCTATCAAAGGCCCCATCAATGTTGATTTTCAAGTGGCCAGCAAGTGGAGGATGCCACGTTCCCAGACTTCCTGCTTGTGTAGAAGTATCTGTCATTGGTTGGGGTTGTTCACAGCTTTTCCAGAATTCAATGTTTGCTTTTTGAGCAGCTTTGATGACAAGGCTTGGATTTGGCTCAATATGATTAAATACTTTCTCATTTCTCTGTTGCCAAATGAACCATAGTATCCAATGGATTAGCGAAATATCAGTTCTATTGAAACCACTATTACCTGCAGTTATGTTCAGCCACCATGCATTGAATCTTGTTATTTGGAAATTCATAATGTTAATGCCCAGTTGACATCCGAACCATATACCCCTCGTCCATGTGCACTAGAAAAATAAATGCTCAACCGTCTCCACATCTCTATCACAAATTGGACATTTATTGTTTGGAGCTCTTTTCCTCTTTAGCAATGCTTCTTTAGTGGCAATGGCCTGGGTAATGACTCTCCATATAAAGTGTGTTAGAGCAAGCGTTTCACCTAAGAGGGGGGGGGGTGAATTGGGTGATACTAAAATTTCGTTGCAAATATAAAAACTTGACAGTGAATATAAAGCAATAAAGAGTAAGGAGAAATATCACCGAAGTGTACACCGAGAGTTATACTGGTTCGGCCACAACCACTTTGACCTACGTCCAGTCTTCAGAGCTTCTCTGAGAGTTTCACTATAACTTCCAAGATTCAGTGAGTTCTTGGCATCTCAGTACAAGCAAGTTCCTTCGCCTGGACACTCGCTCCCCCTTACAAGTTGTAATCCAATATCAACTCAAGGTTCCATAACCTTAAGTTACCTCAATAACAAATATTGAGTGTGAATGAAATATCTCTCTCACAGAGTGAATAAGAATCACTGAAGCATAGAATTACAAGTGTAATGTAAAATAGAGTAATGAACTTGATATTGCGTTCGTGTGTGTAACACCCCAAATTTTATATTCACCAAATATATTGTAATTATTTGGGAAATTCAATAAAATGGTGAATATTCATGAATTTGGAATTTATGAATTTCATAAATGTTCAATTTCATGAGAAATTGGGCAAAAATAATTATGGAATTAATTTGGGTAATTTAAAAAGCCCAATATTAAGGTCCAAAAATGAAGGAATATTAGAGAAAATATTTGGTCCAAAAATAGATGGAAATTGGCCAAAGAAAAATAAGAAAAGAAATTGGATTAGAAAGGTAATGACAAAATCGTAATTTTGCCAAAATAGCACAAAATAAATTATTTTCCAATTAATTGAAGTTAATTTCAATTAATTAAATAAAATAAAGGTTAAAAATATATTTAGAATATTTTGGTCAATTTAATATGAATTTATGGAAAATTTGAGCAAAAAGTGCAATTTTGACCAAAATTGAGACTTTACGTGTATACGTAACCGGAACAAGTTGTGAAGCCAATTGAAACCATAGGGAGGGACCCCTAGGTGTCTCCTACATGTGGCATAAATAAGGAAATATTGATTGGGCTTAATGAGCATGATTATATGTACATAAGGATTTATGTACATAAGTTCATTTTTGAAATTTTGGAAAATAAAACAAATAAATAAAATATTGCAAAATATGTGATAAATAAATACATCATCATCCTCTTCAGCACATTTTCGTGCTCAACAGACCTGAACCATAGAGAGAGAAGGTTGAGGGAGTTTAGAGAGAGAAAGAGAAGAAAAATCACAATGTAAGCCGATTTCTCCGACGATTTCGCTCTTAATGCGTATAACTCCGATCCTAAGCTACTCCTCTTTGTTCTTTAAGGTTTGGAGAGCTCAAATTTGGTGTTATAAAAGTTAGGGTTTTCAGCAATTTTTGGGAAAAGCTTGTGGGAGCTTGAGGTAACTTTCAAACCTTCGTATATTAACTATTCTGGCTGCTGTGGGCAATTTAATCAGTGAAATTTTGCCGGATTGCCATTGATTTTAAATTTTGGAAAAGTGCATATCTAAAGGTTATGCTGCCCAATTTTAGTTCAAATGGTTGTTATAACTCAATTAAATTGTTAATAAAGTGGTCAGGAGTAGAAAGGAACGTGTTTACGGAGCCGAAATCGTAAAACCCCGATTTTTCCCGGAGAACACCATTATTTCGGCCAGGGATGTTTGAGGGCCTTAGAGTTGGATTTTCAATGATTTTATGGTTCCATTGGATTCAGTGGGCGAAAATAGGTGGGGTTACAGTTGGGCACTTTTTCAGAAAAGGCTGAGAAAGCATAATTACGGAAACGCCCCTAAAACCCTAAAAGTAGGGCTGCCAAGGGCAATTTCGTAATTTGACATTGAATTTGGTAATTTTGAGTCCAGAAATGGAATCCTTGGATGAAAATACGTCAGGATAGCCCTAGTCAAAATTTTGGGAAAACGTGCCATCGGGCTGGGTACGGCGGGGCCGGGTCGGGGTCCCGGGGGCATTTTGGTAAATTTTCACCATAGGCTAATATAACCACAAGAAACACTATGGAAGCGTCTAAAATGATACTTGGATAGGTTATGACTTATTTCTTGTATATTTGATGTTTTAGGACCGAGTTGGACGTCTTTAGTTGACACGTTTTACAAGGCGGGCCCTTTGAGACAAGAAAGAGGTTAAGGTAGGGACTACTATCTCTCATATACTATGTGACTATTTGTATGATGCGTATTATTATATTTTGTGATCTGAACACGTGCTGGAGGCACATTACCTAGTTGTGGTCTAGGACCTAGCTGAGGTACACTGGTCTTACCTAGCTGTAGTCAAGGACTCGGCTGAGGTACATGTAAGGGTTTCAACGGGTTAGTTGGCCCTGAATTTTGTGTACATACATGGATGATATGAATTTTCATTTTACTTGATACGGTGCATTGCATATTTAATTTTCGCATTTTATATATTGATCGTATGTTTCTACTGAGATTCCTTGGAATCTCACCCCTTTTTCTAATCAAAATGTCTCAGCGGGTGCCAGTGGCTAGAAAGCCAAGGATGCAGATAAGGGAAACTGACGGGCACGTTTCCCAAGATGAATATAGTGGTTGTATAGTCTGTATGTGAAATAGTTTTGGAACATACTGTACATATTTGCCATTATTATCGACTTCTGCTCTGTTAATGACTGTCTGTAAACAAATACTTATTATCAGTATAACTGTACTTTTCTGTTTGCCTATGGAACTTGTTCATTATTGCCCTGCGCATATCAAAATGGAAACGGGTGTTGACAGTGTGTGTGTTCTTGTTATTGTTTCTCTGTTTGGATGTTCCCATATATATAGATGCGTTGGTAATGATTGTTGGAACATATTTCTTCATGCCCGTTAGAGCGTGCGCAGCCACTGTTGACTTTTCCAGTATTTGAAAGATACCTGTTTGTGGTAGGTGGTGGAAGGTGACATTTGAACGTTGCATTTGACATTCCTTATTTGGTAAGAGTTCTTTATTGTTTATCTGTGGTTATGCTAAGAACACTAATACAATGAAAGGTTAATCACATAGGAAACAAATCAATGAACGTTGGAATGATTTCTGAATTTCTGAACTTGCATACTCGAGTAGCTACTCGAGTATTCATTAAGTTTACTCGAGTACTTACTCGAGTATCATCATGAAAGTATTAACAAACTGCAAGTTAACAAATGAACATTACATTACTTGGGTAGTGCATGAAGTAAACAAATTTTCAAACCTTTGGAAATACTTGTTTACTCGGGTACTTACTCGAGTATGGCACATTTTTCTTCATAGGTTACTCGAGTCCAACTCGAGTAATCTTTCAAATAAACTTTAGGTTACTCGATGCTTTACTCCAGTAATGTTGGCAGGATTTCAAGGCCGAGAGCACTTCAAGTTTGATTACCTTGTTACTCGAGTACTTACACGAGTAAACATAAATTTTCTGCATAGCTTATTCGGGTAGTGACTTGAAGTTCTGTGTAAATAACTCTGCACATTACTCGATTACTTACTCGAGTAATCTAGTTAAAATAAGTGATTGAATACCTGCATACTTGAGTAGTGCCTCGAGTGAAGTGTGAGAAAAGCATGTCATGTTATTCCAGTAATACCTTCAGGTTTTGCTTACCACAGTGAGTTACTCGAGTAGCTCCTCAAGTAACATTGGCAGGGTTGAAAATGCCGAGAGCAACACATTTCTTGAAACAGAGTAACTCGAGTACAGACTCGAGTATCATTGGCAGGCCGAGAGTAACTGGAAGTCTTTTACATGGTTACTCGAGTAACATTGGCAGGCCGAGAGCAACTCCAAGTGATTTACTTGGTTACTCGAGTAACGTTGGCAGGCCAAGAGCAACTAGAAACATTTACCTTATTACTCAAGTGCTTACTCGAGTAACGTTGGCAGGTTACTTGAAGGTTGTCCTGGTTACTTCAATTTTATGTCTCATTACTCGAGTGCTTACTCGAGTTACCCTTTAGAAAACTTGCCAGTGATGAAGTTTCTTAGCTTTTTCTCTTGGCCTTTCTTCATTAGTCCAATGCTTACTTCAAGTGATGATTTTGCCCTGTTATTACTTTGTTCAAACTTATTTGTTTATCAAATCTTTTTCATACCATCCTTTGTTATCATCAAAACATGAGAGATCTAACATTCTCCCCCTTTTTGATGATGACAAAACTTGGTGATTTTGAACAAGATTCTTGAAATTAAGTTATCAAATAAACACTTCTTGAATTCAATGATAATTTTGAAAACCTTGTTAAGTTTATATTCAAAGTGTTTTGAAAAAGGTTGAAATCATAACATATTCACCTTGCATACATAATAAACTCATTAGTCCCACAATGTATCATAATTTAAAAACTTAAATGGACTTGAAATGAAATCATAACTTAAGTAAACTTGCATTAAACTTAAAATTACATTACAAGATGAAAAAGTTATAGGTTAAAAAGCTCCCTAAATCCCATGTACACCTATATACCCAAAATGAAAAAGAAACTCAGAAACTCCACAAAATTCCACAAAATCACACCTCCTCAAGCTCTTCTCCCCCTTTTTGTCTTCATTAATCAAGTGGAGGACTAGAAGGCTTGACCATGGAAATAGGTTTCATAGGAAGAACCAAAGGACCATCTGAACCAGAAGAATCAAAAGAACTAGAAGATTCTGGTTCAGGAAGATTTAGTGGAGGTATTTGAAGGTCATCTCTTGGAGGAATAGGAGGGGGCTGATAGACAATCATAGTAGTGGTCTCAACCTTTTCTGAGGCCTCTCCCGAATGATGATTACAAGATGAGGGAGAGATCTCCTTTGTATGAGTAGGAGAAGGAATGGGTGTAGGAGTAGGTTGGGGCTGAGCTCTGGGCGGTGAATCCTTAATGATAATATGGATGGTCTTATTGGTTTCAGGGTTATCCACTGAGCATAGAATATCTTTGGGTCTTGGCTCAGGTGGACTAGAGACTGGAGGGATAGGTGGCTCAACCTCAGTATGATGAAGATTAGATGTGATGTTCTCTAGAGGTGGTGGTATATGCTCTGGAGATGGTATATGCTCTGGAGATGAAAAAGTCTCATGTGCAGAAGATAATGGACCAGCAGAAGGTCCAGGACCCAAAGAGTCCAATCTTGCCAGAATCAACTTCAAGGTCTCACCCTGGGCACGTTGCTCAGCTAGCAACTCTTCGTGCCTCTTATCCATTCTCTCAACTAACTTAGCCATCTTGCCATTCATGTGAGTTATCAACTCAGCATTGGTGTTGGCAATGTCTACATGGAATCCTTTGAGCATATTCTCCATGAAGTGTTGGAGTATAGCATTGAGGAAAGAGGGTGATGAGGTAGTGGCAGCTGGAGCCGAAGACTGAGTGTCATCCATTTTACTTGTCTCAGTCTCCGTCTTCTTTTTCTTCTTGAACCCAGACTCTAGAGGATCCTTGAGAGGTATTTTAATGTTGAGCTTCCTAATTTGATTTCTCCCAACTGGAGTAATCCTCTCAATATGCTCTTTGCTTTCCAAATACCATATCTTATTTTCCTTTAGAATGAGTGAAACAATCTGAGGATATGGCATAGGCGTAGTAGCTTTCCCATCTACTCTGTACCTCTTTATCTCAGAAAATATGTACTCCCCTAAATCCTTTTGTTCCTTCAGGAGTAAGGAAGCAAACCATCTATAGTCCCTATCAGAAAAGTGGGTATAATTATTGGCCTTGTTCACAAGGGATCTAGAGTATATATACCATAGAACCCTGTGATGATCGCACATGTCACTAGGTTTGAAGTTCAAAGGACCTACAAGCTCACCAGGATTAAGAACAGAGAAAATTTGGTTTGAATCAAGTTTGGAGTAAATGTCATCTGGTGGGTTCTCTATTCCTAACCACAGATTGATCCTAGAAGGTGAGATAAGTATCTTTTGGCCTCTAACAATAGTAGTCATTTCTTCCTCAGCTAAAGTTCTATTTGGTTCATCTAGAATCTCAAGATTGCAGTAAAAGTGTGTGACTACTTTAGTGCAAAAAGGAAGCTTATTAGATAACCAAGGCATAAAAGGTTCCAGAAAGGGACTAAGATTGTACTTCAATACCTCCTGAAGTACTTTGAGGTCCACATAGTGAGTCTTACAGACTTTTCTCCTTGAGAATTGAGTGAGGTACTTCTGGGACTCCTCTAGCTTGTTGACATTAAACCCCTTTGGAGGTTTGGTGATCTCCTCTTCTGGCAATTCTGACTTCTTTGAAGATTGCCCCTTCTCAAGCTGATCTAGAATGCCAGCTATTGCCTTGGCCACATTGACATCATATTTGGGCTTTTTGGATGGTTTAGGTGTGAAAGAGGGAGTTGAGGAATCAGAAATTGAAGGAGAAGGAGATTTGGCACTTTTGCCTCTCCCAGTAGAGGTGCTCTTCTTAGATTGAGCCCTTGTAACTACTGGCTCTTTGATAACAACTCCTTTCTCTTTTGGTTTCGGTTGAGGTTGAGGTTTGAGTTGGATTTTTGCTTTTGACCTAGGTGTAAGCTTTCGTCTCTTTTTGGGAGGAGAAGAAAGAGGGTCAGAGAGTTATGGGGATCCAGAAGAATCTGTGGGAGTAAGGTTTTTGGTTCTAACCATTTTGATTCAATGAAGACTTTGAAAAACCAGAAAATAGAGTGAAAGTCACGAGTTAGGTCAGGAAGAATCTGAACAGAATAGGAGGTTTCTGAAGCCAAAAAATGTTGGGTTTTGACGGAAATAGTGTAGGGAAGAGATTGTGAAAATTTTTTGTGAGAGGACTGAGTGATTTACTAGAGGAGATTTTATGGAAATGACCGAGTTTGCGACAGATAGAGACCTAGAACCCGATGTTACTCGAGGCCTTACTCGAGTAAACATCATGTTTACTCGAGTCCTTACTCGAGTGATCATACAGAAAATTTCTAAAATAATTCATTTAAATTGCGTACCTGGCATGAATAATATTGTAATTATCCATTTATGTTCCCTTGATCATTTTATAGCCATTTTAGAGCATATTTGAGTCGATTCTCATCAAATTTGTGATCTAGACCTGCAGTTATTCGAGTCTTTACTCGAGTAAGCTTCAAGCTTACTCGAGGCTCTCCTCGGGTAACCTGTCTTTTCTAGTTTTGACTGTTCATTTTTCACCAACTGAACCGTTTGATTTAAATTCCAGGTAACTTGATACATTACTTCCAGTTTTGGAAGATTATTACTCGAGTAGTTACTCTAGTAAAGTGCTCTTTTACTTCAAGTTGTTCCTCGGGTAATGCTTTACTGTCAGTCATTACTTGAAGTTGGTACTCCAGTAAAGGTGTCCTCTGATAACCTCTGTTTTTATTTCTCAAAACAGAGTTTCAATCTTCCTACAAAACAAGTTTCTACATACTCCGATGCTTAAATTAGTAATCATCAAAACATTATCAAATATCTTTATATAACATTATAAGAGACTGAAATAACTTATAATTCATTGGGATTTACCATTCCCAATTCTCTTCTAATGTATAGAAATTGATCTTTTGCAAGGGGTTTAGTGAAGATATCAGTTAGTTGAAGATGAGTAGGAATGAATATCACTTTCACATCTTTCTTTTGGACATGATGTCTGATGAAGTGATGTCTAACATCGATATTCTTAGTTCTAGAATGTTACACTAGATTCTTTGCCAAGCTTATCGTACTCGTATTGTCACAATATATTGGTATTTCTTTTAGATAAATACCAAGATCTTGTAATTGTTGTTTTAAACATATCACTTGTGCACAACAACTTGAGACTGCAACATATTTGGCTTCCGTTGACGAAAGGGACACTGTATTTTGTTTCTTGCTGAACTATGATACAAGAGATCCTTGAAGAAATTGTCCTTGTCCGCTGGTGCTCTTTTTATCTATCTTGTATCCTCTATGATTAGAATCTAAATATGCAACTAGATATTCACTTCTTCCTTTGGGATACCACAGACCCAATTCTGGTGTGTCAGCAAGGTGTCTAAGGATTCGTTTGACAGTTTCGGCATGTGATTCCTTTAGTGCTGATTGATATCTTGCACATATGCCAACACTAAATTGGATGTTCGGTCTGCTTGCCGTAAGATAGAGTAATGATCCAATCATTCCTCTATATTTTGTGATGTTGTAGTCTTTCCTTTTGACATCAGCATCAAGCAACGTAGTTGAGCTCACAGGTGTGTCCGTTCCATTTGCTTCATCCATTCCATACTTCTTCAATAGCTCTTTCAAGTACTTTGTTTGAGAGATGAAGATTCCATTCTTTCTTTGTTTGACTTACAAACCGAGAAAGAAATTCAATTCTCCCATCATTGACATCTCAAACTCTCCCTGTATTATCTCAGAAAATTCCTCACAGAGATTCATTAGTAGCACCGAAAACAATGTCATCAACATATATTTGAACAATTAAAATATCATCACGTTTTCATTTTATAAAAAGTGTTGTATCAACTTTTCCCCGTACAAAACCTTGATCAATAAGAAATTTACTGAGTCTTTCGTACCAAGCTCTAGGAGCTTGTTTTAAACCATATAAAGCCTTTTTGAGTTTGAAAACATGGTCAGGTTTAGTTACATCTTCAAAACCTGGAGGTTGTTCTACGTATACTTCTTCCATAATGTAGCCATTCAGAAATGCACTCTTTACATCTATTTGATAGAGTTTAAATCCTTTGATGCATGCAAAGGCTAAGAGTACGCGTATAGCTTCCAATCTAGCCATTGGAGCATACGTTTCCTCATAATCAATCCCTTCTTCCTGATTATAGCCTTTGGCCACCAATCTTGCCTTGTTTCTGACAATAATTGCGGATTCATCGAGTTTGTTCTTGAATACCCATTTAGTGCCAATGATCGGATGATCCTTGGGTCGGGGTACCAAATCCCAAACTTGATTTCTTTCAAATTGATTTAGTTCTCCTTGCATTACTATAACCCAATCATTGTCTGATAGGGCTTCATCAATGTTAGAAGGTTCAATTTCAGAAATGAATACAGAAAAACTTACTTCATTGAAAATTCTGTTTCTAGTTTTGATCCCTTCATTCACATCTCCTATGACTTGATCTAAAGGATGACTTTTATTGTATTTCCAGGCTCTAGGTTGTCCTAGTAATTGCTCTTCTTCCTTGATTTCATCAACTTCTGGAATAAGAGATTTAGAAATAGATTAACCATTTTCTTGATTTAAAACAACTTCCTATTCTTCATCAATGGTTTTGTCAGAGGATTCAAATTCATCAAATACAATATGAATTGATTCTTCAACAACACATGTTCTTTTATTGAAAACTCTATATGCTTTACTTCGGTTAGAATACCCTAGGAAAATTCCTTCATCAGTTTTAGAATCAAATTTTCCTAAGTTATCTTTACCATTATTATGAATGAAACATTTACAACCGAAGATGTGTAGATGAGCAATGTTTGGCTTCCTTCCTTTGTATAGCTCGTATGGTGTGTTTCCAAGTTTTGTTCTAATATAGGCTCTATTTGAAATATAGCACGCTGTACTCATAGTATCAGCCCAGAATACTTGAGACGCTTTCTTTTCATTTAACATTTTTCTAGTCATTTCAGTAAGTACTCTATTCTTACGTTCCACGACTCCATTTTGTTGAGGTGTCCTTGGAGCAGAGAAATTGTGATCAATGCCATTAGTATCACAATATTCTTCAAAGGCTTGATTTTCAAATTCTCCACCATGATCAGCCCTAACACCTGTAATGGACATACCTTTCTCATTTTACACTTTCTTGGCAAAGACAATAAATTCTTCAAAGGTTTCATCTTTTGATGATAGAAAAATAACCCATATAAATCTGGAGAAATCATCAACAATGACCAATGAATATAAGTTGCCACCAAGACTCTTTATTCTTGCTTGGCCAACTAAATCCATATGCAATAATTGTAGTGGTCTACTTGTTGAAATTTCATTTTTCAATTTGAAAGATGATTTAGTTTGTTTACCCTTTTGACAAGCGTCACAAATCAAGTCATTTTTGAAAGTTACTTTGGGTAATCCAAGAACTAAATCCTTTTTAAGTAGTTTGTTTAATTGATGCATATTGACATGAGCCAATCTCTTATGCCATAGCCAACTTTCATCGGCCTTACTCAGAAAACAGTTTTCAGATTCATTTATACTAATATCTAGAGTATAACAATTACCTTCCCTTTTTGCTCTGAGCTTAGCCTTGATATTCTTCTTATCAAGTGGTAAGTCACTCTTGTTGATAATTAGACATTCCTCTGAGTCAAATATTACCCAGTTGTTTTTGTCTGCACTTTGACTTACACTCAGCAAGTTATGGCATAATCCTTCAACATAGTATATGTCTTTTGACTTGTATGCCTTTGTCATTTTTGATTTCACCAATTCCTGCTATCCTTCCGGTTTGATTTCCTCCAAATTTTACCTTCCCACCTTCTTTAGGTTGTAATTTGGTAAAATTTTCGAAATCACCGGTCATATGTCTAGAGCATCCACTGTCTATGTACCATTTGTTGTTTTTGGATGACTTGAGACATATCTGCAATTAAATACGATTAATTCTTAGGTACCCACTTCTTTTTGGGTCCTTTTGGGTTAGTACAGGAAATTTTTGAAACATATGATCCTTTAGGTACCCATTTGTAGGTTCCTATCGTTCCTTTCTTCTTATGAATGCATGAAGAGGTATAATGACCTTTTCGATTACAGTAGTTACAAAATGCAAAAGGATTTGATGTATGCACAGAATGCTGGAAATAATTCAAATATGACTTACCTCCTGCTTTCTTTCTACCTTTCCTTCTATATGATTTTGGATCATATCCAATTCCAGATCGGTCATTTACAAATCGTTGAGCTTTTAAAATAACATTTAGCATCTCACTTCCTTGTGTAAATTTTACAAGAGTTTTTGTGAGATCAATGTTTTTCTTTTTCAAAGAAGAACAATTTTCACAATCCTTTTCTGAACTTTCTTTAAGTTCAATTTCAAGAGCTTTGTTTTTCTTTTTGAAAACAATTAATTCTTTAACTACTTTGATGAATTCAGAATGTAAAGCATTATATTCAGAAAGTAATTCATCATAGGTAGGATCAGAATCATTTACCTCTTCTTCAGTTTCTTCTTGAGCAACGAGGCATATGTTAGCTACTTCTTCTTCATTACTTTCTTCGTAAGAGAAACTATCACCCCATATAGCAGATACAAAGGCCTTCTTTTTGTTAAAGAATTTGCCTTTTCTCTTTTCTTTGCTCTTTTGATTCAGTTCTGGACATTCTGATTTGATATGTCCTGGTTTTCCACATTCATAGCAAATGATATGATCTTTGCTGCTAGTTCCTCCTTTCTGAAAGTGTTTGAATCCTTGACCTTTCTTGTAGAACTTTCTAAATCGTTTTATGATTAGGCCCATTTCATCATCGTCAAACTCCTTATCCTCATCTTGATTTTCTTCTTTTGCTTTTAGTGCTAGACCTTTCTTTCTCTTGTCACCGATGTCATCTAGTTCCCATTTGAACTTTAGTTTGCTTTCATATTCAGAAAGGCTTCCAAATAGAGAAGCAACTGATCTCATTGATTCTCCTTTTGCTTCTTCTATCGCAGTGACTTTGGCCTCCTATTCTTTAGAAAGAATATTCAAAATCTTTCGTATTTGGGTATGTTGATCATAGATTTTCCTAAGTGCTGAAAGTTGATTAATAAGATGAGTATATCTAAGTTCGAATTCAGATATTGACTCACCTGATTTCATTCAAAGTATATCGAATTCAGTGACCAAGGTGTTGATCCGATTCTCCTTTATTCCCGAAGTTCCTTAATGAGCTATTTCCAGAGCTTCCCACATTTCCTTTGCTATTTGAAGTGTGCAAATTTTGAAATATTCACTGACTCAAAGCACTTTGTAACATCAGAATTGCCTTGCTGTTGAGAGTGATAAGTTTCTTGTCATTCTCATCATATTCCGCTGGTGTCTTGGGAATTTTCTGAGAATCTACATTCTTTGTTGGTTGATAGTTTCCACTCTCAATCACATCCCATAGCCCATATTCAGTAGCCATCACGAATACTCTGAACTTTGCTTTCCAGAAAGAAAAGTGTTCTCCACTAAAACTTGGAGGTCTAGTGATGGATGCTCCGTCGGGAAGAATTCCTTCACCCATGCTTGCCATTAGATCCTTCTTAGGTTGTTAAACCTTAACAAGAAGACCTACATTCTGATACCAAATGTTAGAGCAAGCGTTTCACCTAAGAGGAGGGGTGAATTGGGTGATACTAAAATTTTGTTGCAAATATAAAAACTTGACAGTGAATATAAAGCAATAAAGAGTAAGGAGAAATATCACCGAAGTGTATACCGAGAGTTATACTGGTTCGGCCACAACCACTTTGACCTACGTCCAGTCCTCATAGCTTCTCTGAGAGTTTCACTATAACTTCCAAGATTCAGTGGGTTCTTGGCATCTCAGTACAAGCAAGTTCCTTCGCCTGGACACTCGCTCCCCCTTACAAGTTGTAATCCAATCCCAACTCAAGGTTCCACAACCTTAAGTTACCTCAATAACAAATATTGAGTTTGAATGAAATATCTCTCTCACAGAGTGAATAAGAATCACTGAAGCATAGAATTACAAGTATAATGTAAAACAGAGTAATGAACTTGATATTACGTTCGTGTGTGTGTTCTTGTTATTGCTTCTCTGTTTGGATGTTCCCATATATATAGATGTGTTGGTAATGATTGTTAGAACATATTTCTTCATGCCCGTTAGAGCGTGCGCAGCCACTGTTGACTTTTCCAGTATTTGAAAGATACCTGTTTGCGGTAGGTGTGGTAGGTGGCATTTGAACATTGCATTTGACTTTCCTTATTTGGTAAGAGTTCTTCATTGTTTATCTGTGGTTATGCTAAGAACACTAATACAATGAAAGGTTAATCACATAGGAAACAAATCAATGAACGTTGGAATGATTTCTGAATTTCTGAACTTGCATACTCGAGTAGCTACTCGAGTATTCATTAAGTTTACTCGAGTACTTACTCGAGTATCATCGTGAAAGTATTGACAAACTGCAAGTTAACAAATGAACATTACATTACTCGGGTAGTGCATGAAGTAAACAAAATTTCAAACCTTTGGAAATACTTGTTTACTCGGGTACTTACCGAGTATGGCACATTTTTCTTCATAGGTTACTCGAGTACCAACTCGAGTAATCTTTCAAATAAACTTTAGGTTACTCGATGCTTTACTCCAATAATGTTGGCAGGATTTCAAGGCCGAGAGCACTTCAAGTTTGATTTCCATGTTACTCGAGTACTTACTCGAGTAAACATAAATTTTCTGCATAGCTTACTCGGGTAGTGACTTGAAGTTTTGTGTAAATAACTCTGCACATTACTCGATTACTTACTCGAGTAATCCAGTTAAAATAAGTGATTGAATACCTGCATACTTGAGTAGTGCCTCAAGTGAAGTGTGAGAAAAGCATATCATGTTATTCCAGTAGTACCTTCAGGTTTTGCTTACCACAGTGAGTTACTCGAGTAGCTCCTCTAGTAACATTGGCAGGGTTGAAAATGCCAAGAGCAACACATTTCTTGAAATAGAGTAACTCGAGTACAGACTCGAGTATCATTGGCAGGCTGAGAGTAACTGGAAGTCTTTTACATGGTTACTAGAGTACTTACTCGAGTAACATTGGCAGGCCAAGAGCAACTCCAAGTGATTTACCTGGTTACTCGAGTAACGTTGGCAGGTTACTTGAAGGTTGTCCTAGTTACTTCAAGTTTATGTCTCATTACTCGAGTACTTACTTGAGTAACCCTTTAAAAAACTTGCCAGTGATGAAGTTTCTTAGCTTTTTTCTCTAGGCATTTCTTCATTACTCCAATGCTTACTTCAAGTGATGATTTTGCCCTGTTATTACTTTGTTCAAACTTATTTGTTTATCAAATCTTTTTCATACCATCCTTTGTTATCATCAAAACATGAGAGATCTAACAAAGTGTTGGATCCTTGGACTAACATCAAGCTTCCAGATATACTGCCAGCCTTTCTGCGAGATTACACATGATGTACTAGCCCTATCTGCATCAGTAATACCCTTTCGCTTCTTATTATGGTAGCCACCTTTCACTTAATATCTTCCATTTGTTGCAGGAATCCATACAAGCTTATCTGGAATATTAGTCTCTGGGATAGTGATTTGTTGAATGGCGTTCAGTATCTCCATAGGCAAGAGGTGTTGAACTTGTCCGAGATCCCAGCGCCCATTAACTATGAGATCACTAACCCTTCCATATTAAATGATATATTCCGGAGTCTCTGGAGGTTTTTCTGGGAAACAGACATTTGGTAACCAGTTGTCATCCCAAATTTGTATTGAAAAGCCTGTACCCAGGTCCCAAAACAGGTCCTTTCTTAAAAATTCTCTCCTATCTTGATACTAGCCCTGCACCACGAATCCTTATGACCCCTTTTGGCATCCATAAAAGCATCTCTCGGGAAATAGATACTTTTTAGAACCTGAACCCATAATGAATCTAGACTATTCAATAGCCACCATGTTATCTTTGCTAGTAAAGCCTCATTCATAGTGATGAAGTCTCTAAAACCCATTCCACCACTTGATTTAGATGATGTAAGTTTCTCCCAAGAAACCCAATGAGTTTTATTGCCCATCGGTTGTCCCTCCCTCCAGAAATTTGAAATAAGGCTATTGAGTTCCTTACATGTCTTGACTGGAAATTTGAAACAATTTATGGGGTTAGTTGGTATGGCACTAACAACTGATTTAATCATTACCTCATGCCCTGCATAGGACAGTGTTGCTTTAGACCACCCTTGTATTTTGCTGTGGATTCGTTCTCTGACATAGGCAAGGGCTTGGTGCTTTGTTTTCCCCCAAATGCTCAGAATTCCAAGATATTTCCCTGAATCATTTGTTGCTTTGATGCCTAGAACTTGGCCCACATACTGCCTGATGTTCTCTGGAGTATTTCCTGAGAAAAATATGCATGATTTATCTAAATTGGTTGCTTGCCCTGATGCTGTACATTAAATCTTCAAAAGAGAAGCAAGTTGCTGGCAATTTTGGGGAGAGGCATTCATAAAGAAGAGGGCGTCATCTGCAAAGAAACCGTGAGATAATTCTGGGCAAGAGTTGCTCAGCTTAATACCTTTAAGTGTCTTTTGTTGTTGGCTTTTATTTACCATGCAAGATAGGACCTCAGCTACCAATATGAAAAGGTATGGAGACAGTGGGTCTCCCTGTCTAATGCCCCTGCTTGGAATGATCGTACTGATTTTTTCTCCTGAAACACATAGATTAAGTTTCACAGATTCTACACATCTCATAATCAAGTTCACCCAGTCACTGTAGAAACCAAATTTAAGTAAGGTGAGTCTCAAAAAATCCCACTCCACACGATCATATGCTTTGCTCATATCCATTTTTAATGCAAATTCATATTTTTTTCCCATCCTTCTTCCTTCGTAAATAATGATATACCTCGTGGACGATGATAATGTTATCATGAATCATTCTTTCAGGTACAAAAGCACCTTGATTAGAAGAAATGCAAAAATCTAGGAGAGGTCTCATACGGTTAGCTATAAGCTTGGAGATAATTTTGTAGATAAAATTACAAAGCCCAATAGGTCGAAATTGGGAAACATGCTCTGGTTTGGTAACTTTGGGGATTAAGGATATATTTGTTTCATTCAGTTCATGTAGAACAATTCGGCCAGTAAAGAATTCCAGGACTAGTGAGCAAATACTATCCCCAATTTCAGTCCGCGCAGATTGATAAAATTTACCTGGGAAACCATCGGGCCCTGGAGCCTTTGAGCTACCCAAACTGAACGCAGCTTGATGAATCTCCTCCTTTGTGATTGGAAGCATTAAACGCTGATTCATTTGCTCTGTAATCTTGGGATCCATAAAACTTAATGCCTCATTCATTGCCCGCTGTCCGGAGGAGGAAAATAATTCACTAAAGGAGTCAATATTTGATGCAATTTCATTTGACTCTGTTACCCAGTGCCCATTATCATCCTTCAGCTTTAATATTCCATTAAATTGACAACGCTTTATTGTAGAGAGATGGAAAAACTTTGTGTTTCTGTCACCTGCTCTCAGCCAACTAATTCTCGACCATTGCCACCAGAATTGCTCTTCCCTATCCATTGCCTTCTCAATTTCAGTGCATAATTCATGGACCCGATCAATTGAGACTGCTGAAATCACGCCTTGAGTTGTTTCAGTTAACTGGAGTTTAAGCTGTTCAATAGCTTTTTTGTTATTTGGGTATTCCTTCCTGCTCCATTTAGTTAACTCTGACCTGCATGATTGGAGTTTGTGAAGAAAACTATTAAGAGCAGAGTCATGATTTACAGGATTACCTCTCCACCCTTTACTGACAACTTGTAAGTATTGATTATGGGAGGCCCATATTTCTTCAAATCTAAATTGCCATGGTCTCTTTCTCTGCTTATAACAACAATTTAGCAGTAACAGATGATGATCCGATCCCATAGGGTCAATATGGAACACCTGTAAAAATGCAAAGTCTTCCCGAAGCTGTACATTTCCCAGTGTTCTATCTATTCATTCTTGAATGGTGTTTGCCCCTTCTCTCTTATTACACCATGTAAATTTATAGCCATTATATCCCAGATCCATCAACGTACAGTTAGCTATAAAATTCTGAAAATTGAGCATTTTTCTCATCGCTCTGGGTTTGCCTCCCAGTTTTTCAGATTGAAAAGCAATGTCGTTGAAATCGCCCAAGCATAACCATGATTGATTTATTTCATGCCCTATTCTTGTAATTTCATGCCAGCATAATTGTCTTTCACGCTCATTAGGAGGACCATAGATGAAGGTGACATATGAAGGGGTATTGAAATTAGTAGCTGAAACACTTGTGTGAATAATATTCTGAGATGAGTGAATAATGTTCACAATAACGTCCTCTGTCCACCAGATAGCAAGGCCACCACTTCTACCAATAGGGTCTATAATCCATTCTTCTACAAATTTACATTTTCTTCGAATCTTCCGCACAACTGATTTTTTTTTGCTTAGTTTCCATTAAGAAAACAAGTTGGGGTTTATTCTTTTGACATTCTGCCTTCAAGTTCTTTACTGTCAAGGCCACCCCCTAACCTTGATAGTTCCAAGATAAGATTTTCATGGCGAACCAGTGGCTGGTCCCATCCAGTCACCGGCATTTTCAAGAATTGAGGGAGAGGTTTGAATATTGTTGCCACTACCAGCAAACCAGCTTGGAGGAAAATCAATCTCAGTAGATACAACATGATTACTAACCTCTGATAGAGTCGTAGTTACCTGTTTGCTCCGGATTTGTTGCTTGAGTGTTCTAATGCTACGGCGGTGCACAGATCGTGCTTTTCCTTTAGGTTCTTTAGGTGACCTGACTGCCTTTTCCTCCTCTTCAAAAATTAAGCGCTTGCAACATTTTGACTCTTTTGGACTTACTAGTTTAGATGGGGGACGTTTTAAAGTAATCCCACTTAAGCCCACAGTGACTACGGACATAGGTGATAGGCTGGTAAATGGAACTATAGCATTAGGCGCCACTTCATCCTCCCCTGGAAGCTCTACGTGGAAATTGGGGTCTGCTGTAGGGCCCATTATTGCCTCCGTAAGGTCCAAGTTTTGGGTGTTTTTCTCGGCCTGCGTTACTTTGGGCTTATGAATCCATTTTTGCCTACCCTTTGAAGTTAATCTCCCTTCTTCTGAGGGTTGTCAGTATTATATTTCGTTAAAGTCATATTCAGATGAGATTGTCCTCCTTAGCCAGCTGGTTCCTTGATTTACCCAATTGACACTTTATTTCTTCCTATGCTCCCACAATTTCCTTTGGAGGGTCCTACCTCTTTCATATGCTCATTGTTATCCCATATACCTCCTTTTGACTTATTCTCTGTTCCTGTAGCACTCCATGAATTAGTGTTGTCAGAATGCACCCCAATAATTTCTGGCAATTTAGAGCGGTGATTCTTGGCCGACGTCTTACTTTGTGGCCGCCCCACCTCCTCCACCCAGTCTTCCTTGTGTATCTCTAGAACCTCTTCCATTGTTTTTGCTGGCACAGAGCTCAACCAGCCTCCAAATTACTTGTCTTCATCCACCTCCTCTTCCTCATCCACAACCTCCTGACAACCATGTGTATCATGGCCTATTCTCCCACATCTATAACAGAACATCTGTAGCCTTTCGTACTTAACAGTAACCCATTCAGGATCTTTACCTTGTTGTGGAACCCAGAATCCAGAGACCAATGGTTTCTCTAGCTTAATGAGAGATCTCACGCTAATGTAACTTCGAGTCAACTTCCCATCAAATTTTGGAATTTCATACATCATAGTCTCACCTACCACGTCACCCAGAGTGACAACATTTTCGTTATCAAAGGCCTCCAATGGTAGTCCATGGAACTGGACCCAAAAGGGTGATGAGTCAAAGTTCACATCGTTAAGAACCATATACTACTCCCAGATCTGTAGATTTAACAGGTGACCTTGTATAGACCATGGTCGCCCTTGAAGAATACGATGGTAGTCCTCTATCCTTCTGAACCTGAAGAGAAAAAGGAGTTTAGTTCTATCTTGCTCATGAATCTCCACTTCTTCGTCCAACTGCCATCCCTTTTTTATCATAGAGATCACAGTTGGTTTATTGAGGTTCTTTCCCGTCATGATCTTTCCTACTAATGCTCTACCTTTTGTCTCCGACTTTTTCCCCATATTCAACTTCACCTCCATTGATTTTTTCTTCCTATACTCCCAGCTTACCTCCATACCTCCCAGTTTTTAATTCCACAGTCGCGCACACACCCTCACACACACACACACACACACACACTTGCTCTTCTTTTTTTTCCTTTTTTTGCACTGAGTTGAGAACACACACACAGATTCACTCACTCGCTCTCTTTTTTTGTTGGTTTTTGGGTTAAAAACTACACTCACTCACACTGTATCTCTTTATCTCACACAAAAGGAGAGGTGAAAATGATGATCGGTATTCAAATAACGACAATCGAGGTTACAGGAACCTCAGAGGCTCTCACAGAGGAGAAAGAACTGCTCTCCCAGAGGAGAGAGAATTTTGAATAATCATGCATTGTTAATTATGGCGCATAAGGATTCTCTTTTGTTGCTAATTGTTTGGGATCAATTATTTTTCGGGTAATACTGTGTCATTTGAAGTGTGTAGATAGATATTAAACAAAACGAGTTTTATATACGAAACTACACATCAAATGTCATTCCAAAATGCTGCCAAATAAAAAATATGTTCCTTATTTATTAGTCATATGATTAAAAGTCAAGGCTTCTTATTGATTATTTCTTTATTTCACAAAAAGAAATATGACACTTGTTCATTGATCATCTTTTAAAAAAATATTAATATATAGTCGTTTCCTCACCCACATTTTCTTGCTTTGTTTTCTCTCTCTCTTGAATAGTGCTGTGGATTGGGCTTTGTCGTTTCTGTTTGGTTTTAAAAGTCGTCTTGGGCTTCATAGTTTTGGGTTCACAATTAATAATTAGATTCCACAAGCTGAAGAATGTCTATGCCGCCACCCTTGAGATCAAGTAAGACCATGGCTCGTTTGGTTTGATCCCATTATGCCTTGCAGTGCAGTGTAATGTGATGTAATGGTAATACAATGTAATATTAATTACAGGGGTAATGTTTGATTTGATTTTTAAGCAAGGTGCAATAAGTTAATATTTTAACAATTATTTAAAATTAATATATTGCACAAAGTCTATTTTACCCTTAATATAATCTTTATAGAAAAAATAGTTAAGAGCTAGTGGTGGAGGGGATGGAAGAGGAAGAGGTAGTGGCGGCGGCATCGATGGGGGTGGCGGCAGAGGAGGAGCTAGTGACAGTGGCGGTGGCCGAGCGGTGGCGGCGGCAGAGGAGGAGGTAGTGGTGGTAGAGGTGTGCGGGTGACGACGGCGGCGGCGGTGATGGCGGAGGAGGAGGTGGTGTTGGTAGCAATGGAGGAGGTAGTGTGTGGTGGTGGTAGGCGGGTGGCCGGCGGCTGGGGTGAAGGAGGAGGTAGTGGCAGTGGAAGTAGGTGGAGGAGGAGGTCATGGTGGTGGCAACGGGTGGAGGAGATGGTGGTGGTGACAGCGGGTGGCGGTGACGGCGGTGGAGGAGGAGGAGGTAGTGGCGGTGGCAGTTGTGGTACGATGTGGCAAGTGAAATGAGATAAGTGAAATAAAGACACAAGAAACTAAAGGGTAAATTGGACTTTTTTAACCATACAATGGGATGGTAATGAGGATTCATAGGGAATGAGGTATGAATGAGGATTACCAATTTTTTTGGTAATAATCATTACCATGATAAACCTTATTACCATGCTAAAGAGCAACCAAACACTCTTCTCTTGAAAATGCAATTATGATTACCATTGCAGGCATGTAATGGGGTTGAACCAAATAAAGCGGAAGGGGTTAGTTCCTCACAATGTAGTGAATCAAAGTTCGAATCTCCATTGGGAGAGGTGCCCACGTTTAGTATCCGACAGTACCTCAAACAAGTTTGCTTTCAATAGGAGGATACTTGTGCCTAACAAAAAAAAAAGGTAAGCCTAAATCTAGCAGAAGGATCTAGTCCCTCACAACATGGCAAACCAAAGTTCGAATCCTCACTGGGAGATGTGCCCACATTTAGTGCCCAATAGACCCATGTCTCTCAAACAGAATTGCCTCCAATAGGAGGATACTTGTGCCTAACTAAAAAAAAATTAAAACTAACAAGCTATTGGTTGAGGTGGTAAGCACAGTCTCACCCCCTTAAGGAGAAAAATACAAATTTGAGTCCTAAGAAGCACACATGTTGAAAGAGACAAAAACTCTTTACGTTCTAAGTTTCAAAAGGGATTAGTCGTCTCAAGTTCAAAGTGATAAGCATGGATTCATAATTTAGCCACAAAATGGTACTACCGAGGAAATTCATCAATCTCAGAAAAGCACAACTGAGTTTCAACTTCCTATACATTAAGGCACAATTTCACAGGATTAGTGGTATGTTATAGCATTTGATAGATTCACAGGTTCGACATGGATTCTAATTAAAGGATCACAGTCATATAATATGGTAGAGTTTATATCATTGGATGTGTAGTTAAAGAAAGAATAATCCAACGTTATGTTGTTGAATTCTTTCGGACATTTGGTGCCCCACAAATGCATTCTTGCTATTATAAGAGTTCTTGTGTTTGAACCGACAATTGATGACTCAAAAATTCTGGGACGCCATGTTGATAGTTGTTTTCTCCTTCACAATCCAGCTTGAACCTTGGATGCCCACAATACTGAGGCCGTGAATCGGACCAGAATGGGTAACTAAGGTTGGTGATATTTCTACAGCTAAACAGTTCGCAAGCTGAGAATTGTTCATCACCAATGGCGAAATAATATGGGAACAAGATAATGAAGAAGAGGAAGGTCTTGAAGAAGATGAGTTGAAGGGGAAGAACACAAAGAGAAGCCATGTAAGGTACGATTTTGCAATGAATATCTGTGTTTGGAATGGCTAATTAATAGCTTATAGCTATTGCACACGGGATTATAAATCCAAGATAAAAGCCCTTCAAGTGATTGGCCTAACGAGGTGTAATCTTAGATGGCTCTAACTCCTTCAAGCCACAAGAAATTGGAGAAGTCTCGTATATTCATTTGGATTAATATGAATATTATGACACGGCCAATGTCGCACCTAAGATCGTTCTATATACAAGACTACACTTTTATAATAACATAATCACGTATGACCTTATGAAAAAAGCAGAGGAAAGTGTATCATATACTATATAGATATAAAAAAATTATCATATACTATATAGATATAAAAAAAATAGCATGAGAATAAAACATAGAAGTATAATATAAATTATTGGTTCATGGATTATAAGACTAACAGCTATTGGTCAGGGTCAATGTGTTCCACATTCAATGAGACTTGTTCATAGGAAATATGGGAAGATTTATTCTAGAAGGAGATGACCTTGTTTGAGTTTAATTATTGTTGGAATATACTTAGTTCACTCTTGGTGAATTAGATCTAACCCCAATTGCTGTTGTTCAATATAAATAATAAAAAACTTTAGGTGGATGATCGTGATATTTCCCAATCATTTTAGTTTGTATCATTAAACTGATACAATATGTCTTCTAAGGGTCATATCGATTAAGGAAGAAGCACGTGGAACCTAATATATATGTGATTACATAAGGGTTCAGAATTGCGTGATATAATACACAAAACTATATATTCACTTACTCTAAAACTTATGCTTCATTTGGTACGATAGAAGAATTTTTAATGGAGGTGGAAGTAAAATTAAAAGTAGAATTGAAAGTGGAACTGGGTCTTAAAAGTGTGTTTGGTATAACGATAGACGTGGAGAATTATTTTAATTTAGTATATGTATTTATAACATAAAAAGACTGATATACCCTTATCCAAAAATAAAATACCAGTCCAAACTCATACATCAAAACCACTATTCATCATCACCATAGCCATGGCTCCATCGGAAAATCACTATTCATCATTACTGAAGCCTGGCTTCCATTGGAAAAGGCAACCTCCGTCTGGAAATTAGGAAACCCAATCATATACATAATCCAACCCATAAACACTCCATCTTCGCAACAATATATCTAAATAGCAATCAATCTCAGTAACAATGAAACCTAAAACAAAAGATTTTAAAGAAATGTTATAGACCCCAACTTGACATTGAAGATGTGGAGAAGATGAGAGAAGCAAAAACAAAAGACGAGGGCAAGGGTAGCTAGATCTGAACGAAGATGGGAGGGGAAGGGTTGCCCTATCAAGATTCGAGCTTGGAATCGTGGATAATGACAAGAGGGAGAGGGTCGCTGGTCAAGAACCATCGCATGAGGGGGGAGGGTCGCGGGTCAAGCACCATCTCATGAGAGGGGAAGTGTCGGCGGTCAAGAGAAATAAAAACCAAAAAGAAGATGAATTAAATGTTATGCTAAAAAACTTGAGATCAAATCAGACAAAAACAAAATCAAACACCATCGTTGGAAACAAGAACCGGGAAATAAAATCAAATGTTGTGCCTCGCCACGTTGTCGCAGTAAGAGAGGGAAAGGGGCTATTGAGTCGGGGAGTGACGATGATATCGTCGTTGTGCCTTTCTATCAGTATACCTCTTCGTCGTTGTACCTCGCCATCGTTGTACGTCGCTGCCACTGTAAGAGAGGAGAGGGGGCTGTCGAGTTGGGGAGTGAAGAAAGATGTAGGGTCATGTGGGCAAAGTTGTCAATTGATAAATATGTAAGGGTATAATGGTCAAAAATTTTCACATCCATTGAACCCTCCTTAGTTCCATGGGTCAACCCAAGGAAGTGACTTCCATCATTTTGATGGAAGTGACTTTCATCATGGAAGTGGATTCTAGCCTACCAAACAATCCAATTTTAGGATCTCACTAGTTACCACTTCTCTGAGCTCAATTCCAATGTACCAAACAAGGCATTATTCTCTCCCTCTTCTCCATCTATCGTGAATCAGCTGTGTAATATGATTGGGGTCCACATCGGTACTCTAATTTCCTATTGATACTTCAGTGAGTCAGTCGAATTTCAGGCACGCCCAAAATATTTACAATTGTATTTTAAGTTTTCTTCTTCCTTAAATATTTTGTATCTGTTTTTTGAAAAGTCTACTTTTACTACTAATAGCTTTTATGCAAGTTGTATGTAGGTTTCTTCATAGTAAGCCTACGGAGAATAACCACTAGAATTGCCATTGAAGTATGAGGAAGGAGGCCACGTCTTGTGTCATGTTGTTTCTTAGAGATCATGAGAAGCAGTATTGTAGTACGACTGTGCAACAGATAAGCACTCACATCTTGTGCATCCAACTAACATGCGGTCAACAGAAAACCATTCCTCAAACTTAGGATTCAAGGTTTTCCCAGTAGATTAGCACTATCTGAAATATAACAAGGAGGAGCAATACTGGAGTCATCAATATGAGACTCTAAACGGTTGCCTTCAATCAAAGGAAGCACCATCGACTCCCAAACGAGATAGTTGCCTTGATCCAACTTGATTGAGGTTGTTTGGCTGGAAGAGTGGAAAAGAGAGTAGGTCTTTATGGCCGCAGATGACGCCACACCAGATGAGGTACCCACGTTAGGAGAAGTAAACACAAAAAGGACGAGAGTAACATTCTCGGCTCTCTTATACCAACAAAAGTAAAAGGCAAAATGAATTGAAAATGCCAAGAGAAAATCATCCTTGAGCCTTTGGTATATTATATGATATTGAGTACAACAAAATGGTGGTCCCACCTAAGGAAATATTATAACAGAATTAATATGGACCACATGCGTATACAATTACAATTGTACAAATATCTTCTAATATTATCTACAGAATTATACAATCATTTCAATATTCTAATAGAAGGGAAGAAGATTTCTTCATATGAAGGAAATCTCTCCATAAATACCTAGGTTCACTAGTAATGGACACAATTTGATGAATGGATATTTTGAACTTATGAAATCTCCTTTCTCCCTCTTCAGATTCTACGCTCTATTCTATCCTCCCTCAATTCTCTTCGTGCCCCCAAAACAATTGTCTTCTACACTGTTTCCATAGGTGTGAGTTGTTTTAGATCACTTATGATCAGGGTTTAAACAAGTTGAATAGATCAACTCATCATAAGTTAGAGATTAAATAAGTCCAACCAAATATGAAAAAGAAAAAGAACAATTTGATAAATAATTTTCCACTTAATCAAGTCATTATAATTGTCATAATTTAATAGTTAATGAACACCTACAAAGTTTGCAATGTACTTTAATTGTCTTCTACTCATGATTATAAAAAGCCATTCAAAAAGCTGCGTGACAAGTTGAAAGACAACTATGACTTGAGGGCTCTGACCATTTGTTTGATGATGAAGATAAATGTAAACTCAAAGTCAAGCACACAGATCTAATGGCATGATATATATGTAAAATATTGAATTCATTACCCAGATCCTTCATATTATATTTGTGTAGAGACAATACTAAAATGGAAAATTGCACCCCTTGCTGAATGAGGTGAAGATGATGATGAAATTGTCTTCACAAATTTTGCGGCTTCATGGGATAAATGTAACAGAGATTAATTTCCTTGCTGATGTCTATAAATTTACTTCCTGAGACTTTGTACAATGGGTGACTTTGCTTATGTAAATATGAATGTAAACCAATTCAATATGTCTATTATAGGGCAAACTACTCAATTAACTGTTATCAGAAAATCTAACGTTTGCATAAAAAACATGTTATGAAACAGAGGAAAGTAATAAAAACTAGAAACTGGGAAAAAGAAGACATACCCTCTGATGATCCTGAAGAATAAGAAATCCATGTCTCCAGCAAGGGGGCAGGTACTGGAGCTTCTAATGGATCGGTACAACAAGCCAACCTGAAATTCTGCAATCATCACACCAACCTTGTTCTTTAAGATCCCATCTAACCTCAAAACCTTGATCTATAACATCAGCAGGATCTATGAAACTTCTCAGTGCCACACCCAGAACAGGAACAATAATACTAGTTCTACATCCCAGACCACTCCTCGTCCAATTCTCTGTCCCAAAAAACTAAAAAAGTATGCTTCACGTGGAATACCATGTTAGGGTGATGAATGCACAGTGGTATTTTTTAAAGTAGTGTCACAGTCATATAATAGAGTAGAATTCTCATCATTGAGAGAGCAGTCAGGGAAAGAATAATCCAAGGTGGTGTTTGTGAACTGCTTGGGACACTTGGTACCCCACAAATCCATTATTGCTATCACAAGAGTTCTAGCAGAAGAGTTGACATGGATTACACGAAAACTCTGGGACTTGATGTTGATAGTAACATTATGATTTTCATGGAATACATAGTCATTCATAGACTGGAATTACATAAATTAAAGTGATTTTCAGTTGGACCAATCCCCTTGAAATGTCATTTTGCCGTTGACAATTGCGTATTAGAGACTATCGGCCATACTCAAAATGTCAACACTTTCGGATGTGTCGTCACAGCTTCGAACTTGGCTAAAGACTGATTTTATAGATATTGGAAGAAGAATGACTTAAGCAATTGGCACCTCACCCACTTAATATAAGACCTAGATAATTAATTTGTATATGTTGAAGAAATTAGTTAAGCTAGTTATTTATAACAAATGGGTGTTAGTTTCCCTAATATACCTTTTTTAATCATGTGTATTGAAAATACTTCTGAAAACTCCTTTAATATATGTGTAATTAAAAAGAATATTTTGAGATAAAAATTATAAATTTAAGAGATAAAGTAGACTAAAATTTTATATTTAGATTTGGAGCAACGGGAGGAAACAAATTTTAGGAATTATACTCATAATCTAGAATATAGGGGAGAGCTTCGAAAACGTAAAATATATGACATTGATAATATGTGAACGCATTGCTTCAACAGGAGCCTTAGTGGAAATTTTAAGAGGCGAATAACAATACAATCAAATAAAATTAATATAAAATGAGAATATGCATACCCAGCATCAACTTCCAAAATTATTACTCAACTTGTTTATATTTATATTCCAAAGTCTTCATTTACATTAATTCCTTTTAAATTCTACTTTTCCTCTTGAACGGAAGGCATAACTGGACTTGATGGCATTTGCAATAAGTCTAAACTTCCTTCTAACATTTCAATTACTCTACTCATTGTGGGTCTCTGAGTTGGAAACGTTTGCATGCACCACAAACCCACAATGGTTATTTTTTTTTACAAAATCGTTTTCTTCAGCCGTGTTCAACCCATTTTGTCCCAAATCTTTGCCTTGCTCAAGTTTGTCATATATAGAGTCAAGAACGTAATTCTCAGTTGGATAATTGGACTCAATGGTCACGTCCTTCAGCAATCCAGCTATGTCTAAAAGCATCACTCCATAACTATAAACATCACATTTATAAGAAACTTCACTGATATTTCTATTCCAAACTTCTGGTGCGAGATATCTAAGAGTCTCTCTAGCTTCTAAAAGTGAAATAATGCTCTTTTTGCTGGGATAGAGTTTAGCAAGTCCAAAATCTGTGTTCTTAGGGCAAAACTTTTCGTCCTGAAGGATATTATATGGCTTTATGTTAAAATGTAGAATTTGTGTGTTGCATCCCTTATACAGATATTCAAGCCCCCAGAGCAATCCCAAATACAATTTGGTACAAATTTTCCCAAGTCAATGATGAATTAGTTTTAATTCCTTATTGCGAATCAATTTATCAAGAGATCCATTACACATAAATTAATATATGAGAGCCTTCTTCTAACCTTCCAAACAAAATCCAAGAAGAGTAACAACATTTATATGAGAAGTTCTGCTGATACTCGCAACTTCATTGATGAGTCCTTCCCCATTTCCTTTGGATGGATTCAAGATCTTTACAGCTACAGGACAACCATTGAGTAGCTCACCTTTGTATACAATACCATAACCGCCTTCTCCCAATTTAACTTGGAAAGATTTGGTCATTTTCTTTATATCTTGCAAATCTATATCTTGTGAGAGCCAAAGGTCCTTGATTTTTAATAAAGGCCTCAATATGCTGGTCAACCTTATATGTCTTCCAAAATCCTATCTTCTGCTTTAATGATTTGGCTTTGCAACAGAAGATAACAATACAGATTAAAATGGCTCCAATTGCTCCACTTGTAAAACCTATTAGAAAATATGATAGATTCATCAATAGTCTTATGAAATAAATGAGAAAAAAAATGCAAATGTAGAATTAAAAACTTCAAAGTCTAAATATATGCAACTTTGACAGAGTTCTATTCAAATATGATAAAATGGAGAAGCTTATTAAAACCACCCAACTAAAGTAGTCACATAATAAGGTGGTGAGAAAATGGTAAGAGATATCAGTTGATATGAATTGTTGAATTATAACATAATAGATACTGTGTAAAATGAAAATAAAAAAAGAAACATGGAAAAAGCTGGTCAATCGACATATCATCGCCTATTATATGTATCATCTTCGTATTGCCAGGTCAAAAAAACAAAAAAAAAAAAAAATCTTCGTATTGCTTGAAATTTCTGTAAACCATGGACAAAGAAAAATTAGAGGGCATATATATATATATATATATCAATCAGCTGATATGAAGTTTTAAATTATGATATAATAGATGCTATGTAAAATGAAAAAAATAAATAAAAAAGAAACATATGAAAACAGAAGGTCAATCACTACTACAAAAAAGCGGTATAATGACGCTTATTTTAAAACATATTTTGGCATTGAAGAAACGCCAAAGCTTTTGACGCCATTAAAAATACCTATGGCGCTTTTCAATCTATAAAAACGCCATACATTACTTTATCAAATTAAATAAATTAATTAATTACTTATGGCGTTTTATTTGACAAGTGCCAAAGGAGGAGGTACCCTCCTTTGACGTTTATAATATAAACGCCAAAGGAGGGTTGACACCTCCTTTGGCGTTTATATCATAAACGCCAAAGGAGGTGTTCATTGCCTCCTTTGGTGTTTTTGTCATAAACGCCAAAGGAGGCATTGCCTCCTTTGGACATTTACATTTTTTTTAAAATAATTTTTTTAAATTTTTTTTATGGTGTTATGTAAAAATAAATACCTGATAATCATATATAATTTTTTAGTAAGTAAATGACTATACATTTCATCTAGTAGGTAA
Organism: Inga laurina; assembly: GCA_963855925.1. Classification (NCBI taxonomy): domain Eukaryota; kingdom Viridiplantae; phylum Streptophyta; class Magnoliopsida; order Fabales; family Fabaceae; genus Inga; species Inga laurina. Next base: position 24,591,145 of record OY979703.1, on the reverse strand, counting down.
ATTACAATATAAAACGATGATGATCATTTTTTTTAATTATTTTATTTTCTTGATAAAACAAATAAATCACAATACAATGGTAAAAAATATAAAATATTAACTACAATGATTTGTATTACAACAAAATTACTACAATATTATTAATTTGTAAGTTTAAAAATTAAAAAAATAACAATATATAGGAAGTTTAAGTTGACAAAGTTGAAACTTCAAATCAATACTTAAAAAATAAAAAATATGAGCAAACATATAAGAGTCATTGCAAATTTATACCAAAAAGAAAAAAAAAAAGAAAACATGGATCAAATGTTTAAAAAACAATGCTTACAAGCTAGGGATCTCCTACTTCTACTCTTGCTGCCATCAAAGAGAGGAAGGAGTGGGGATAACGAATAAGAAAAGCTAATAGACCAATAAAGTGAGAGAGTAATGGATCGAAGTTATGGGAAGTGACAAGCAGGAGAGTGATAATGGCGGGATGTCAATGGCGAGGTTTTTAAATTTTGTAAACAGGGGAAGCTTTGGCGCTTCATAAAAGAATATCATTGCTTCCCATTTTCAAAATAAAATTTAAAAAAAAAATGGAAGCTTTGGCGCTTCTTTAGGAAGCGCCAAAGCTTCTATTGTGTTTTTTATTTTTTATTTTTTCAATATGAAGTTTTGGCACTGTGTTTATGTAATTGGTTAGTTTAACTATATTTTATGTGTTGATTCTTTTTTGACTTGACTTTTCAATGAATGCCAAAGCTTTCACGTGATTCTTCTCCCTTCAGTAAAGATGATCCCTTTGTTTTTTTTTAATTAATTGTGGAAGCTTTGGCGTTTTATTCCAAAACGCCAAAGCTTCCCCTGGAAGCTGTGGCATTTTATTATAAAACGCCAAAGCTTCCCATCTTTTTTTTTTGTTCAAAACAAAGCTTCCCATCTTGATCCAAAAAAAATCTGCAATGATCATATGATTCATATTCTTCATTTTTTTTAAATATATATGTGGAAGCTTTGGCGTTTAATATATAAGTTAGACTCTGCTTGTGCTGACTCAGTGAACGCATGTGACCCTGTTTACACCCTTAAGATGTGCATGATTGGTTTGGACAAAGACAAAGCTTCGGTTTTCTATAAAGATCAATCTACCTCTACAGCCCACATGACCGTGAAATCTGGAATCATAAACTTCCTATTATATATATATTTTTAAAAAAATATAAGATGCTTTGGCGCTTAGTAAGGAAGCGCCAAAACTTCCTATTATATTTTCTTTTTCTTAAAAAACAAAATATAGGAAGCTTTGGCGCTTCCACATAAAACGCCAAAGCTTCCTTTTTTTTTAAAAAAAAAAAAACTGAAGGCCTTGTTTGGCGCTTGTGCAGAGAAACGTCATGCAAGGTTAACGTCAATTATGACGTTTATAATTGTAAGCGCCAAAGCTTTCAAATAATTTTGATTTTAAATTAATAAATAACTATTTTTGGCGCTTCTTTAAAGAAATGCCACAGGAGCTACGCCACTAAAGCCCCCTTTTGTAGTAGTGAATCGACCCATCATTACCTATCATAAGGGTCGTATTTATGCTGGAATTTTCTGTAAACCATGAGCCAAGAGAAATTAGAGCGCATGTGTGTGTGTGTAGTTTTTTAAAGCACTAAACTTAACTAGAAACAACCTGAAACGGAACAGGGAGAATGAAACAGAGCAGAGCAGCCAACGTTGACATTTAAGCATATGACTGAAATGATGCAAGGCATGACGATTATGCAAAGGGAGTAGGTGGGAGGAGAGTTGGTGAAGATGCCATTGTTGACTATTACAGTATTTTAATGCATGAATTAGTATTATAAATAGGTTCTAAACCTCATTGTAAAATCATTAAGATTTTGAATAAACACATTTGAGTTTGATTTCTATACCATTTTGGTACCAGAGCTGAGTTCCAGAGTGCCAGAGAGCGAAAGAGTGAGGAGTGGGTGAGAAACAAAAAACGTGAGAAAAAGGGGGTGTCGGATTTTCACTCTGGGAGCATTTTTTGAAGAAACCGACCTCACCATCGTGTTCAGAAGGCCGAAAAACCTAGGAATAGTCTCAGTCACAGCCGTGAAACACCTCCACGCGCCTCCACGGACGTCGCTGGAAAGTCGTCGGAATTTCAGACGGTCGCCGGAGTTCAGAGGTTGAAGATGATGACGTCATCATCCACGTCATCCTGATCTGCTGCGTCAGCGGCAGGCCAGCCTCTCGTTGACTGCCAGGTGTCATAACCGCCACGTCATCAGTCCTAGTCAGCCCAACTTTCAGAAATTGCAATTTTTACCCCTAAATTTGGTAAAAATTATAATTTCTTCCCCAAAATTTATGAAATTACATTTTGGCCCCACATTTCTGCCAAAATTACATTTCGAACCCCAAAAATTTTTGAAATTACATTTTGGCCCCATATTTCTGCCAAAATTACATTTTAGACCCCAAAACTTTCTGGAATTACATTTTGGCCCCAACTTTCTGCCAAAATTACATTTCGAACCCTAAAAACTTTCTGAAATTACATTTCCATCCCTCAAAGTTAAGAAATTACCTTTTGTACCCCAATTGTCCATAAAATTTCCAATTTTACCCTTACTTGCCATAGAAAAAAACCGATCCTATCCTTGTACCTTTCCACCCTATACCTAACCTCAAGAATAATTCCAAAATGCCTCCAAGACGCAGAAACACACGCGAGATTGAGATGGACGAGATGAGACGTTGGATACAAGAACTAGAAACCACTGTACAAACGCAGCAAGCCATGCTAAAATCTCGCAGTGAATATCCAGAGGATGATTCAGATAATGATAGTTCGTCGTCCACTGGCTACCGCCATCGTTCTCAACAACAGTCATTCCGCCTTAATGACATTAAGGTAGACATTCCTGAATTCGAGGGAAGACTCCAACCGGACGAATTCATTCACTGGTTACAAACAGTTGAACGAGTCTTTGAGTACAAAGAGATTCCAGATGAGCAAAAAGTTAAAATTGTTGCCATCAAATTGAAGAAACATGCCTCCCTATGTTGGGAGAATCTCAAAAGAAGGCGTGAAAGAGAAGGAAAGAGCAAGATACGAATGTAGGACAAGATGCGACGTGAGCTCTCACGTAAGTTTCTTCTAGAATCCTTCAGTTACATAATCTCCACCAAAAGGCTATGTCTGTAGAAGAATATACAAGGGAATTTGATAAGCTCATGATGAAGTGTGATATCCAAGAAAGAGAGGATCAAACAATAGCCCGTTATCTTGGAGGGTTGAATACTAACATTTCCTATCCAGTGCAGCTCCAACAATACTGAACTCTAAATGACGTCATTCGTCTAGCCATCCGTATTGAGAAAAAATTCCCCAAAAGGTTTCCGTTTCAACCGTCTTCCTCCACTGAAATTCTTTTTGATGAACATGAAGCACACATGCATCGGCCTACACAAATGCATCAACATAACTCTTCAAGCAAGCCTACACAAGTATATTAGTCTAACTCTTCAAGCAAGCCTCCACCAAAGGCTACCAAGGAATTTAGCTCCAAAGCACCTAAGTGCTTCAAATGCCAAGGGTTCGGTCATATCGCTTCAGAATGTCCTACTCATAGAGTTGTTACCATTATTGAAGGGGAAGCTTCTGCAGTATTAGCAAGTCCAAATCTGAGATCCTAGGGCAAAAATTCTCATCTAATAGGATATTATGTGGCTTTCATTACTACAAACTAGACCTTCTACGTCCCTAAAGGATGTCCCTTTTATAAGTTAGGGACGTCCAAAGTTCAATATTTGGCAGGAGGATAAGGCGCTGGATGAATTTGATCAAAAATAAAAAATTCCAACACTTTAGACGTCCCCAGAGAAACTGGGGACGTAGAAACATCACCAGAACCATCACCTCATTCACTGTACATGGCAGCTTTACCTTCTGTGCCAAAGCCATACCCGTTAGTGTCCCCTGCTGCATTTGTTTTCTCTCTTCTCCCAAACCCGTGAGCTGCATTTCATATCTGCTTCACTGAACAAGTTTCAAAGCCATACCCGTGAGCGTCTCCAGATTTGCTCTTCCCTTGCTGCATTCATTTTCTCTCTTCTCCCAAACCCGTGAGCTGAGTTTCAGAACTTATTCACTGAGCAAAGGCGCACCTCCCCTCCCCTGCATTTGTCTTCCCTCTTCTCCCATTCCCGTGCCCGTGTGGGTCTTCCCATTTGCTGCAGTTGCTGCATTCTCAGAATTATTTAGGTGCGTTTCTAGGTTTCCTAAAATCATGTGCATATGAGGCGTGAGTTGGATTATTATGTGAAGCAATTAAGAATTTACATTCTGCGTTTCTAGAATATTGTTGCTGCAATTGGATTCTGCTTTTCCGGATTATTGGTGTGTGCACTGGATTCTGCGTTCTGGGTTATATTGTTGCTGCATGCACTTGGATTCTGCACTTGGTTTTTGAGAAAATCAGGTGCGTGGGTTTTATGTAATGTAAATAATTATTTTGGGGAACAGATGTTGTTAACAATGTTAGAATTGAATTAATGTTAGATTAATATGTCAAACGTTATGTATGTTGGGGTCATTTATCATATTTGTTTAGACTTTTAAGAATCACTTGTGATCCAAAACGTAACTGAACCCTTACAAAATTGTTAAATTGTGTTTTTTTTAAGTTTTAAAAATTTATAACTAATACTATATATTAAGTTTGCATAACTAGTCTTTTTTGCTTTTATACATATAGAGAAATTTTGTTTGCAAACTTTTGAACAAAAAATTTGCTTTTTGGAAGTTTGGATTTTGATTTATGAATATTCTAAAAGTTGTTTGATTTGATATTGAAAGAATTGAGTTTGATTAGGATTTGGTTCTATCTTCTTAGAGTGTTAATAGGTAGGCATAGAATTTGGCTTTGATAATTAACTTTAGGAAGCCAAAGACTAGTGAGGAATTGAGGCTAAATTTTTATTTCTTTTAAGAAAGGGTATATTCATGAATCCTTTGTTTCAACCATTTGAGCCTAAACTAATAGAAAAATTGCATTGATTAATTAGCCATTTGTTTGAGTTAATGCAATTTGCCCCTATCTTCTCATTCATTTATTGTTTTATTAAGTGTAAGTGATATAAGAAAGATAGACAGTGAAGGGATTGATGAATAAGAGAAACAATGCTATGTGAATTTTTTTAAATAGTGAAAATAAAAGAGAAATTGAAAAAGAAAATAGAAAAAGGATATAACAAGAAAGAGAAAAAACAAAGAAAGAGAGACTAAGAGATTGTTATCATTGAGTTAAGGTCATTATTTTCATGTTTTTCATTGAAATTCTTGGCACTAATTAAAGTATTCGTCCTTTTGTTTGGGTTAGAAGAATTAATATTAGCTTCCTGCTTTTTACTCTTGTTTTACTGTTATGAATTTTTATTTTACTCTTCTTAATTAGTTTTGTTTTGTTTAAATTAAGCTGAGATGGTTTGTTATTTTAATTTTGGGATGAGTCACTTTTAAGGGGAAATGCTGCCAAAATTTTGGAAAACAAAATAGTAAAAGGCAATTCCCAGTGTTGACAATGACTCTAAACTTGAGTGTGAATGGCATAGGTGGTAATAGAATGGATCATAGTTGGATGAATGCTTTGAGAACAAGTGAAGAATATGAGAATGGGGTTGAAGAGTTTGTTGAATTTGCTAGAAGGAACGTTCCAGCCAAAAATGGGAAGTATTTTTGTCCCTGTGTCAATTGTTTAAATGAGAGAACACGGGATGTTGAAGTTATAAGGGATCACCTACTTTGTGATGGAATAAATCTTCGATACACAAGGTGGATATGGCATGGTGAGGAAGTAACTGATTGTCCGTCACACAAGAAGGAAGCTGTGGATGTCATAGATGAAGATAGAATGGAGAGAATGATTCACGATGTTGAGGTAGAATCCTTTGCGCAGTCGCATGAATATGACAGCCTGCGGAGTGATGCAGAGAGACCGTTGTACCCTGGGAGTAAGTACACACGGCTGACAGGAACATTACATTTGGTTAACTTAAAAGCAACTTGTGGGTGGACCGATAGTAGTTTCACATGCTGCTTGAACTGTTGTGTGATATGTTTCCAGACGATAATGTACTTCCAAATCGTATGTATGAGGCTAAGAAAATCCTATCCACAATGGGTTGGAGTATAAAAAGATACACGCTTGCCCTAATGACTACGTACTGTATAGAAAGGAGTATGAAGGCCTGAGTGAGTGCCCTAAGTGTCAAACCGCATGATACAAAGTGAAGAAAGATGGTGGTTGTGGTGATGGGAAGACTAAAAGGCAACCTGTAAAGGTTCTGTGGTATCTTCCAATAATACCGCACTTTAAGCGTTTGTTTGGCACTGCAAAAAAGGCGAAGAAGTTGAGATGGCATTCGGATGACAGAATATCCGACGGAAAATATCTTCGGCACCCAGCTGACTCTCCACAGTGGAAGAAAATAGTTGAAATGTTCCCTGAATTTGGTAGCGAGCCGAGAAACCTTCGGCTTGGGCTCTGTACAGATGGCATCAATCCGTATGGAACTCTTAATAGCACACACAGTGCGTGGCCAGTACTCCTTGTAATATACAACTTGCCTCCCTGGCTTTGTATGAAACGCAAGTATGTGATGCTTTCTATGATGATTTCTGGACCAAAACAGCCAAGAAACGATATCGATGTCTACCTGGCGCCTTTGATTGACGACTTGAAGAAGTTGTGGGAGGAAGGCGTAGATGTGTTTGATGCGTATAAGAATGAGTCCTTCAAGCTACGTGCAATGACTTTCAGCACGATAAATGACTTCCCTGCCTACGGAAACCTCTCAGGCTACAGTGTGAAGGGGCATAAGGCATGTCCGATCTGTGAAGCAGACACTCACTTCCACCAACTGAAACATGGAAGAAAAACGGTCTACCTAGGTCACAGGAGGTTCCTTCCTAGGTTCCACCCGTATCGTAGGTTAAGAAAGCGTTTTAACGGCTTGCCGGAGCATGGAATGGCTCTAAAGGCATTAACCGGAGAGCAAGTTTACAGTCGGGTTGAACGTATCAATGTCTTACTTGGTAAGAATCAGAAGACTGCGGGTGAGAAGAATATATGGAAGAAGAGATCAATTTTCTTTGATCTTCCATATTGGCGTAGGCTTGACGTGAGACACAGTATTGATGTGATGCACGTGGAGAAAAACGTTTGTGATAGCCTTGTCAGTATGCTTTTGCACATTCCAGGGAAGACCAAGGATGGGATTAGTGCGAGACTAGACCTTGTTGATATGGGAATAAGAGAACGGTTACATCCACAGATAAGAGATGATGGTAGGAGGGCATACATGGAGCCAGCAGCGCATACACTATCAAAAGCGGAGAAACGAAGTTTGTGTGGGTGTTTGCATGAAATTAAGGTACCACAAGGATATTCTTCGAATGTGAGAAGGTGTGTGTCAATGGACGATTTGAAGTTAGTGGGAATGAAGTCCCATGATTATCATGTGTTGATGCAACAACTATTACCAGTAGCTATTAGAGGGATTATGAAAGATGAAGTTCGAAGCACTGTGACAAGATTATGTGTTTTCTTTAATGCTATCTGTAACAAAGTCATTGACACTGAAAAGCTGGATGAACTGGAAGCTGAGGGTTATATCATATTGTCCCAATTAGAGATGCACTTCCCTCCTTCTTTTTTTGATATAATTGTGCATTTGATAGTTCATTTGGTAAGGGAGGTAAGGCTCTGCGGTCCAGTTGACCTGAGGTGGATGTACCCTTTCGAGCGATACATGAAGATCTTAAAAGGGTACTCTAAAAATCCCTATCGACCAGAAGTCTCAATAGTTGAAAGGTATGTTGTTGAAGAGGCTATGGACTTCTACAGCGATTATCTATCAGGGAAGAAGGAACAATCTCGACATGAAGAGGGGAGGAGCAAGGGAACACGAGGACTGAAAGTGAAGACTATGCCTCGTGAAGAGGTGTTGCAAGCACACCTTTATATCCTGAATAACATGGCAGAAGTTCAACCGTACATAGAGGAACACAGAAAGAGATTGAAGAACATGCATCCGAGGAAGAATGACATGCAGATTACTATTGAGCAAAACAAGACATTCATTCAGTGGTTTGAGGAAAAGGTTTTGCATGAGACCGGTGTGTATGGGACAATAGAGTGGCTAGCCTGGGGGCCTTCGTTTCAGATCATTACTTGGAGCGGTTATGATATAAACGGGTATTCTTTCTACACAAAAGACCAAGATGACAGGAGTACCATGCAAAATAGTGGGGTGATGGTAGAAGCTGAAGCCATGCACTTTTCCAGTTCAAAAGACAAAAACCCCATATTAGCAACCATGGCCTATTATGGAGTGATAGAAGAAATATGGGAAATCACTTACAACAAGTTCAAAGTTGCTTTATTCAAATGTAAGTGGGTTAGCAATAATGCTGTGGTAATAGATCAACAATTTGGATTTGTCTCAGTTGATCTTGAAAGAGTAGGTTATAGGGATGAGCCCTTCATTCTAGCAAGCCAGGCGAAACAAGTGTTTTATGTCACAGATCCCGTAAATAAAAAAATTTCCATTGTACTTCAGAGTAAAAAACAGAAGCATGGTGATCCGACCTTCAACCTTGACGACACACCACCTTTCACAATTAATCCACCTACAACAAGTGAAGTAGAATTGGTAGATGATGAAGAATATGCTGTGAGAAATGATCATGGTGAAGGAATATGGGAAACAATCTAGAGTAAGAGCTTAACTTAGAAAATAGTAATATGTGCTGTTTGTTTTATTACGTCTCAGTTTTTTCATTTACTTACAATTTATTCACCTATCTGACAATGATTTTTGTGCTTACAGGAATATGGACAATTCTGGTGACTCTCAAAGTGATAGGGACAATGAAATGAATAGGCCTGAACGTGATGAGACACCTGAACTGGTTGCGAGACGAAGGGTTAGAGGTAGTACAAAAATGCCTTCATTGGTAGCACGTCATCACCATCAACAGGAGAGGTTGCATATTGACTTTGATCAAAATATGAAACCAATTGGTCCGGAGGAAGACCATTTCATTAGCTACGTAGGTTTTTTGGCTCGAAGCAAAGTTCGCATTACCTATGCTAATTGGAAGTTGGTTCCACCAAAAACCAAAGACTTGATTTGGCAACAACTTTTGGTATATAAGTTTCAATTCATCTGCATTATATCTTTATTCCTATCGCTTCAAATATAATTAACGTATGTTTTTACCTTGCAACAAACCTATGATGTCCCTGACACCGCGGAGATGTACAAGGAGTGGATGACGGAGGTTCGTCTACGATGGAAAGATTTCAAGAACAGGCTCACACGAGATTATATTCGAGGGGACCTGAGGGGTAAGGATCCATGTCATGAGTATCCATTTTTGTCTCCAGAGGACTGGAGGTTGTTTATGGCATCATGAGAAGATCCAAACTTTTTGGTAAGATTTCTGTAATCATAGTGTTTTATTTGAATATAGTTGACATTATTGATTCGGTGTTCGTTGTTTTCCTTTAAAAGGCATTAAGTGCAGCAAATGCAGAGAGGCAAGCAGCTAATAACTATCAACATTGCATGTCTCGTGGTGGTTATCGGAAGCTTGAGCGACAGATGATGGCAGAAGAGTTGGATAAATTGAAAGAAGCAGCCACATCAGATCCTACCGTTGTGGTCCAGCCCCCGCCACCTCCACCACGTCACAAAAAATGGAAAGCAGGGAGGCTTAAGGGTGGGAAGTACGTAAATCCGACTGTTGCTAAGGTTGCCGCAAGAATTGTAAGTAGTTAGAGCATAATTACAAACTTATTTTTTCATATTGGGAGTGCTTACGATAACTTTTATGCTGCAGGATGAACTGGAAGATCATAGTAGCCAAGGTTCGTTCACTCCAAGTGGACGGATAGACATCTTGTCAACGGCGATTGGGAAGCCAGATCACCCTGGTCATGTTCGAGGGGAGGCAGTGGGAGTTCGTGTCACGAAGTATTTTAGCCGAGCCTCACATCCTTATTCGTCACAAGTTGAACCCAGTAGGGAGCTTGTGGCCAAGATTCGTCACGATGTCTCACAAGAGCTCGAGGCCAACCTTCGCGACAAGATCCGACAAGAGCTGTTGCCAGAGCTACGTCTTGAGCTGATGCCTGAGCTACGAGCTGAAATGTAGAAGATGTTTGAATCGCAGATGGCAACTACCGAGCGTAGAACCCATTCATCCCCGGCCTTCCACAGCACCAAAGGAAGTTACAACCTAGCGGAGGAACCACTTGGTGACCCTTCTCCTACTCTAGTGCAGGGAGAACCTGCCATCCTCTCTTTGGATGCCCCAGTGCTGCGTGTAGTTGCAGATGCTCTCGTTCACACAGAAGCTACTACCCTCCATCATCAGTAAATTCCACAGCATTTGCGTAGGGTGACTGTGACGTGTGTTCGAGCAGGGGAAGAAGGTACAGCCATCCCTATTCCTGATGACGAGGTTGCCACGATAGCTTAGGCGAGAGGATCTTTCATCCTTTGGCCTGTACATCTTATTGGCTTGTTACCACCAACACCTCCAATGGTATGGAACTACCTCACTTTTACTTGAGATGTGTTGACATCCTACTAACAGTATGTGTTTTTATGTTCTAAAAGAACGAGCAGGAAGCAGAGAAATGGCCCTTCTTAGCACGACTGCAGCATATCTATAAAGGCATTCGCCAGATTGATTTGCACATGCCTACAGGGATTGTGGGCCAGGAAACAGAGTATCACTTCACAATTGATAAACAAGATCTTAAACAGTTCATGAAGTTCGAGGAGCTAGATGTTGGATGGGGCAAATTTGCAATCCTGTAAGTTTTTTATTTCTCATTTTTTGATTCATTTAGTTAAATTGATTTTAACTAGCTAATACATTCATCATTTTAATTCTATTATAGCTCCTTCCGTCGTACATGCGTTGACTCTCAGAAAGTTGATTTATATGGATTCTTGTCTCCTGCACATACGACAAGGGTTGGGAATACATTGAAAAGAAGGACGAACTATGTGGGCTTCATATTGGCAAATGACGACTATCGTTGTTATCTAGCACCGATTGTTCAAGGGTACGCATTTTCATTTTGTGTATTTGAGATTTTTAATAAATAATTGTCTTGCCATCTAACTTCTTTTTAATCTGTATATGTTGTGATAGTTATCACTGGAGTTTGTGTGTTGTTTGTCCTCGGTCCCACGTTGTTTAATGGTTTGATTCCTTAAATAGAAGACCAGACAAAGAAACTAAAAGCGTCTTCAACACGCAAGTTATTTTTTTGTATTTCATTGGTTCTTGATTCTTGACTTAATGAATTATTCTAATTTATGTTGATTTCCATTTTAATGATAGGGCATGCACGACGTATCGAGCTCTTGGCGAGCCACGCGAACGTAGAGGTGGCAAAGATCCGAGATGGTTGTTTCCAAAGGTACGTAGTTTCAAATCAAGTTCTTTTGATTGACGGTCGTTTTAGATATGCCTTTATTGATTTTAACCATTTTCTTTTGATTTATAGTGCCCTCGACAATCTGGCGGCTGGGAATGTGGATATTATGTCTTGCTTTATATGTTTAACATCATTCAGAGTGGCATTACGACAGATTTTGAACAAGTAATCGCTTCTTCATTCTCAGAGGATAATATTCTTGGTGTTGTGATTCAATAGCAATTCATTCACTTCATTCATTATTTCATCTAAGCTTATTTTCTAATTTACAGATTTTTGACAATGAAGATGCCTACTCATATGAAGACTTAAATATGATCAGAGACTTTTTGGCTGGACATCTTCTTCAACGTATACCAGAAGAGTAAAGTCTTTAGTAGTTTGTGTAGGACATACTTTTGTGGTAGTACATATAATTAGCGTTATTGTTGTTGGATATGGATTGGATTTTAGTCTTGGTTATTGTACAAATTGGGGACTTGGATATAGATTGCTGTGTAGTTTGTATGGTTTGAAAGTTTGTGTGGCATGTAGTAGACTTGGATATAGATTGTTGTTGTTTCCATTCTGCTGAACTGCTGTTCTTTTATTCTGTTGTTGGAATCCTATTTCTGCAGTTTACATTTCCAGACAGTGCAAATAAATAAAAAGTCCATTTAAAAAAAAAACTTTCAACGTCCTTAATTAAAAAAGGGACGTGGATAGTACTGCTGTCGACACTTTAGACGTCCCCAGTTGGAACTGGGGACGTCTAAGGTGGGCCCAGTTGGAACTGGGGATGTCTAATGTCAAACTTTAGACGTCCCCAGTTCCAATTGGGGACGTCTAAAGTCTGCCTTCCACGTTCCCTGTTTTACGGACGTTAATGACGTTTTTTTCTACGACCCTCACATAGACGTCCCTCTGTTTTCAGACGTTAAAAGGCCAAAAAAAGGGACGTTAAAACCCTTTTTTCTAGTAGTGTTTATATCAAAATGTAGAATTCAAGTATTGCTTCCTTTATGTAGATATTCAAGTCTCCGAACTATCCCAACGACAATTTTGTACCAGTGTCAATGATGAGTTAGTTTTACTTTCCTTGTTGGGAATCATTTTGTCAAGAGACCCAGTACACATTAATTCATGTATGATAGCCTTCTTCTCGCCTTCCAAACAAAACCCAAGAAGGGTAACAACATTAATATGAGAAGTTCCGCTGATATTAGCAACTTCATTGATAAATTCTTCTCCATTTCCCTTGGATGGATTCAAGATCTTTACAGCTACAGGACGACCATTAAGTAGCTCCCCTTTATATACAGTACCACAACCACCTTCCCCCAGTTTAACTTGAAAAAATTTGGTGATTTTCTTGATATCAGCAAATCTATATCTTGTGAGAGCCAAATGTTCTTGGTTTTTAATATAAAGGCCCCGATTTGTTGGTCACCCTTAGATATCTTCCAGAATCTTATCTTTTGCCTCAATGATTTGATTTTACAATAGAAAATAGCACTACAATTAAAAGTGTTCCTATTGCTCCACTTGTACAACCTATGACACACAGTAGATTAATGTCTGAGTAGAGAACATGACAGGTTCATTAATAGTTTCATGAAATAAATGGAAAAAAAAATCAAATATGGAATTAAAAACTTCAAAGTCCAAATATATGCAAATTTGACAGAGTGCTATTCAAATATAATAAAATGGAGAAGCTCATTAAAACCACGCGGCTAAAGTAATCATAATTAACAAGGTGGTGTGAAAATGGCAAGAAATATCAGCTGATATGAAGTATTGAATTGTAATTTGATAGATACTATGTAAAATGGGAAAAAAAACTAAGAAACATGGAAGCAGCAGGTCAATCGACCCATCATTACCTATTATAAGTTTCATCTTCATATTGCTGGAATTTTGTGTAAACCATAAACAAAGAAAAATTAGAGCGCGTGTACACACACACACACACACATATTTCACTTATGTTGGTGTTAAGATCATTACCTTCCCTTATTTTCTTAGGTTGTTTAGTTTTCATATAGTGTTCTATCTATAAGTACTTTGTAAAACTTTTTTTTATTTAACATCATTTTGTCTTGAATCAAAACAATATATATCAGCTGATATGAATTATTAAATTATACTCCTTTCGGTCATTAATATAATATATATTTATCTAATTTGACTAGATTATTAAAGTTAATGAAATTAGCTAATATAACATGTGTTTTACAAAATAACTTAATTACCTTCCTTAATTCACTCATTCACTTTCCTCCTTGATTATTATTGAATGAGTATTAATAGGGATCAATTAGGAAAACATTAAAAAAATATGAAAACTGTGTTTTAAATTTAGGATCAAGATTAATTTTTTAAATATGTCATATATTAAGTGCGGGAGGGAATAATATAATAGATATCATGTAAAATGAATAAAAGAAACATATGGAAACAGAAGGTCAATCGACCCATTATTACCAGTTATAAGTTTCGTCTTTATATTGCTGGAATTTTCTGTGAACCATGAGCAAAGAGAAATTAGAGCGCGTATATATATAGATGTTTAAAGCGCTAAACTTAATTGGAAACAACCCAGGCAAGGAGTTTTATCTTCATCCTAATAGACAAACCAAACTGCATATAAGATTTCTATCACGTGAGATACTTCTCCGTTCTTAATGTAGGATGAAATTAGGGATTTGATATTAGTTCTAAATGTAAGATCTATTACCACAAATTATTGATCGATACAGTAAGATAAGGGGTCTTACCCTGGTAAGGAAGAGAATATAAATTTGAACTCCGGCAAGCTCACTCATTGCCGTTTATGCTCTTAACCTCAAAAGGGGAAACTCATGATGAAATAAAAAAATGTAAGACTTATTTCAATTACTTATCATTTTTTTTCTTCCAAATCAACCTTATTGATATTCCCTTAATAATAATCAAGTAGGAGACAGAGGAAGGGAATTAAGGAAGATGATTAAGATATTATAGGAAAAACATATCATATTAACTAACTTATTTAACTTCCTCAGTCAATTAAAATTATCTATTTACTTCTTTCATTAGGACAAGAGGAGTATTATTTAATGAACAAAAAAAGCATGATAGGAACATAAAAATGATAGGCACAATGCATAGACAGAAGCCGTACTTGCAAGAACAGGACACAGCAAGTCATAAGATCCGTCTGGGCAATGACAATTAAACAGAGTCCCATCATCGTGGAAGCTCCCACAAGTTCGTCCAGATTCCATGCATTTTGAGCAGTGATTCTGATCTGCTTCATACTGAACATCAAATCCCTAATCCAAAGCATCCTTCAAAGATTCAATTCCACCGAAAGGGTTCACTGTCACACCCCATCTAATCGGCACCTGAATTTAAACTCTACAGTGTTTAGAAAGCATTGGAAATTGTCTTAACTGAGTTTGATTTACAAAGAAACTGTACTTTTGAATGTCATCCCTGCACATGAAGTTGTTTTGGTAGATGGAGAAGCCAGGAACACAATCATTGAACAGGGTCATGTTAAAAACATTTGGGGAGATAGGAAACGTATCAGAGTCCAAAGAAGTGCTAGTGAAAAGGAAAGAACAGTTATCATAACTTGGGATGTCTGTTCGCACCATTTTTACTATTTCATGAGCTGGATTGATATCGACCATGGTGAAGGTTTGAGAGGCAATGCAAATGGAAATGATGTCAGGGGGAAGGCACTTGACTTCAAAACCTTCTCTCCCACAGTAACGAGGTTTGTTTCTTTCCCAGAAAGGGTAGGGTAAATTCACGTTTCCACAATTGTAGGTGCGACTGCATGTTATGTATTTGGAATCATCTTTTTGACTCAGGGATTGTGGCAGAGCCAAGAGATACAAGAAGAAGAAGAAGAAGAACACGTTGCTGAATGTGTATGGAAAAAGGAAGTGATTACGGGTATGCATTGTGTCAGAGAATTAGAGTGCAGAGTGGTGTGTGTTTCCATAACCACATCACAAGAAAACAGAGCAAGAGGACTAGTGCCACAGTTTAATGGGCTTTCCTCTATTTAATAATGTCCAATGCTCTGTAATTTGAGCAATCTTCATTGTAATCTTCTTCTTCTTTCTGTTTTGGGTTTCTCTGTAATGGCAGCACTTGGCAGTGGAATCATTGCCCGGATGCAGAAAGGAGTGCTTAGTTATGTCCAAGGTTTATGGTTGCATGCTGGCTAAGGCTACTGATCAGCATCGATTCCATTTTCCTCGTAAGAGACGCCTCGTTGCATTATTATTCAGGATTTTATGTTGGTAAAATGCTTAAACAGAGTCCGTCTAATAGGAACAAATGAGATAAAATTTTGTCTTGACACTTCACTTGGCCATAACCAATTGATTATCAGTGATACTAGATTTTGATATTCAATGAATAATTATGCCATTATTAAATGGTGTAAAATAGATAATAAATCAATAGTTATTGAAATGAAATAATAATTAGGGAAAATTTCACACGACCACTGTAGCTAAATATTTCCCAAAAGCCCCCATAATTTTTTGAAACATAAGTGGAGTCTTATGGGGCAGTGAAATTAATTTCAGGAGGGAATGGATAAAAATAACCCTCCTTAATAATTTTAGGCATTTCAATTGTAGATCTTGTAAATTAGTTTATTTGTCTCACAAATTCAGCACATGTATCTTATAAACCGTCACACTTGTCTTATAAAGTCCCTCTTTTCTGGTAAATAGCATTAGTGTCATTGTCATTTTAATTGTAGGTCTTACAAATTAGCTCATTTATCTTATTAATTCAAACATCCATCTTGTAAAGCATTACATTTGTCTTGTGAATTCCTTATTGTCTTGTAAATAATACAAGTGTCAGCCATATTTTGAGTAGGGTTATTTTTATCCATTCCCTTGTGAAGTTAATTTCACTATCCTATAAGATTGCAGTGATGTTTCAGAAAGTTATTGGGGGCTTTTGGGAAATATTTAACAATAGTGGAGGCTAGGTAAAATATTCACTAATAACTATGACATTTCACTTAGTTTTGCCAGAGGGCTTTTCCCCTTTTTATTTAAGTTCCGAGGGGTTTTTCCTAGTGATTTCTAAATAATACAACACATTAATTTCAAAATTATGGAGTTCAAACTTTTGCTCTTGGCCATTTCCAGCAGTTAATTAAATTATAGCATGACTGTCTAATTATTTACATTTAGTACCTGATAGTGTCTTGAACAAGTGCGTGCTTATCAAAAAATTCTTACTACTAGTTAACACTTCTATTGAAATGTCTAATGTTCATATTGCATTTGATGGTGGAAAACTCCAAGTTTATTTGATATTTTTATTTCAATACCTTTTTATCTAAAAAGATATTAAGCAGTTTTAAATTACATCTCTGCATATATATATATATATATCATAAACGTCAATTTCAATTAACAAGTAAAATGAGCGTACATCATAAGTCTACAATCATGTTGTAACATGATTGTAGAGAATTGTAAACATTTTGGCTAATTTGTCTTAGCCCGCATATCTTACCAAAATCAAAGAGTCTGAGTAAATTTTCTATGTCCCTGTACAAAATATTAGCCGAGTGTTGCTTGGTTCCTTGAGGTGGCAGAAAGAGCTTTCTAATTTAGTATACCTGAAATCTTCTGGCAGAGATGGGAGAGTAGAAAGGAGACAGTGAAATCCAATACAAAGATGCTCTGAAGCATTGTAGGGAAATGAATGGTTTCCTAGAGACTCTCCTCCAGATAAAGGATTGAATCCTTGGAAACATACCCAGGATTGGCAAAGAGATCTTGAGCCACAATTATATATTTTTCTATGAAAATGGTCCAGCCTATTTCTGGGATTCGATCAACACAGTTAGACAATGGATGAGGCATTGAAGAAGGCACTGATTCTGAAAGTTGTGATGGAGTGTAAGCCAGAGAGCATAATGAAACAGCAGTGTTAATTTCCTTTATGACAGATGATGGCCATCTCATTGAATACTATAGATTTACGGTTAGTTTAAAAAGTTCGGTTCTAAATATGTTAACACCATTTTTCATCAACTTTTGCCAATATTATATTCACTAGTATAATATGTTGATGCTAAAGAGATGTTGGAAACCAGCTTCCTCACCCTCTTTTCTTCCAAGGTGCTGACAATGACATGCTAAAAGCAGTGATGTAGTTGGACATGATATAACTTGGCTAAAGACTGATTTTATTGATACTGGAAGAAGAAAAAGGTTGCTAAGCAATTAACTTGTAGGAATAACAGTCATAATCTAGGGGAGAGCTTCCAAGGCCTAAGATATGGGATATCCAAGTTGATAATTATACACTCATTGCTCTAATAAAAAGTTAAGAACCCAAGTGGAAATTCTAATTAAGGAGAATGCCGATTAAAAATCATCTAACAAAAATAATATAAAATGAGAACATTTATACCATGTGAACTTTCAAATTTATTACCCAAACTTTTATATTTGTAATTTTAAAGTCTTTACTTTGCATGAATTGTCTTATATATGGTCTTTTAAGTGTTATTCTCCCAAAATCTACTTCTCTCCTCTTGAATGGAAGGCACAACCGGCTTTGGCGGTATTTGTGACGAGTCTAAGTTTCTTTCTAACATTTCGATCACTCTACTCATCGTAGGTTTTTTGAGTTGGAAATGTTTGTATGCACCACAAACCCACAATGGTTACTTTTTTGACAATATCTTTGTCCTCAGTAGTGTTCATCCCATTCTGTCCCAAATCATTGCCTTGCTCAAGTTTATCATAAATAGCGTCAAGAACATAATTCTCAGTTGGATAATTGGATTCATTAGTCACGTCCTTCAGCACTCCATCTATATCCAATAGCATCACTCCATAGCTATAAACATTAGACTTATAAGATACTCCACCTATATTTATATTACAAACTTTTGGTGCAAGATATCCGAGAGTACCTCAAGCTTCCGAAAGCGAAATTATACTCTTTTTCCTATGACAAAGTTTAGCAAGTCCAAAATCTGTAATCTTAGGGCAAAAACTTTCATCCAAAAGGATATTATGTGGCTTTATGTTAAAATATAGAATTCGAGGGTTGCATCCTCTATATAGATATTTAAGCCCTTGAACTATCCCAATTACAATTTGGTACAAATTTTTCCAAGTCAATGATGAGTTTGTATTATTTGCCTTGTTGCGAATCAATTTTGTCAAGAGATCCATGCACATAAATTCATATATAAGAGCCTTCTTCTCTCCTTCCAAACAAAATCCAAGAAGGGTAATAACATTAACATGAGAAGTTCTACTAATACTTGGAACTTCATTGATAAATTCTTCCCCCTTTTCCTTTTGATGGATACAAAATCTTTGCTGCTACAGAACAATCATTGAGTAGCTTACCTTTGTACACAGTTCCATAACCACCTTCTCCCAATTTAACTTGAAAAGATTTGGTGATTTTCTTGATATCTACAAATCTATATCTTGTGAGAGCCAAAGGTTTCCGGTTTTTAATAAAGGCCTTAATTTGTTGGTCAACCTTAGATGTCTTCCAGAATATCATCTTTTAAGGTAAGGAGTTTTATCTTCATCCAACTAGACAAATAAAACCGCATATAAGTTTTCTATAATGTGAGATGCTTTTTAATCAACAAAAGAACAGAAAACTGAAACGCATATATAATTGATTTAAAGCCTTTAGTCACTTCAGATTAAATCAAAATAAACTAAATTATGCAGTGAAGGGTACAACTCGGGTCGTGTTCTCTTGAAGAACCTTTTAATTAATTCCTAATCTAAACTAAGTGACAAAAACATTAAGATGGGTTTTAAATTGATTTTTTTTTCTTTTTAATAATGGAAAATAACCTAAACTACTATTTTTTTGGGTTTTTGAGAAATTGTTGAGATAATTAATGAAATTGTTATTTAAACAAATTGATGATGAATGCTTCTTGGAAAAATGGAATATAGGTTATCCTTGCTCAAATTGAATTGGGAGTTAAACCACTCACTAAGTCAAAAATTAAACCTTAGTAACTCACTAAGTCTAGTATATTAATTAGTGATTACCCCTAGAATTCTAGCTAGATAATTACCTCTTAATACACTATTAAATACCACTTAGTGTGTAATTTAGGATTGAATTCATGCAACTTGTTCCTCTATACAATGAACACTCAACTGAGATATTCAAACAAGATCTAAACAATCATAATACTCATTCAAACTATGAAAGAATAGACAACCACATTAAACCAAAAGGAAATATAGAAATTTAAATCTCAAACCACATAAACCAATCTAAATCACAATTGTTCAATCACTACTAAGATAAACAACTCGCAATCTCAATAAATTAACCACATAACATAAAATCCTAACTTAGGAAATCCGTTACATAGTTAAATAAAAAGATTAAAATAAATAACTCCCCTGAATGTATGTTTGGAGCTCAAACCAATCTTCCATCTTCAAGAAGCAAGAAGGAATTTAGCCTCTCATGGAGCTTATCACAGCTACAACTCCTTCTCCTTCAAGACACCAAGAATCCATAGAATTAAGATGAAAGGAGTGGATTAGAGAAGGAGAGAGGCGTTGTTGGTAAATCTTGATCTTTGTTCTCCTTCTCTAGCATTTGCCGCTGCGTGCGTGTGTCTCGTTCTCGTCTGTGGCTCCGTGTGCGTCTCAGCTGGTGCTATGATTCAGATCTTTTTATTCATTTCTTTTGCTATCTGAAATTTAGGTCAAACCCTCTTAAAATTGGGATAAAATCTTCCAAAATTATATTTAGATCAAAATTTTTCGCAAAATTCTGTATAAGAATCTGGAAACAAAATCAGTTTCAGAGGTGAAGAACGCCGGTTTTCGGATATTGGGACCAAAATGGAGGTTTGGAAATTCAGGGTTTATTCTGTAATATTATCTGATGGCCAAGTGAATCAATCCAGCGGTGATCTTCGGATTTTGGGACCCAACTGGAATTTTTTGTAATTTGGGGTAATTTTATGTACTTGTTTCTGATATTTTCTATCCTGAAAGTGATAGATAATATTACAGAAAATAACCCTTTTTCCTGTCAGAATTGCCTTGCAGCCACACGTAGAATCTTATTTTATATTTCAATCCTTATACATCTTTACTTTTGAGTCTCTCAACTCTTACTTTTCCAATATGACCTACAATTCAAATCAATATCTTATAATATCTTCATTCAAAATTCAAATTTAAAAAAGTAATCACATGATTATAACAAATATATCTTTTTAAGATTTATTTTCATAAATTCACCTTTAATTCAGTTTAATCATAATAAATATTATTTAATTCAAAAATTAATAATAAAATTCTTAAATATGATATTAAATATTATAATAAAGTACAGCAAGTGAAGGGCCTAATAGAAAGAAGAGAGCAAGAGACCATACTTGCATGATTTGGACACAAAGAAATAAGATCTAACTCGGCAGTGACAACAAAACGTAAACCCATCTTCTTCGACGCTCCCACAAGTTCCTCCACATTCCATTCATTCTGAGCAGTAAATCTTATCTATTTCATACTGCACATCAAACCCCTTATCCAAAGCTCAGGAAACTGTGCTAACTGAGTTTGATTTACAAAGAAGGCCTGCTTTTGGCTGTCGTCCCTGCACGTGATGTTGTTTTGGCCGATGGAGAAGCCAGGGACACAATCATAGAACAGGTTCACGTTCTCAACAGTTGGGTCGAACGAGAACAGAGCAGGGTCCAAAGAAGTGTTTGTGAAATGGAAAGAACAGTTATCGTAGCTTGGGATTCTCTTCGCACCATTTTTACTATTTCAAGAGCTGGATTGATATGCACCAAGTTGCTGACTGGTTAAGAAAAAAATTATGCGACTACGACGCATTGTGTCAGAAAATTAGAATGCAGGGCGGTGCTTGTAATTCCATGACACCACACAAGAAAACAGAGCAAGAGGAACAGCGCCACAATTTAATGCTCTGTAACTTCAGTGTTCTTCTTTGTGGTTTTTGGTTTCATTGTAATGACCTGTGGAATCATTGCCCGGATGCTAGAAGGACTTTCTTGTTAAGTCTAAGGTTTATGATTTCATGACGTCTTTGGCTACAGATCAGCATCGATTCCATTTTCCTCGTGAGAGACGCCTTGGATTTTTATTCAGGATTTTATGTTGTTAAAATGTTTAAACACAGTCAGTCTAATAGGAACCAAGGAGATAAAAATTGTGTTGACATTTCTCTTGGCGAAGACAAATAAACCGTGAAACTAGGTTTTGCTATTCATTGAAAAATTATGCCGTTATAATTAAATGAAGTAATAAATGAATAGCAATGGTGACTAGATTATGCTAAATCAGGATGCACATATATCGTAGCTTGGTTCATTGTAGGAGACTGTAATGTTACATTGAGTGAAAACAGTATAATACCAACAAATTCAAGTCTGGTATGTACCACACGCAACTATTCAACACGAAGACATAGCTAGAGATCTTCTTTATTATTTTTTTTGCCGGAAGACATAGCTCGAGATCCTACCTGCACTTCTTTTCCACATTTATGAATTCTAGTGTTCCTCCGGCAGAATGTGGGCAGAGCTTTGAAAACCCAAAATCTCTGTTGTGGTATTAGTAGTGGTGGAAGATTCTAGTTCTAATCTTGGAGGGGAAGGCATGACAGGTTTCGGTGGCATTTCCAATAGGTCAAGGCTTCTTTCTAACATTTCAATCACTTTACTCATTGTAGGTCTTTGACTTGGAAATGTTTGGATACACCACAAACCTGCAATAGTCATTCTCCTGGCAATATCATTTTCCTCCATGTTATTGGCCCCATTGCATCCCAAACTGCTGTCTTGCTCAAGTTGAACATAAATATAATCCGGAAAATATTGATCAGTTGAACAATTGGCTTCAACATTGATGTTCTTTCTCCCTCCAACCATATCTAACAGCATCATTCCGTAGCTATAAACATCAGATTTTTGTGAAACTCCACCTATATTTTTATTCCAAATTTCAGGAGCAAGATATCCTATAGTTCCTCTTGCTTCTGATATTGAAATGATGCTTCCTTTTTTCAGACAAAGCTTAGCAAGACCAAAATCCGAGATCTTGGGACAAAAATTTTCATCTAAAAGGATGTTATGGGGCTTTATATCAAAATGTAGAATTCGAGTGGTGCATCCTTTATGCAAATACTCAAGTCCTCGAGCTATTCCGATTGCAATTCGGTATAAATTTTCCCAAGTCAAGCAAAGACTATTTTTATTTGCATTGTTGTGAATGAACTTGTCAAGAGATCCATTGAACATAAATTCATATATGAGAGCCTTCTTTTTGCCTTCAAAACAAAACCCAAGAAGGTTAACAACATTTACATGGGAAGTCCTACTGATGCTGGCAACCTCATTGATAAAATCTTCCCCATTCTCTTTTGATGCCTTTAATAACTTTACAGCAACAGGGCGTCCGTTGAGTAGTTTTCCTTTGTATACAGAACCATAACCTCCTTGTCCCAATTTATCTTTGAAAGAGTTGGTTATTTTCTTGACATCTTCATATTTATATCTTGTGAGAGCTAGAGGACCATGATTTCTTATGAACGCCTCAATATTTTGGTCAACCTTAGATATCTTGCATAATCCTATTCTTCGCATCCATGATTTGATGTTGCAACAACAAATAGTAATACATAAAAGCAGCAGTCCAATTGCTCCACTAACACCTATACACATATGGTAGTTAAGTCATTGAGTAGACATGATCATGACAGTCATCAACTTCTGCAGTACAAAATGTGGTGATGATGCTTGAGAACAAAGTCTTCTAAAATGAATGAGAAAAGAAGGTTTTTTTTATTAGAATAAAACTATTTGAAAAGCCCTGTATTATAAATCTATTACCTATATGTGAAGTAATTTAGATTATTAGTTAATAGTTAATATATTTATGTTTACAAATTTTTCTGATGTCTATTATGACAAATTGACATGAGTCTAATGACCAGCTAGCTCCTTTTAGCCTGGGTATATTTTAAAAAGGAGAAGCATGCTGGTAATGCAGCATTGAAACAAAATAAAATGGAAATCGGGAAGAAATATCAATTTAATATGGAATATATATAACTTTAAACATTTAAAATGCTAAGCAAAATTGTAAAGAAAGATATAGAGAAAAGGATGTCTTATGCATTACCTATTATAAGTTTTGCCTTCGAAGAATGTCCTGCAGCCATGACCAATGACAAATTAAATTTTGAAAGTAATGGAATAGCACTCCCAGTTTTTTGAGCTTTAATTATCGTAAAGAAGCCATTTAATTTAAGCAATCACATTTAATAAACGCATTCCTAAACTAATATGCAATAATCAGAGCTATCATTATGGATGAGCAAGTGCTGCATAGCCAGGTATAAAAAATGGGAGGAGATGAAGAGGCGCATACCGGAAGAATTGGAAGAAACGGAAGAATAAGAACAGTTAAGAGGACGATGACCATCGAGGCAATAGCAGATAAACGCAGACTTATCATTCCACCCACATATTCCATCAGAATTCACACAATTTTGGCAAGACTCATCTACGTTATACTGTACATGAAACCCTCTGCCCAAAGCTTCTTGAAGGGCTTGGGAATCAGTTTCTACTGAAACCGGCACCTGAATATGATGCTTACAATTCTTAACGAGGTCGTGGAATTGCGGCCCATCATTCCACTCATCTTCGGCGTAGGCAGCATATATGTTAGAATTGGAATCAGAGCTTGTCCCATGCCGGCATGCGAATTTCATACCCCCAGCCGAATAGTCTACAGGGCAGCCATAGAATAGGGTCACGTTCATCAGATATGGCTCATCATATTGGAGATAGAGCGGCATACTCGCAGAAGTGTTGGTCAAATGTGAAGAACAATTATCAAAGTCTGTCCGCACCAGTGTCATCTTGCCAGTGGATGGGTCAAGCTGTGTGACATTGAAAGTCTGTGAATCAAATTTAATGAGAGGGTAGTGATCTTCATCTTGGGGACAGTAGAGCTGGAACTCAGGTCTGCCACAATAATGAGGTCGACTTGTCTCTGACCAGAAGGGGTAATCGATTTCTCGTATTTTTCCACAACGGGATGGTTGACACTTCCAGTATTCCTTGTCTGTCCAATTACTAGTTAGTTTATTAGAAACAAGTCGTTTAGGCATTTATGCCATTTATCCGATTCAAGGCAATCAAATTTGAAGAAAGCCATCTCCAGACTAACATGCAATAATCACAGCTCAAGTATAAATTTGGCAATAGTAATGAATGAAATTGCAGAGATAATTGGAAAAAAAAAAAATGGGAGAAGAGCAGGTGAAGAGGCGCATACTAGAAGGATCAGGACAGTAAAGAGGATGATCTCCATCGCTGCAATGGCAGATAAATGGAGACGTATCATTCGACCCACATCTTCCATGTGAATCCAAGCATTTTCCACAAGACTCCTCTACGCTATACTGCACACGAAATTCTTTACCCAAAGCTTCTTCTTGAAGGGCTCGGGAATTATACCGAGAGAGGGAAAGTGGGAAAGAGGAAAGGAAGAGGAAGAAGGTGAGGAACAGCATATAGGCCTCCATTATTGTTAACTCCCTTGTTTATTACAGCATGCTGGCTGGGCTAGCTCAACATTTATCACTCTCAGAGCTTTTGGGTCTAGGCAGACTTTGGGCTTCACCTTTCAACATGAGAGGCTGCAATCCTCTCATCATTCATTTTTAGGAAGAAAACACCTCATTCCTAAAATCATCTCTTCTTCCACATTTCACATTAAACGAACAGTGGATGTTGACTATTCTATGCGTGCTTCAGACGGCCACAAATAAAAACGTTCCTCCATGCAAAACGCAGTCAACAAACACCCGCTTACTTTCTCTGTCTCTATTGTCAAACTAATGGCCCCACTTTTTAATTTTGATTACTCAGGGTAACAACAATCTCATTGCTGAAATGATATCATTATTGTCTAGTAAATTGTGTTTGGCTTCCCTTAAAAAATTAGTTTTTGTTTTACAACACAAATATATTTAGTGAAAAATCACTTCAGATAATTTAACCACCCCTTTTATTTTCTCCCCAACTAACAACTTTCTAATTATCTGAAGAATTCTCAACATGGTTGAACTTTGATATCAAATGTTGCTAATGAACAAGTTGTAGACTCGTAGGCCTAATTAAGAGGGTCAGACTGATGAGCAAGATTGATTGAGTCAAGAGTGCATTAGAGTCAGCCTAGTTACAGCCTCTGATCTTATCCATGGGGTGTCTCAAATCTGTACATGGTTTTCTATTGGAAACTTGCAAGAAGCTTCATCTTCATCCTAATCTAACAAAACCGAACTGCATAAATTTTTTCTAGGGAATCTCTGAACCATAAAGTCGTAACAAACAAAGAAGCCAGTATGTCAAAAACAGAGCACTAATACGAATCAGTAATGCATTATAGACTACTCGGAACGAGGGTTTTCCACATTCATAATTCTAATGTGTACGGTGTTGTTCAATTTCTGTCATATATTTGTTTTCCATAGACTCTCCTTACAAGTGATAGAAAGATTTAACCTATGCTGAGCCCTTCCTAGTAGTATTAGAACCAAATTTGTTGTTGACTTGCTTGAGTGGTGGAGACAAATAAGATGTTTTCTGTTTTAAATGACCATAGGGGAGAGAAGTTCCCGAATTGTATATAATAGAAGTTTTGAGGGCTAGAGGTAGTGTGGATGCTATAGATATGGTGGCATCAAATTTGCAGCATAAAAGACTTAGTCATATTAGTGAAAAAGAGAAGAATGTACAGGATTGAAGAATACAGAATTGGAGACAGTGTTTTCAATGCATGATTGGTGAACAAGTTAGAGTACTTTTCAAAAAGAATGTTTCTTCAAAGAGATTAGAGTTATTTGAATTAGTGAACGTTGACATTTGAGAAAAGTTTGAAACTACTTGCGTGAACACTAGATTGGTAGTTGTTTTCACCATGGTTAGGGAACCCGGACCGGACCGGCCGGTTCGGACCGGAACCCGGTGAACTGGCCAGTTGGCCGGTTCGGTTTGGTCACTGGGTCGCTATTGTAGCGACCCGGTCTGACCCGAATAGAACCGGATCAAACCGGTCGCGACCCGGCTGACCCGCCGAGCTGTGCGGGTTGGCTGGGTCATATTTTTTTTCCTCCCCAGCGTCTGAAACGACGCCGTCAGCCGGGTCATATTTTTTTTCCTCCCTAGCGTCTGAAACGACGCCGTTTTGAGGGTTTTTTTAGTCGAAATGATACATCAGCTCAGCATTCTCATTATGAACCAACAACTCCCTCTCCTTCTTCGTTCTCGGTCGACAGCAAAGCTTCTGCCCTAAAGTCTCTGGCCTCTGCTTCTTCTCCACTCAGCGGCGCACTCCCTCAAATCCCAGATCAGTCTTGACCCTGCTCATCCGTCGCTCCGCCGCGTCTTGATTCCATTCCCAAATCCATCCTTCCATCGGATTCCGTTCCTAAAAAATGAAAAAATCCAATTGTGTGTGTGGTTTGGCCGCCGCGTCTTGGCTCGTCATTTTGCTCCGGTTGTGATGGCGTGACCGTGGCTCTCGTTTCTGCTCTTTTCTGTTTAGCTCCGGTGGTGGTTTCCGTGGCTCTCTGGTATGTATTATTTTTTTTAGCGAAAGGGAGTAGTTTATTGCATTATTGCTTGAGTTAAAAACTGTACAAAAAGAAACAACTGAGCTTATTGCTGTGAGCCTTAGGATTTATTAAAAACTATACAAAAAGAAACAACTGAGTTTATTGCTCCGGTGGTAGTTTATTGCATTATTACAGTGAGCCTTAGGATTTACAAGTGTTTTTTGAAAGGGAGTAGTATATTGCATTTTGAGCTTTAGGATTTACAAGTGTTTTTTGAAAAGTAAAAATTCTAGGCTCTGCAATTTACAATGAATGGCAATTAGTAATGAAGTTTTGCATAGTATGTTGCACTATGGATCCAATTTGTGCTAGTATATTATCTACGGTATAGTATGTTTGCTAGAAAATTCATTGAATTATTGAAGAGAATTCTGGAATTCTTGTTTTTGAAAATGTCAAAATGATATAAGATGTGTGTACATTAGGGGAGAATGGATGTCAAAATGATAGTTAAAGAATAAAGATACACATTTTGACATTTTAAGATGTGTGTACATTAGGGGAATTCTTGTTTCAAAATGAATGTCAAAATGATAGTTAAGGATACAACCTATATTAGGGGAAAATAATTTATGCTCATTACAATTTAATTGTTTTCTTGTTTGTGGGTGGCTGAGACTGTTTTTATGTTAATTTGTAGCTTCCTTGTGAACGAACTGGGTGTTTCTTGTTTGCTTTCCTTTGTTGATTGAAAAGACCCTGTCTTTGGAGTTGCCACCTTATTTGCTCATGGATATCAGAAGTGGTGAAGGAAGTGATAATCCCCCCACCACCACTGCCCCTACAGAAGATTTAGCAACCCCCTTAACCTGAATGTCTCTAATCCCATAGAGTCAACAGGAAGTGTCAAAAAAACTGATCCTGCTTGGCAATATGTGTCTGTCAAAAAAGAGGGGAGAGTTAATGTTTTTACTTGCCTCTTATGTGCATCAAGTTATAGGGGAGGTGGAATTAATAGGTTAAAGCAACATCTAGCTGGTGTAAGTGGTCAAGTGTCTTCTTATAAGAAAGTATCTCATGATATACGTGCTAGAATGAAAGAATCATTGATAGAGGGTGCAAAGAAAAAACCTATTGCTAGTGACAATGTAGAAGAGATTGATGATATGGAAATTGAAGAGCCAATAGATTCACTTAGGACATCCAATGAGAGTAATGGCACAAAGAGGAAAGCAACTGGGGCTGGGAAGCTTGAAAAGTATTTTGCACCTAGAACAACCCCGGGTGCTCAACCAAGCATCAAAAGTGCTTGGGCAAGTCAAGAAGCACAACATGCTGCTAAGGTTGTTATTGCTGACTGGGCTTATGTGAATTGCATTCTGTTTAATGCATTGAATTGCCCTTTGTTTCAAAAAGCCGTTGATGCTATTGCTGCCATTGGTCCTGGGTTTAAGGCCCCCAGTGCTCATAAGTATAGAATTACCTTGTAGCAAGATCGTAAAAAAGAGTGTCAGTTATTGATTGATAGTTATCGAGCTAAGTGGAAAGAAAATGGCTGTACATTAATGGCTGATGGTTGGACTGACGTTCGACAACGTACTTTGATTAATTTCTTAGTATATTCAGTGCAAGGCATGGTGTTTGTGAAATCAGTTGATGCCTCAGATGTAGTTAAAGATGCAAAAACTTTATTTTCTTTGTTCAATAAAGTTATTGAGTGGATTGGCCCTGAGAATATAGTCCATGTGGTGACTGACAATGCCGCTAACTATGTAGCATGCGGCAGACTGATTAAAGAGAAGTATAAAACCATTTATTGGTCTCCCTGTGCAGCTCACTGTTTGAATCTTGTTTTGAAAGATATTGCTTCCATGCCTCATGTGTATGATCTTGCAAAAAAGGCATCCAAAATCTCTATCTTTGCTTATAATCATATGGTCTTCTTATCATGGTTACAGAAAAGACCTGGTTGGAAGGAAATTGTACGTCCTTGTGCTACAAGGTTTGCCACCACATTTATTACCTTGCATAGCATATTTTTGCACAAACATGACTTACAGGCTCTAGTTATTGATCAGCATTTTGTGCAACACAAATTGGCTAACACTGAGCCTGGGAAAACATTTTGTGCAATCATCCTTGATAATTGGTTTTGGAACGAATATTTTCAAATTGTCAAGATTGTTTCCCCGATTATTAAACTATTGAGGATTGTTGATTCTGATGGCAAGCCTTCGATGCCTTATGTCTATGAAGGCATGCAAAGGGCTAAAACAACAATCAAGGAGATGTTTCAGAATAAGGAGGACCTGTACAAGCCATACACTAGCATTATTCAGGCTCGATGGGATAAACATTTAAAGAGTGAGCTTCATGCAGCAGCTTATCTTTTAAATCCTGCCTTCTTCTACAATGCAGAACTTGCTACAAGGAACAAATTAATGCAATCTTTGATCGATGTGTTGGAGGCCCATTCACATGATGATATGGATCATTATGTCACATTGATGCAGTAAATGAGTGTCTACCATGATCGTAAAGAATCCTTTAATAAAGTTTCATGTGAAAAAGTTGCCCAAAAACTAAATCCTTGTAAGAAAATTTAATTTTTTTAATTTTAATGGACATATTAATACATATTCGATATTTCATACCATGTTTAACTAAATGTTTTTTATTTAATGTAGATGAGTGGTGGATCTACTATGGTGGTTCAATTCTGGAGTTGCAACAAATTGCTATTCGTCTACTTAGCCAAACTTCTTCTTCTTCTAGTTGTGAAAGAAACTGGAGTTTATTTGAGCGCATTCACACAAAAAGAAGAACCCGTTTGGAGCATCAAAGGCTCAATGACTTGATTTTCACAAATTACAATTTGAAGTTAAAGTATAGGTAATCTTAAAATTTATGACTTAATTTGCTTTTATAGAACTTATTTAATATGCCTTTTACTAATGTTGAACTTCTTTCATTTCGTCATTAAAGGGATACATTAGCAAAGAAGAAGGAAAGTTACGATCCGATTGATTTTGAATCAATAGATAAAGTGGACTTTTGGGTTGTTGAAGATGATCCAACTCTTAAGTTTGATAATCCAGATGTGGCACATTCTGAATTTGAAGAACTTACAAGGAATTATGAAGGTTTAATGGTTTTAAGATTATATTCTTATATAATAGTACATAACTATGTTTTCTTCTTCACAAAACTATGAATATGAAGAATTTAATTCATTTCAATATTTTATATGTAGGTGATGAATATGTGGCCATTCCTGAACTTCCATGTTTGAATGCTGATGATGATGTTGGTCCTAGTACTTTTGGTTTTCCTCCTTCAGCTACACCTCCTGATGTTGCAATACCTGCAGATTTGAATGCTGTTAATGAAGATTATGGTGTTAATTGATGATTAGTTAAGTACTTAAAGAATTATGGGTGGAAAAAACCTCTATTACTGTAAGTTTGTTTTGGTTATTGCTTTTGATGTCATTGGATTGCAATATGATATTATGATGCTCATTAACCTCTATGGAATTTTTTTATTCCTCAAATTGTCTGACTCCCGGGTTGTCTCCGGTCTGACCCCCGGGTCAACTCCGGTCTGACTCACTGACCCTTGACCTACTATCTCGACCGGTTCAGTGCCCGGTCCGAGTTTTAATACCTTGGTTTTCACATAGTTTGAGCGGGGAGATGTTGGACTTTTGGACTCCTTTCTTATGTGAAGAAAGACCCAATGTTGAATTGTTTAATTTAATGTATTTCTTATTTTATGCAAAAAATGATATAAAAGAAAGAGTCAGAGAATGGGGAAAAAAAGTTTTTTTTATCATTTTTGTGAGAAAGCCTATTTTCTTAGAGTTTTCTAATTTGAAACCCATTATGTCTCACTTATTTAAGTGGAGAGAGGGCATATTAAATTTTTTATTGAAGAGATATAATTATACAGCTACACAAGAGAGAAGAAGAGAGAAAGCAAAAAAACACATCTTCACACAACAGGCTTAATAAATCAGCGTTGTCTGAAATTTGATCAGAATGTTTGGAACATACGGTGCGTCATTGTCAACTATGGGATTGTCATTTGAAGGCATAGTGTGAGAGAAATTGTGTTTGTGGTTAAGGACTTTTTTTCTGGAATTTTCATCTTCTTCATTTTTTATAGTAAACTTGTAGCTTTGGTTGTTGACTATTTGATTGCACGTTTTTGTGCATCTAATTGAAACTCTCTTAGTCTCTTATAACTTATTATAATAATAATGAGTATGATTTTTTTTAGTCTAGAGGACATGTGGTTCTTACCCTTGAATTGAGTGATTTTCCATTTTCATAATTCTAATGTCTTTAGCATTATTTAATTTCTGTCATATATTTTATTTATTTATTTTCTCATAAACTTTTATAAATGATAAAAAGATTTAACATCCTTCGTCTTTCCTAACCCTTGCGTCATTCCTAAAAGAAACGAGCTTCGGAAAGTGACCGATTCATTTGCTAAATTAAAATTGGAAATGGATAAAACAATGACGAAATTTGATAAATAATCTACAACTCATTTTATGAAAAATATTTAATTTAAGATTTTACAATTTTAAAATTTTTTTATCCTTTTTTGAAAAAAAAATACTTAGGTATACCAAACCAAAAAAATTGCTCGTTGACCATTAAATGCGTATTCCACACTGCCCCAAACTGGCCCTGCCTCAAAGACCTGCCCTTCATCTTGGGGTTGGGTTTCTCTCATTGTCCACTTTCTCATTTTCTTCTCATAATCTTATATCTACTGTTAGATTAAAACAATATATGGTTCAGATTTAATCTTTTATAAAATTATTTCTATAAACATAAATAAATAAATTTAAACTCTTAAAACCTAATCTATACCATTCGTAATTGAAATCCATACAAAATAAATAAATTTTAATTAATAAAATATTATAATGATAATTTTATAAAATATTAAATATAAACCATCTATTTCATGATCTAAGGGTGGAGATAAGATAATGAGAAGATAATGAGAAAGAGGACAATGAGAGTATCCTCTTCCTTCATGTTGCCGCAATAACCAAAAAGGGCCGAAAAAAAAAAGTTTACGCGAATTGGCTAATTGACTATTAGAAAAGAATTCCTTTTTTTTTTAACAATGAAAAGAATTCCTTAAAGTAACAGAAAATACCAGGGTTCATTAACCCGGACTGGACCGACCGGAACAGGCGAACCGGCCGGTAGACCGGTCCGGTCCGGGTTACTCATTTTAAAAAAAAAATTTTGATTTTTTCTTTAGAATTTTATACTATAAGTCTAAAATTTTCAATTTCTCACCGGTTTGGTCCCGGTTTAGCTCCGGTTTGACCCCGGTTTGACCCACTGAGCCTTAACCTAGTACCCCGACCGGTTCAATACCCGGTTCGAGTTTTAATACCTTGGAAAATACTGATTCAACAGTTGAATTTTATTTTGATATGATTGAATTTTTTTACCTTAAGAATATTCATATTATTACATTCAAGGATACATTAGCACATTTGACAAAAGATACAAAAATCTTTCAAACCACCATGTGATAATTTAACTAAAGAATAAGAGTTTGTTAGCTTTTATATGCACAAAGTTAATTGATGTCTTGAGGCCAAAAAATAATAATAATAATAATAATAGATGTCTCAGTTTCCTTGTTCTTTTATGGATAATGTCTGAATTTCCATACATTTGTTAATGCTCATTTACTGTGATCATTTTTTATAGGCACAAGTATTTTCTTGTCAGAGGTAATTATGTTGAAACATTTTTAGTATTGAGGGAATATTAAAACTTTCATGAGTATATTAGTCTTGACAAGCCAAAATCTTACTATTTCCCTCCAAATCCCCTAATTTTGGAGGGGAGAGTTGAAATTTTCCCTCCCCGCAAATTTTTAAGTTGCAAAACAAGAAAAGTGCAGTAAAATCCCTTCCCTTCCCCTCTCTTCCCCTCAAACCAAATTGTAACACCTCAAAAAAAAACCCAAATACCAGGGTTTTAAGACTTGGATTGGACCGGCTGGTTCAACTTGGAAACTAATGAATCAGTTCGATCAAGGTATCAACCTGGTTCACTATTTTTAAAAAAAATGATTTTTTTAATTTTTTTTAGAATTTCATATTAATAACCTTAAAATCTTTAATTTCTCACCAGTTTAGCCCAAGGTTAGCTCTGGTTTGACTCCAGTATCCCCGCCAGTTTAGTGACCCATCCGAGTTTAATGACCTTACCAAATACTTAACCAAATTATTTCAAATATCACCAAATACTTAACCTAATCCTCAGATCAGAGACGCTCTCACACTGACTCAGACCTCATTTGAAGCTTCTCTTCTTTGATTTTCTTTTTTATTTTTCTGTACGTGTACACCAAAATCCAAATAAGGTGTTCTATTATTACTGACATTTGAAGCTTGTAAATTTGTCTGATTGTGGCTATGGACTTGTTTGATTGGTTGTGGACATTAATTATGGCTTGGACTTAAATCTTAGTG
This sequence comes from Inga laurina, assembly GCA_963855925.1. Classification (NCBI taxonomy): domain Eukaryota; kingdom Viridiplantae; phylum Streptophyta; class Magnoliopsida; order Fabales; family Fabaceae; genus Inga; species Inga laurina. The sequence continues at coordinate 24,557,488 of OY979703.1, read as the reverse complement.
TTTGTGTTTTATTAAATTTGGATGATATTTATGTTTTAATTTAGTTTTGATGACATTTATGTTTTAAATTAGGTATTTTAATCTTTAAAAAAATAAGAAATAAAAAAAGTCATGGAAAAAAAAACCTAAACAGGCCTAAAGCCTACAGGCCCCTTAAACGGGGGTGGGTCGAAGGATCTAGACACTTTTTTGGACTCGGGCCAAAACAGGCCGGTCCGTTTAGGCCCAAGCCCGCAGCCCGTTTTCCCAGTAGTACCAGGAACACAAGTGGGCCTTCAAGGCTCACTTCATAGGTCTTTCCCTTACTCCTTAGTAGAACAATCACATGAAAAAATGTTAATATAAGGGATGAGATTTCACGTCTCACTAACCACGTCTCACTAACTACTGAAAGTTTCTATTGTAGACAAGCAAACCACATATGATTTAAAATAAAGAATCGATACATATATATTTGTATGTACCATAATCCTCATACAAAACAATTGCAAATTGAATCATCATTATGCCAAATTTATATTTTCATTACAACATGTAATATACAATTATGCAATATACAAGATGCAACCTCCATTATATCACCGTCCATTCTTATTCCCTTGACTAGAGTCATAGGTTAACACATAGTCTAATAGAAACTCATCCATTTGATTAGATTGTCCCAAGCTCACCAGTTCTTAAGATACACTCAGTTAAAGGTGTAGAACTTAAGTCTGGACTATAACTCCCTTTCTTAAAAGAACAAAACTAAGGAGGTGTCACATGTCCCATAGTTTTAATGCAATCCCGGCCAAATGAAAATATGGAAGAAGGGCCCCCTGACAAGTGTCATACACTGTGCACCAAGTGATGGCATACCACGTGGAAAAAGATTTCACCGTACCAATGCATCCTTACTCTAAACCATCACAAATGCAATCACCATGACAGTTATATTTAATCACCAATAAATATCATATCTTTAAAGATAAGGTACAATAAATCATGCTTCCATTAGAATCAAATATCATCACATATTCAAACATGCCTAAGAAGAAACAATAAACCAACAATACATTAATTATAATTAAATTATTAACTATGTAAATAAAATGAGTTATAAAGAAATTTATTTGTAATATTACTTACTTGAGAATTTATAATACATATATATATATATATATATAATTCAGTCCAATTTTTTAAAAATAAAATATAGTCATTCACAATCATATACAATTCACAAATATATGGAAGAATATTCGAAGTTCAAAACTCTCAATGAGAGTCTACAAATTCATACGCATAAATATCTATTAATGTATTACTCAAAACTACTCTAGAATTACTCTAATACTACTTTAAGCCCCAAGCTACCCTCTAAAAATTAATATTATATAGATACAATTTACTAGTTACCACATAACAACTTTTATATCAAGAGATTTTATATTAGTTAGAAATTAAAAGTGAAGATTATTATATAGCACCGAAGTTTTATATATAAAACAACATGTGTGAATGTTTCAAAACTCACAAGGTCTCCTTAACATTGTCTTGCAGTTTATATATTTTAATCTCTCTCTCTCTCTCTCTCTCCTGGGCTGATCATCCAGCTTGTGTGTGAGATTTAATTCGTAATTAATGAACCGTTCCTTTCTTATGGATGAGCGTTGGTTGTGAAAGTTATTTATTTTTCTTTCTTCCTTTGACCCATGTATTTCCCATTTTGTTTTGCTTCTGGTGTGTACCTATATACATACTTTATTTTTTCCTTTCTTGATAAGTCACCAACTTCCAAGATGGGTGTTTACTCAAACTTATATATATATATATATATATATATTATGTTCTTCATAGGGAAAATCCCTCAAAAAGAACTTTAAAAGTAATAAAAGATAGAAAGGTGCTCCGAAATTGCATATTCCATGTTAGTGCAAGTGCCTAAACTGGAATATTAGAATTGGAGGTAAAATGACAGATTTGGCCCTCTGATGAAAGAAAAGAAGTTGGTGACAAAAGAAGAAGATGGCGCGATACAGGGTGAGTGTCAGCATGGGAACGTAAGTGGGAGGCGAGACAAACATGAGTGATGTATGTATTTTATTGAGTCGACAATGTTCTTCCCCCGCGTGGTCGAGCTGAAGCAAAACCATTCTCGTCAATTGGTGAAGTTGTGAGACGGTGTTGAGATGTAGGAAATTGTGATTTTATTATTGTGAGAATGTTATACATACAGTTGCGAATGACTTCAGTGAAGTTGTGAAACAAAACCTATGAAAACCCAAAGATAACCTGCGAAAATTGAATGTTATCCTGTGAAAACATCATCCTTATGCAGAAGAACTTGTGAATGATTCTCCATAAGTTGTGAGACCTTATTTAACTGTGGGGAGATAGATTTTTCCAATTGTTGTGGTTGTGATGGGAAGGTTGTAAAATAGTATAAGAATGCAACCCACTTGAATTTGCTATCATGACCTTCTAAAACATACTTGACCACAGTAGCTATGCTACCAAAAAAATCTATGTTCATGTAACCCAATGTAAGTACACATTAAACTCGAGATTAATGAGGTGGTTATATTTGATCTTCAGCAGAGGATAGTTCTTGGTGATATTCAGATACCCTTTGTGATGTATGTTGTTTGGTCTAATGATATGGAATGTGTTGCCTTGCTCAACAAACATGGCATTGTCATTACTAGCAACAAGCTTGTGCATTAATGTACCCTGTATGAGACAATACGTGTAAAAAGGGTATCTAAAATGACAATGGTGTTTTTATTTACACAACTTTAAATCACATCAAATATTGTCTTCCAAACGGAGATAATGGCTAATAAAAACACTTGATGTCCCAGTTTATATTTCAAAGATTTCTGGAAATACAATCTTCTGTTTGGATCGTGATGGGAAAAGCAGGGCCATAGTTGTTGATGCTACCGAGTATTTATTCAAACTTTCTCTGCTGAGGAAAAGGTATGATCTTGTTATGAATATAATAACAATCTAATCTAATGAGGTAGAAACAAGATCCTGTTAAAGCACACATTAAACTTGAGTTAGATGAAATTTATACTCGAGTTTTGCTCAGCACTGGAGGGTAACCGAAGAGTGATGGTGTGAAGCCGCATCAAACTCGAAGTGTTCAGAAGCTAACTCTAGTGCGTACTTGTATTACTTCCGCATGATGACTCGAGTTGGCCCATATATCACTTGAGTTATAAACATCACTGGAGGGTAACTAGATAGTGTGTGGTGCAAGCTGCATTGAACTCGAGTTGTAAAGAACAGACGACAGTGAGGTAGTGTTATGAATCCACGGATGGACTCAAGTTTCTAATCTAAAAACTCGAGTTATCCTGATCACTGTAGGGTAACCGAAGAGTGATGATATCTAGTAGAACCAAACTTGAGTTGTACAAAACTCACTCCAGTGCGTTCCTATGTTCAATCCTCGTGTGGACTCGAGTTGGCCCATTAGAAACTCGAGGTTTCCCCATCACTGGAGGGTAACCAGAGAGTTGTCCTGTCAATATACATAGAACTCGAGTTGTAAATAAAACACTCCAGTTAGGTGGTGTTGTCAATCTACGGTTAGACTCAAGTTTACCAATTAAAACTCGAGTGAAGATCATCAATAAAGGGTAACTGGAAAGTTAGGAACAAAAAGGGGAAGAAGGACTCGAGTGGATTGATTATAACTCGAGTTAAGCAGCCTTCCATGCTTTAAATCCCTCAATCCCCAAACATTTCTGTTGACTCCACTCGACCTCCGACTTCTATAGCCCTCGAGTTAACTGAAGAGAAACTTACTATTAGTCCATTGTTGTCTGTTCTGTCTCATAAGTTATCATCGTCATCCTCTGTTTATCCCTGTTTTTTAGTGCATATACAGAGGATCCTACAAAACAAGTAAAGGTTATCATAATGAAGCTGAACCAACTTTCTTTGCTATTCTTTGTTAGCAAAGGTTATCATTTTTTTCCCCATCAGGATTAGATTGTTCGACTGGTAGCTGTTGTTTCTTGTTTGACATCAATTGTTATGAGTTGACTAGTTGGCTAGAAGAGAATGCGCGAGCACTCTCACACAGCTGAGTGATTGGATCATTTTGTTTTAGTTTCTTTAGAAGTGCATGCAAGATATATTGAACTGGTTTTTAAGATTTTCACTTTTGGTTAGTCTGTTAATCGATTCAGAGGAAAACGATGCAATCGGTTCATAAAACCTTGGGAGCCAATATTGTACGCTCATGCCTGTACATGCATCTGTCTGCAATAACTCTAGATGATTAGATTAAGATAATCGCATGTAAAACTCCTAAAGTTTTGAACATACTTTGGGAGCCTGCATATCAATATATCCTTTAAGATGATGTCTAACAATAGCAGAGTAAAAGCAAACATCTTGCGGAAGTTGAGTTTTGCTTATTGTGTTTGTATAAGAGTTTTTGTTTCCAGAGAGTAGTTACATGATATTCTCCTCATGAAACCAGTCAGCTACTTTTCATGTATAAACTAAAACTTTTGACTTTAGTAAAAATACTTTATTATCCACGTTTGAAAATGAAGGAGTAAATTACTAATTTGGATATCGACCTTTTATATGAGGTGTTATAATTAAGTTTTTGTTCTATTTGATCAAGGTTGAGGAAGTGAAACCTTTCTTTAACTGTTTGTCAGGATCCTCTTAAAAGTGCTGTTGTAGATTATTGCATACAAGTCACAGACAATGGGAGGAAAAGCATTAACAGAAAAGTATAAGCACAATTTCTTTGTGGTTTAATGTTAATATTTGTCTCAACTTTCTGTTCCAATCAATATGGACCAATGACATATGCTTAATAGGAATTCCTTGTACAAATTGCAGGTATTCTTTATATTTACTCTTTACCATACTTCAAATCATTGTGATCAATTAAAAGTGAGATCACTATTAGGCTAAATTTTTTTTTTGAAATTTTAATGCTAACTCAGGTAATGTGAATGTTATAGTTAGGAGCAAGCCGCCCTAACTATATTAATGCTAAACAAGCCAAAAATCCCCTCGCGCTTTACGCGGGAGCATGAACTTCATTACATCAATCGTCAGCAAAATGTAGGTCATTGCATGAATTTTGTCCAGAACATGCTTCACCCAAGTATGGAAATGAAAAAAATGAAACATTCCTTGCAACAGTAAGAGGAATCGTAATATTCTCTTGTTTGACAAAAGTGGCAGAATTGAAAAGCAACTTAAACTTGTGCTTAGAAACTTTAAAATCCTTCCCATTAGGTATGACTTCAAGATTGGCAATAAAGTAGGAATTGCCTTCAATAGGATCTTTCTCATACTGCTTGAACAAATATTTGTTCATGATAGAAGCCTGGATCTTAGAACCCTACAAACAAAAAAGCATCATGTAAACCCTCATGTAACCATGCCTATCGTATGTAAGAAATGAAGGGAATTAAAGTGAACCTACTAACCTCTTGATCCACAAGAAGAAAACAGATAGCAAACAATTGTGTTGGCAAATCTCTCTGATAGCTATTCCACCTCCGAGGACACGCACAACAATTCTCCACATATCAGTGCTATCATCAACCTCTCTAATCATTGAACACTTCCTTCCTGCCATTGACCTCAAGGAAATAAGGAACTAAATCAACATAGACCAATATGCTCAATGTTCAGACAATGTGAAACCAAATATCAATTATATAAAGGGAGGGCCCAACAACGACAACCACTTGATCATAGGACCATAAATACACTAGTAAAGAAAGGTTTACCTGATAGTAATTTAAAATAAGGTTAGATGTCATGACCAATCAGATATTATGACATAACAGTTTTGTTTCCATGGACGCAACTTTTGACTAAGTGACATAACAGTTATGAAGAGAATGAGTCATAAGATATTAAACATTAAAACATGTCAGAAGGAAGTTGGAACAGTGGAAAGGTAGATAACTATTCATCCCACCTACTTCATTAACCATCATAGTCACATAGAACCTCCTCTGGACAGATGGTACACAGTGTACATCATTTATAACAGAGCAGTGTATAAAATCTGATTATGACTCCTTAATTGACATTTATTTAAGTTGATGTCAGAAAAGGTACAAAGAATTAGACACTACTCAGATTTGTCAGATTACCATACCTTGTGTCTGACCCATGAAAGGAAAGAAAATGTCCTTCAACATGACTATCCTTTGCCCTTCATGCACTCTGAGACCAATGAAAAAATATCAGTTGAAAAGGATATCGATTAAGGTACAACAATTAACAGCTTTAAAATGAAAAAGTTTGAAGGTTTCTAAAATTCTTATAGGTCAGTTAAAGCATAATATATTGAACATGTTTAAAGATAGACGGTTAAGATTCTGAGGATTTGCAGCACATGTATATGATGAAGCATAATATCATATGTAATTCCTATATTACTAATATAAATAAATATTTAGTAAACCTGTTGTATCAATAAAAAGGGTTGTGAACTGGTAGATGTTGTGGACTGGTAGCATACGTTTAAGTGCTACTATTGAGTTACTGTTGTTACAAACAGTAACTCAAGTCATGGTTTCAAACTCATATATTATGACATAACAGTTTTGTTTCCATGGACGCAACTTTTGACTAAGGGACATAACAGTTATTAAGAGGATGAGTCATAAGCTATTAAGTATTTACAAACAGTAACTCAAGTCATGGTTTCAAACTCATATATTATGACATAACAGTTTTGTTTCCATGGACGCAACTTTTGACTAAGGGACATAACAGTTATGAAGAGAATGAGTCATAAGCTATTAAATATTTACAAACAGTAACTCAAGTCATGGTTTCAAACTCATATATTATGACATAACAGTTTTGTTTCAATGGACGCAACTTTTGACTAAGGGACATAACAGTTATGAAGAGAATGAGTCATAAGCTATTAAATATTTACAAACAGTAACTCAAGTCATGGTTTCAAACTCATATATTATGACATAACAGTTTTGTTTCCATGGACGCAACTTTTGACTAAGGGACATAACAGTTATGAAGAGAATGAGGCATAAGCTATTAATTGCGAAAAAATCAACTATTCGAGTTCAAACTTACTTTTGCAATAGGTTGTATATGACTCGAAGGGATAAGTTTTGTCCTCAGATAATTCTGCTCAGAAATTAACAACACATGAGTTTGAAAGGCATAACGATGGAAACCGATAACAGCAAAGATTAATATAAAAAAACCTTAATTTAGTGATAGTTCACTTCACAGAAATGTCATTTGGTTATTAACATTTATTAAATTGATTGTACATTTGGCAGCTAGAATGGAAACAAATATTTTTTCCTAGTCATTGGATAGTCGATTTACAACAATCCGGGGGGATTTTTGGCATTAACCAAACCCCGTTCAGCGCTGTGATAGTCATTGGATATGGTACTATCCCAAAGCTAAAACAAATAGGTAACATAGCATTTACTAATTAATTAGTTAACAATATGAGTGCGTAAGAGTTTAAAATCCAGAGTTGAGAAAAAGCAGTAATGATCCAAACTTGAAATAGCCTTGCACATTCTAAGCTTGGTCCAAATCCTTCTGACATTAATCACATGAAGAACACGTCCCATCGCTTGGCTAGTCTCCCCAAATATTTGCAAGTTTAAATGAGGAACATACAAAACCCAGAAAGCCCTGACGCTTGATACAATCTTTGACGATACAGAAAAAAGAACTCTCACACAGAGAAACAATATGGAGAGTACTAGGTAAGTAATTCTGTCAAATAAAGGATGGATATGCTTATAGAAAAAAACAGAACTCAAAAGCACAAAAATAGTACAGCTTTCCGGCCTAGCTATTATATACTTGAAGTGTAAATTAAGTAGAACAGATCCAGGTTAAATAAGCCGACCAGAACATTTATTTGACACAAATTGACCTAACAAAAAGCCATGTTTTTAATGAACCTCCTCTGGAAAAACCCCTAACAAAAAGCAAACACTTACCTACTACTCATTTGATGTGATTAACGAACCTGCTGGGAAAAAAAAACAAACAAACAGAGTAACGTGCATATGGCTGAGAACATAATTGAATTACAAATACCCACTACAATTATTAAGGTTTGTTTTGACACAGATCAAAACATCCACACACAAAAAAAGGGAACAAAAGATGAATCTGTCAAGTCAAGGTCCTCATAGCATATTGGGCAAGGGAAAGGCGCAGCAGGGCCAACCCATGGGATCCCTCCACCACTACGAGAGTCTGGATTTGGTAAACTATACTGCTTAGATAGATTAGGAAGACTCTGAGGACGAAAAGCATCATCAGGCCTCCAGGCTCGGCTGTTGCCAGAGGCCGATGAAACTATTCTATCACTCTCGGTTTTAGAATTCCCTGCACCTAAATTCGACCCATGACCCATTTCACACAGTACTCTTCATTTGCACGACTGGTTCTTGAGCTGGGGGCAGCTCCGAACATGGACTTTGATGCTTGTCATCGGCAGCTAAAGCGTCAGCCACAGCTTCCCAATCATCCAAGCAATCATCATCGCCTTCTTCTTCTGTGACATTACCAGAGCAGGACCCGGCGCTGCTACCACTGCTGCTGCTCCCAGAGAAATTTCTTCCTGAATCATTACTCCCAGAAAACCAAGCAATCAACACTGGAGGGACTATTGGATAAAGATTCCATGTAGCCATCTTGAAGGATCGATCCCTCAATCTCTTCAGCTCTAAGACTCATCTCCAATTTTTCCCATGAGCGTTTACTGTCTTCCCCTACAGGCATCGGGGGCGTGCGACCATCGTCCCCTCCGTCCTTGCATTTCTTATTCTTGACCATAACTAATACCCATCCACGGATATATTAACAAAAGACTAGAAGTAGGAAATGAACATGGGGATGGAAATATACGCATTCGTAGAATATACATGCATGACAATGAAACAAAGAAAACCGTTTCTACCTTGAGAAAGCCACTACTCGCGACGGGCATCAATCTTACATTGCTTTAGTTTAGCAGATCTGTTGGTCTGAAGTCCCCAAAGCATTAGGATGAGGAAAATAATGACGGAGAAATGAATGCACAAACTAAACAATCACAGTTACATTAAAATAAACACTGAAAATCAATATCTTACCCTTTTTTTCTTGCCCAATTTCTTGGCGTTTGCAGCTGAAGGAATCGGAGCGGTGGTGATTGAATCAGAAACCATAGTTGAACAACTCGATTCAAACTCGAACAGCGATACGCAAAAACCCTAATTTGTGAATGAGAACAGACCCGGGAGATAAAATGGAGAGAGAGAACTTGGAGAGAGATGATATGAATGGATAACGGAACTTCCTCAGAATCGCTCGCCCTCTTCAGAAACGATTCGAGCAGGAGGTCGTGCGCAATGTTATATATAAAATGTAATCCTAAAATTGCCCTTGTACTTGACTCAAATTTCTTGTAAATACGTATAATAAACATGAAATTTCTTACCAGTTGGAGGGGCGACAATGGAGTAGAGGGGGCGTCCCAAAATTCTTTTGCTTGTCAAAAATTTACCTCGTTCTTAGGCGAAAATCGATCTTCCTCTTCTTCGCATGGAAAATTCTGAGTAGAAACCACTAGCCCTGAAGAGTACTGAACACAGGAAACGCGTGAGAGGAAATAGACGAAAGCTAAAAAAAATTCAGAAATTAAACAAAGCAGAACTCGAAACCACAAAAGACGAAAACAAAGAAGAACTCAAAACCACAAAGCAGAAATTACCTATATGATTGCTTGGTTTTCTGTCGACAAAAACGCTGAATCTGCTTAAATGAAAATGTTGAAGGATCGGTTAAGGATGATGGACGAAAGCTGATCTGGACGAAGGTAGCTCGGGATTGAAGAAGGAAAAAAATGCAGAAATTAAACGAAAAAGAGGGAGGAAGCAAACACAAAATCGAAAGCTTTGCGAGAAAGAGACAATTAGAAGGATCAGTTAAGGATGATAACTTGAATGAGATCTGGACGAAAGGTAACTCGGAATGGAAGAAGAAAAAAAAATGCAGAAATTAATGATCGCATAACTCAAAACAACAAAAGACGAAAACAAAGTAGAACTCAAAACCACAAAGCAGAAATTACCTATATGATTGCTTCGTTTTCGGTCGACAAAACCATTGAATCTGCTTAAACGAAGGCATCAGCTTTCCCGAAATGTGCTTTCCAGAACGATGCATTGTGCAAGACTGAGAGAGGAGATGGACCAAAATTAATGATGAATGAAGACTATGGGAAAGGAGCATCTTTGGGAAAGAAATATCTCCACCGACTGCGTGCAAATGTCAGAGAAATGAATACTGAGAAAGACACGTTGAAGTGATACTAAGGAGTGAGTCATCTTCTCCTGGGTATGGCACTGTACTAATCCAGTCAGCATTGGACAAAGCCGAATAGAATGGAACCGGCTTGCTAAATAGAGCCGTTACTGTTGTTACAGTAACTCATGACACATTCTTGCCTGATTTGACACCAATGGCTTATTTTGCTATCCCCTTAAGAATATATTGATAAGATATTCTTTATATTTACTCTTTAGAAACTTTTTCTATGAATGTGTGCAACATGCTCCTGATCTTGGTGATATTCCTGTAGTTTGCTCTAAGAGGAGATGGCAGTCATTTAGGTAAAGTAACTGAATTTTTCATGCAATATGAAAAACACTTGTACTGCTGTCTGAATCGACAAAATTTGAATTATTATTCACTTGTGATGTTATCTTGATATTTTTATTGCATAACCCTTAATACTATTGGTGTTTCTATGCTTACAGATTCAGTGGTTCTAGCAGGAAAAGCCACTCAAATTCTTTAGACTGGACTCTTTTTTCTTCTACAAATTTGGATCCTATGACATCTGATGTTGTTGCTCCTTCACCCTGGATAATCTTTGGTTGCCAAAATGGTAAACGTTATAATTCAGATTTTACTGATTGTGGTAGTTAAAATTATGCATACATATTCACATGGGAAGGTTTGTAAATTTTCTGTTCAGTAATTGTTTTACGAAGAAACTTGAATTATTGAATATGGTCTTATCTCCAGAAGTGGGATGATCACCCTGCAATGTTGTGAAAATGGCAAACTCGAGTTGTGAAAGTCTAATAGGATGTTGTGAAAATGTAAGACTGTGTTGGTAAACTTGAGTTATCAATGGACAACTCGAGTTCTGCATCCTATAAGCCTAATCACTCGCCGGTTACCCTCCAGTGACGATATGAACTCGAGTTGTGAATGGCAAACTCGAGTTGTGAAAGTCTAACGGGATGTCATGAAAATGTAAGATTGTGTTGGTAAACTCGAGTTATGAATTCATAACTCGAGTTCTGCATCCTATAAGCTAATCACTCCCCGGTTACCCTCCAGTGACGATATGAACTCAAGTTGTGAATGGCAAACTCGAGTTGTGAAAGTCTAACTGGATGTCGTGAAAATGTAAGACTGTGTTGGTAAATTTGAGTTATCAATTCATAACACAAGTTCTGCATCCTATAAGCTAATTACTCGCTGGTTACCCTCCAATGATGATATGAACTCGAGTTGTGAATGGCAAACTCGAATTGTGAATGGCAAACTCGAATTGTGCTAGTCTAATAGGATGTTGTGAAAATGTAACACTGTGTTGGTAAAGCCTAATGTCGAGTTGGGAATCATGTCAATGATGAAGCAGATGTCGATGATAACTGTGAAGAAGATGATGAGTCGTTGGCGGTGATGGTCGGTAGCTACGATCATTACTAAATTTTTCAAGGAAGTGATTGGGTCAAGACTCAGACAATTCGAGTGATTTTCCAAACTTATTCATTACTTCTTATGATTACTTGAGTGTTCTTAACAATCTCTTCTCTGTTTATCCCTGTTTTTTAGTGCATAGACACAGGATCCTATAAAAGAAGAAGATGGCGAGTTGTTGGGGGTGATGACATCGGAGTTGTTGGCAACCGAGAAGAAGATGACGAGTGCTCAAGATTTCACTCTTTTTTCTTTCTAGTTTATCTCAACTCACGGCATCGAAGTTATTGATATTGTTTAACTTTTGGTACTTCTCATTTTTTGAGAACAGGATTTAATTCAGAGAAACACAAAATATTAAATGTTGTGGACTATAGCAATCCAAGGCCACAGATCCAGGGTTGACCAACGGCACTGATGACGATAGAGAAGATGAATAGTCCTGAACGCGTTTTAGCGCCATTATCACGCCTCCCTCAACGCTTTTCAATTTAAAAACTTTCAGGGTCACGCACGTCATTTTGTCTTGAATTCTAATATTCCAGTTTAGGCACTCACACTTATATAGGAATATGAAATTTCGGATCACCTTTTTGTCTTTTCCCATTTTTAAAGTTCTTTTTCTGGGATTTTCCCTTCTTCATATCCAAGATCCACATGCTTTCTTTTTCGATTTTTGTGTGTTCTCCTCTCTCGTAACACCTTAGCTCCTACATCTAGGAGAGTGTTGTGAAAATCCAACCGGATCGGATGGTCGGACCGGTGCCCGGGAAAGCTTTCAGCTCATTTAGCATGGTTCAACCATTTCATCATTTGGACTGTTTCAGGCCGCTTCAAACCGGTTGTTGGGGCGGGAATTGGGGTTGAACCGGGAATCATTTATTGATATTATTGACATGTTATTGTGTTATTTTTAATGATTTCAATGTATTAGAATTTAGGATTTAGGAAAGATGATACATATAAGCTTTTGTATGTGTTTATTTTTAAACAATATTAAAATTTCATATTTTTTTTATATTTATATAATTATATATACATATAATTTTATTTTTATTTAATTATTATGTTATCGGTTTGACTGGTCTGACCATGCGACCCATGACCCGATAGCCTCTCCTGTTCGATGTCCGGTCCGACTTTTAAAACATTGCCTAGTACAGTACCAACATCTGAACTACTCTTGATCTTTTCCAGGAAAAAGATAAAAAAAAAGAATTTTGAAATTATAATATCTCAAATCAAATTTATTATCAAGAGTTGATAAGATAATAACGAAATTTGATAAACAATTCAAAACTCATTTTTTTTAGAAAATAACTTATTTAAAATTTTACAAATTTAAAATTTTTTTCTGTCTTTTTCTTTTTTTTTATTCATTTTATTTCATATTATTCTTTTTCCCAAAATGCTAAATTGACTTGTTATACGAGAGTTGAGTCATCTCTATTTTTTTCCCCCAACTAATCCTTAGTTTTGTCTTTTCTTTTATAGATGTATATATATAAAATGCACTCCCTGGTTATTAATTAATTAATTCAAAAGCCTTTGGGTCTGTTTGGGAACGCGTCCGGGGAATAAAAAAAGCCTAGTTGCTTCACAAATCACCACAAAAGCTCATTTGACACAAAATAGCTCCGTTTGGGATGACGGTAGATGCCACTGAGCTTATAAATAAAAAGTAGCTTCTCAAAGAAGTTGATTTCCATTGTTTCTCACCGGTGAAAAAGCTCCCTCTTGGTGTGTGGGACCTTATATTACTTTGGTGATTTGATATATATGGAGAATAATTGTATACAGTGACATGCTATATTTCAAGTTGTTGGTTTGTTTACACTTGTTGGTCAAATAGGGAGATATATTTTTACATTAGTTTAAAAATATAAATAATCAAAATGTCTAAAATATCTTCATTTGTGAGAATATATTATATTAGAAAATTTTATTTTTAATTTTAATTTATTCAATTTTGTTGTCATTTCATTAAAGGTTCAAATATTTTTTGACGTTTTAAAATAATATTTTCATTTGTGAGAATATATCACATTAGATGATCCAATAATGAGTCATTTCATTTCATGTATGCATTCTAATTTAAATATAATTTATTTCTTTTTAATTAATTACTTTTCATGTATTTTTATTTTTTTTAATAATAATTTCACCTTTTTTATTTTATCAAATTTTTTTATATTTTTTTACTTTAATTACCATAATATATACAACTAATATATATATATGTAGTATTCAATAAGATTTATACCATTTTCAGTCATTTCCCATCTAAACAGACTTTTCAAACACTAAGGGTGTGTTTGGTTTGGTGATTGGATAAGTGACTTATTTTTACTTAAACTTATGGAATCTTAAGATTGGACAAAAGTTAGATTGGGTAAAATGATGAGTGTTTGGATTGACGATTGGATAAGTAACTTATGTAAAAGTGAAAGATGTTTGGTTTGACTTTTGCATAAGTGACTTTTATGTTAATTAAGAGAAAAAAATTGAAAAAATTATGAAAAATGAAAAAATGAAGGACCAATTGTAGAAAAAGAACTCATTGGCAACTTAATTGCTAAATGGGACCTGGAAAGATATCTACATTTGTTAAAGTGATATTCTTGGTGATAAATTGATCCCACAGTGTTACCACAAGGCACATACTCAAAAGTTTGATGCTACTAACCCATCCAAATAACAGTTCTTTGCACACTCATCACTCACAAATCTTTCTTTTCTCTGGGGACATAATTGGGTTTGACAATTCTAATCTTCAAACCGATAGAGACCTTACCAAAAAATACACGGAAAAAGGCATAAAACAGTTCTTTGCATACTCTTCACATAAAAATCTGCTTTAGTTTCATATATATTAGGAAAATACGAAATACATAATTTTGCGCTTGACTCATTCCAATCAAACAGCAGAGCTTTCAAACGGCAGAGAATTGTAACAGATCATGTTTGACAATGGTAAACTAAATAATAAAATTACAATTAAAATGTGAATAAATTAGAAATTGTACAACTTAAAGTTTTTAATGAAGTAAAATATAACAGAACTAATCAAATCAAAGGTCCCATACAATTTGGTCCCTCATGGCGTCACAAACATGATTCATTTGGGTTAAATATGCCCGAGCATCATTTGTCGACGATGGGTCTTGATCTTGACTATTATCTAGATGAACTATATTATTCTCATTTTCTGCTTCCCTAAAGTCCACATCAGTTTGAGAATTTCTTCTAATGAAATTATGTATAGCCATTGTGGCACAGACAATATGGATTTGCATGTCAAAGCTGTACTTGCACATATGTTGTAAGATTTCAAACCTATTTTTTCAGACTCCAAAAGTCCTTTCTATTGTGCACCTCAAGCTTGAATGATAAAAATTGAAAGCTTCATTAGGATACCGAAACCCCTGGTGATTTCTGAATTCTGGGAGGTAATAACGTTCACATATGTATGGACCAAGATACCTTATTGTTGTTGGATAGATGGAATCGACAAAATAATATTTGCCTAACATGTGTTAAAATCATTGTAAATGTGAGACTAGGTTAGCGTTAACTGTAGACAAAGAGACGTAATTGAAGTGTACAAAAAATTACCTTGTAGTGGATGTGGGAAATTCATGGTTGGATCTGAGACAATAGAGTGAAAAACACGAGCATCATGTGCTAAACCCTCCCATCCAGCTAACTGTAACGTGAAGCACATATCCCAATCACAAACAGCCATAACATTCTGTGTGGGATATCCTTTTCTCCCGATAAACTTATCTTGGCCCGGTCCAGTTATGACACACCCGATGTGAGTACCATTAATAGCTCCAATAGCATCCTTGAAATATGGGAAATATCGATTATCGTCTGCTATTTTTGGATGACATTGACCGAATTGTGGGTCGCATGGCCTAATAATTTCTGTTCCAAGCTGAAGCCAGGCCTTTAAAACCTTGTGTAGAAGCCTACTTACAGTTTCGCCCGAATGTTTGAATATTTCTTGTACTAGCCTATTTCCTACTCCGTGTCTGATAGTGAGCAAGAAAATGACAACCATTTCTTTAACACCAGTATTCTTAGAATCTCTTAACCCAAGCTCACACAAATTAGTGCACAAACTATGGAAAACATGTTTTTCCATTCTAAACATCTGATGACATTTTGAATCTTCATTTGCCAATAATTCTTGTACCCAATAGTGACCTGTTCCTTGACTCGTTCTACACGGTTGTCTGCACACATATGGCACTAAATATTGACAAAGCAACACACATAATTGTTGATATTGTTCCAAGTCAGCCTCAAAAATTGAGGCGTCATCACTATCTTCATCTTCCTCTATCCCCTGCAACCTGTGTCGGTTGTTACGATTTGCCATTTATGTACCTGTGATTGTGATGAAATTATGGCATGAGCAGGATGATTAACAAATATAACACAAATCATAAAATCGTCACAAATCTTAAAACATAACACAAACATAAATATTAATAGGATAAAACCGTTCAAAACGAAGGGTCAAGTCAGCCGTTTTGAAAACAAAAAATGAAAAATGTCTACATTCAACTGTCCAGACACCAAATGCAACTACAGCTAATCCTCCTCTACAATATAACGTAAATAAGTCATCAGGTACTCAGGGTTTCCCTTTAATGACAGAAACACATCCTGACGTGTCTTGCTTTCCAGAGCTCTCATACACCGGACTCCAAAGGCTTTGTCTGCCTTCACGTCGTCAAGTTCCAGTAGAGATTTCATAACCTCAGGCATGCTATTTTCTTGAGTTGCTGTTAAAGCCACTACTTGATCCATAGTCACATTAGCAATGACACTGACGGCATCCGCTATTTGCTTTGCAGCTGAAAGTTTCAGTTTTTTTCTTTTACTAGACCCTTCACCTCTCTTCCTTTTCTGTTCACTTCCGAATGCGCTGGGACCAATGCTTGATGGAATTGATGTAGTTAATCCAACTCTTACCATTTCCTCTGTCACCCCTGTACTAACTGCAGGGGCAGTGCGGAAATGCTCATCCTCGCTATCTCCAAAGCCTTCCTCTTCATACATCGTGGGTCTGTAAACGTCATCCTCATCTTCCTCATTTGTCTGTGATTGTATGCGAGAGGTTGAGAAAATGTGATCTCCCATTGCCGAGCCATCTTTGAATATTATTCTTAACTCCCTTTCATTCTTTAGGCTAGAGTACCTAAATTTCTTATATTCGAGATGCTCCTGCATGTAACCCCCTTCACGATTAAGGCAGAGATTAATTTGTAAAAACGTAATTAATGTGGAATTAGAGACCATAGACGATTTGGGACTTAAAGAAAGTAAATTTCTCAAAATCAGGGTTTTAGAAAAACTTTCTCAAAACCGGTTAACAGTGGTCTCCTATTCACATTTCAATACACAAATGGTCTATACAAGTTGATTTCATTCATACATATCAGAGTACATCATAATTTCTTGACACACTCGAGTTCCATTAATCAAATAAGGGTCTACAAGGCACAATTGCCTATAGAGTTTCCCATAATTAGGGGATTACATAAATACTATCCACTATGTACATGTAATTCCCAACAAAATGTATCCAAATGATTACAAAATGATAACCAAATATTCCAAAAGTAAAACTCCTTGCCCAGAGCTCTAACTACTCTTCGTCACCCACTTTCCCTTGGATCCTTTAGCCTTGTCTAAAAATTTGTGTTTTTGGGAGAGTGAGATTCTAAAGAATCCCAATAGTAACAAATCACTCATAATATGCACAACATCAAAGCATGAAAGTAAATCATTTACAACATACAGTAATCACAACAACAGTTGCAACGGCCGGGGTAGGTATCATGGGTATCGGCCCCCTACGACGGCTCATGCTGAACTGCTTGATGTATTGCACATCTACATATCACATATCACATATATAACCACAGCTGGGATCTATATAACACATTTCACAACACGCAGCCCTACGAGCTGGATACTCAAACAGGAATCCACGATTCCATCACGCAGCCTCGACACTTACAACGGCAGATACAACGGCCGGGGTAGGTATCATAAGTATTGCCTCCCTACAACGGCTCACACTGAAGTGCTCGCGCTGTAATACCCTATGGCCGATAACACATTCATAATGATAAACATGCATACCAAGTATCATACACAACATGATAGGTATGAAGTACACAGACTTCGTGAGTCGATCAACAATCACCCAGATCGCATCGTAATTCTTGATCTCGGGCAGCCCTCCACTAGATTCATGGTCACACTCTCCCACTTCCATTTTGGAACTTCTAGACTCTGAAGCAATCCTGGCGGTCTCTGGTGTTCAATCTTCACCTTTTGACAAGTAAGACACAGCGCCACATACTTTGTCACATCACTCTTCAACCCTGGCCACCAATACATAGACTTCAAGTTGTGATACATCTTGGTCATACCAGGGTGAAGAGTATACTAACTCTTATGAGCCTCATCAAGAATTCTCAGCCTCAATTCAACCTTTAGTGGAACATAGATTCTCTTCTGGTAACGCACCAATCTACTTGATGACAAGTCATAGTCTCGAGTCTCTCCTCGCTCAATCATAGTTCGGATCGACTGGGCTCGCTCATCATATATCTAAGCCTCTTCAATCTCAGTCTTCAGGTCATTTTCCCCTTGGACCATGCCATAACTGGCACACAGGATATCATTCGAGAGATTCAAATCCCGAAAATCCTCTATCAGTTTCTTTTCTTTGATCATTATCGTTGCCACTAGCACCGCTTTCCGACTCAAAGCATCCGCGACAACATTTGCCTTACGCGGGTGATATTTGATCTCCAGGTTGTAATCTTTCAACAACTCCATCCACCGACGTTGTCTCATGTTCAACTCTTTCTAATCATACAGATATTTAAGACTTTTGTGGATGCAGTATAGTTCCATAGTCACACCGTATAGGTAATGACGCCAAATTTTCAATGCAAACATTATTGCTGCAAGTTCCAGATCATGAGTGGGGTAGTTCATCTCATACGGTTTCAGCTGTCAGGAGGCATAGGCCACCACTCTTCCCTGCTGCATCAGGACACACCCTAACCCCTGCTTACTCGCATCAATGTACACGATGTAAGCCTCACTGGGATCAGGTATAATCAATACTGGTGCCATAGACAACTTCTCCTTCAGCTCAGTGAAATTCCACTCACAATGTTCATCCCATAAAAATGGTTGATCCTTCCTCGTGAGCTTGGTCATCTGCAATGCAATACACGAGAAGTTCAGAATGAACCTCCGATAATAGCCAGCGAGACTCAGAAAATTGCGAATCTCAGAAACAATTTCTGGCCTTTTCCAATCAAGTACTGCTTCTACCTTACTGGGATCCAGCGATACCCCGTCTCATGAGATCACATGGCCAAGGAACTTCACTTCCGTAAGCCAAAACTCACACTTACTCAGCTTGGCATAGAGTTGCGTTTCTCACAAGATTCTCAGCACAATTCTCAAATGCTGCTCATGCTCTTCTCTACTCTTAGAGTATATCAAAATGTCATCGATAAACACAACCACAAACTGGTCAAGATACTGTCAGAAGACGCGGTTCATATAGTCCATGAATACCGCCTGTGCATTCATTAATCCAATGGGCATCACAAGGAACTCATAGTGCCCATACCTTGTTCTAAAAGCAATCTTCGGAACATCCACTGCATTCACACGCAACTTATGATATCCCGACCTTAGATCAATTTCGGAGAATACATAGGAGCCAGAC
This sequence comes from Inga laurina, assembly GCA_963855925.1. Classification (NCBI taxonomy): domain Eukaryota; kingdom Viridiplantae; phylum Streptophyta; class Magnoliopsida; order Fabales; family Fabaceae; genus Inga; species Inga laurina. Next base: position 24,537,960 of record OY979703.1, on the reverse strand, counting down.
AATTGATCTAACAGGTCATCTATTCTTGGGAGTAGGTACTTGTTCTTGACAGTAACTTTGTTGAGTTCTCTGTAATCGATACAAAGCCTCAAGCTTTCATCTTTCTTTTTCACAAACAGCATTGGAGCTCCCCACGGCAATACACTGGGTCGGATAAACCCTTTCTCAAGCAACTCTTCAATTTGCTTTTTCAACTCCGCCATCTTGTTAGGCGCCACATGGTATAGGGCTTTGGATATTGAACCAGCTCCAGGTACAATCTCAATTGGGAATTTCACTTCCCTTTCTAGAGGCAACCCGCTAAGATCGTCCAGGAATACCTCAAGGAATTCTCTCACCATGGGTATGCTTTCTAGAGTTTCCTCTGACTCTCTCTGAACAAAGAAGAACACCATATACCCCTGACATCCCTTCTCAAGATATTTCTCAACTTTAGCTATTGAAAGCAAATTCAAACTAGCATTCACATTATTCTCCCGTCGTACATTACGGAAGGTTATCCTCTTATTACCACAGTCAAGCAATACATCATTTGCTCTTAACCAATCAAAACCCAAAATAACTTCTAGTTGTTGGAGTGGCAAACAAATCAAATCAACTGTAGACTCCCGACCCTCAACAACCATCACACAATTTAAGCAGGCTTCGGCCGTCACAGCCTTAACACCCATCGGCGTTGACACAACCAAGTCAAACGGAAATTTATGCACAACCAAGCCCAGGCGTTTAAAACAGTCATAAGCTATAAACGAATGACTTGCACTCGAATCAAATAAAGCATTTAACTCATTATCACCAAGAAGAATTTTACCTTGGATCAGTTTTGGGGACTTCCGAGCCTCCTTATGAGTTATGGCGAGCACTCGACCCTGATTCCTGGGCCTTTGCTCTGCCAGCTGTCGTGGGCACTTAGTAGAAATGTGACCCACTTGCTTGCAGTTGAAGCAAATCACCTCCCTAGCAAAAGTTCTACCTGGATGGTACTTTCTGCACTTATTACACACTGGTCCTGCTGGAGGTCTCTGTTCACTACAACCCCTAGGTTGATAGGGCTTTTTACTACCACCCCCGTATGAGGATCCTTGCCCTTTCCGCTTCTGGGAAGTATTAGCCTTGCTTGGCTCATTCCGACTACCACTACCCTAAGATGGGTACAACTCCCTTAGATTGTTCTTAACAATCCTACACTGCTCCACCGCCTTATTGAAGTCAGTAAACAGGTGAGTGGCTAATCTCTTTTTCAGTTCACATCTCAAGCCCCTAATAAGCATATTGGAGCTCCGCTCCTCATCATCCCTATCCCAGAGATGTGTAGAGTACCGAGATAACCGGATGAAATGGGAAAGATACTCATCAAAACTCTCTGTGTCCCCCTGCCTGATAGCCAGGAACTCAGACTCTTTCTCCAACCTCACCGACTTGGGGAAATACTTCTCATTAAACTTTTCTTGGAATACCTCCCAAGTCAATGGCACATTCAGGCTTCAAAGTGTCATGGCGATATTCCGCCACCACCGATCTGCATCCCCCTCTAGCTTATACACAGCTAGCTTCGTCTTTACCTCCGTAGATCACTCGAGGACCTCAAAAATCTTTTCTAGACGATTCAACCAGTCCTCAGTAACTTGGGGCTCAAACCTCCCCTTAAACACTGGAGGTAGATGCTTGCAGAACTTAGAGACCCAGTAATACAGTCTCTTTCCTCACGAGCCGGCACCCCTTGGGATTCTTGATTGGGCACCGAGTGAGGTGGGGACTCTTGAGACCAATTGGACCCCTCAGCCGTCTCCTCTTGATGAGTCTCTGCTTGAGTCTCCTCATGAGTTGATTGAGCCCTTTCCTCAATATGCTTGGCCCTTTCTTCCCGGAGCTCTTCTCTCAGCTCATGGATCATATCTCGTTGCTCTCGTATAAGATCCATCATTTCTCGCATTAGATCAGGAGGATTGTCATTCAACTCCTCCACTTCTGGATCCTCTTGCCTGACTCTAAGGCAAATCATGTTGTCCTTTAACTCTATAATGATTCACCATGTCAGTTTCAAAGCAAATGTATACACATAATTCAAAAGACTTAGGTATATCCACAAACAGCAGAAATACTCTTGTGTATACAACCACAATTATCAATCCTCAAGTTACCTTAAGCCAAATAACTAAGGCCAACTAGGGAGCTATCCTAGAAAATTCTATCCTTGCCAGGAACTACAGCTCTGATACCACAAATGTAACCCCCTTCACGATTAAGGCCGAGATTAGTTCATAAAAATGTAATTAATGTGGAATTAGAGACCATAGACAATTTGGGACTTAAAGAAAGTAAATTTCCCAAAATTAGGATTTTCGAAAAAAATTTTCAAAACCGATTCACAGTGGTCTCCTATTCACATTTCAATACACAAATGACCTGTACAAGTTGATTTCATTCATACATATCAGAGTACAGCATAATTTCCCGACACACTCGAGTTCCATTAATCAAATAAGGGTCTACAAGGCACAATTGCCTATAGAGTTTCCCATAATTAGGGGATTACACAAATATTATCCACCATGTACATGTAATTCCCAACAAAATGTATCCAAATGATTACAAAATGATAACCAAATATTCCAAAAGTAAAACTCCTTGCCCGGAGCTCTAACTACTCTTCGTCGCCCGCTTTCCCTTGGATCTTTCAGCCATGTCTAAAAATTTGTGTTTTTGGGAGAGTGAGATTCTAAAGAATCCCCGTAGTAACAAATCACTCATAATATGCACAACATCAAAGCATGAAAGTAAATCATCTACAACATACAACAATCACAACAACAGTTGCAACGGTCGGGGTAGGTATCATTGGCATCGCCCCTATGACGGCTCATGCTGAACTGCTTGATGTATTGCACATCCACATATCACATATCACATATATAACCACAGCTGGGATTTATATAACACATTTCACAAAACGCAGCCCCACAGGCTGGATACTCAAACAGGAATCCACGATTCCATCACGCAGCCTCGACACTTACAACGGCAGATACAACGGCCGGGGTAGGTATCATTAGCATTGCCTCCCTACGTCAGCTCACGCTGAACTTCTTGGGCTGTAATGCCCTATGGCTGATAACACATTCACAATGATAAACATGCATACCAAGTATCATACACAACATGAGAGAAAAGTCACTACGTTGATCCTTCCGTGCGTGTCCTAGCACCGGTCTCTCCCGAGTAGGGCAAATGTCAAATCCTATATTCATAATTAGGGACGAAGTGTTAATTCTCTATTCCAACTCTCAATGACTTCTTAACACTTAGTTTGGTTAGCATTATTGCTCTTTTAGTATCCATAAATAACCCTATCAATAGCTCTAAAGGGTTGGAAGATTATCCCCAAAGATCCCCTTTTAGAAGCTTAAAACTAATATTTTCCACTGCTAAACTTGAGTGAAGATGGCCTCACTCGAGTATTGGTATGGATACTCGAGTGAAGAAGGCCTCACTTGAGTGATGGTACGGTCTATACCTCAAGTGCTAGAAAGTGAGGACATAAAATGTTTGGCCGAGAGCATAAGAACTTTCAAAGAAGAGGAGCACTCGAGTAAAGAAGGCCTCACTCGAGTGACAACTTAACACTTGCAAGTGTTAAAGCGCACTCTTGAATTTTGGACGTAAGTGAGAACCCGAGACGACAGATCATGCTATCAAATACACTCGCACTCGAGTGAGAACCCGTAACACTTGCAAGTGAGGCAATACTCTTGCCTCTTGACCCGGAAGTGCAACATGAAAGCCGAAGGCCAGAGGGGAAAATACACTAACGCACTCGAGTGATCCTACCCTCACTCGAGTGATGTTCTTCCCTTACTCGAGTGAACTCACTCTCACTCAAGTGATTTTATCAGAAACCAAAAAACGCAGGAAAACTGACATCTCTTCCTAACAATTGCCCAAGTGTTCCCAATGGACTCAAAACCTCAACCAAAGCTACTCACACACAAAAACACCTAAGGAATCCAATGGAAACATTAGAATTATCAAATTCCTACTCTATTATCATACTTTGGTCTTAATCCACAATCAATGCAAATTTCCAAAATCTCCAAAACTAACATTTCAATCTCCAATCAATCAATCTATCCAAAACACATACCAAAACACCTATTTTCATACCAACAACATGCCAAATACCTAATGACCCTCATTTTCGAATTTAAGGCCAAAAATCCCAAAAATTCCAAACTAATCCATTTGGCATAAAACTTAGATAGAAAGATTGGTCTCACTTACCTCTTTCACTTTGCCAAAGAGATTTCTTGATTCACCAATCTCCAAAATTTCATGTGGGCACAAATCAACACCAATAGTCACACTATAAACATCAAAATGAAGCTCTCACTCTAAGGAACAACATTAAAGAAGAGAACTTGAGCAATGGAGGCCATTTGCTTACCTTTTTCTCAAGCTCTTGCTTTCTCTTTCTTGCCTAACAATGGCTGATGGTTTTGGAGAGAGAAGAGAGGGATGAATGCTTGAGGAAGAAGAGAAAATGATTATTCTCTCTCACCCATGCTACCACAACCGAAAACAAGGAGAGGGGAGGAGAGAGAAAAAAAATTAAAAACTCTATTTGACTTTCCCCATACTCTCTCCACATGTGAGCTTGCCAAGTGTCACACTATCATTGGCCCTTATAAAGGTAAACACCCAATTAGCCACTTAATCCCTCAATTAGCCATTTAATCACACATCTCATTTTTCCTCTTAGCTAGTAATTAATTTCCCCATTAATTACCAACTCATGGTCAAAAATTTCATTCTTCCAATTTTTCCACCAATTATGACATATTAATTTATATTGCCATAAAACACATAATAATGCCAATTAAATCCATAATTATCCACAATAATCATGATTAGCCCTTAATAAAAATTTGGGATATTACACTACATGCATACAAGTAAAATGAGTCAAAATGAATATTTTTATGAAGTACATAGCAAAAAGCGAACTACTTAAACTTGTAAATTGCACTTAAAATTTTTTGCCTGTAATTTCTCCTTCCACCAGTCGCTTGACACAAACGCATTGTTCGTAACAGGGTCTTTGCCAACACCGGTCTCTCTGATTAAAGAATCCCATATCCTCAACTCTTTCTTTAAGATATCTAATCTATTTTTAAATTGTTTCTTCCCGTATTGTTTCCCAGTCTTTTCAGTAAATGTGGAAATAATATTCTTCCAAGCTGTTAGTGTAAATGTCTGCCCTTTGCGTTCTTTTTTGTATAGTTGGTCTATGCATGCGTGGACGAATATCTCTGTTGACTCTAAGTCCCACAAAGGTCACACATAACACACATGGCAACCAAATTATTCGCTATACAATTTTATTAGTCCTAGTAGAATTTTTCTAATCCACACTGATCTTTATATATACCTCCAATAAAGCCTTCATTGATCAATGTCATAAAAAAAGTAATAATAAAGAAAGCAATCATTACACTTGAAAACTAACTAAAAGGGCCAACGAGAAGTTTCAAACACAAAGTTCTGATGAAGATTCAAGCATGAGAAATAATGGTGATGCGCGAGGTGCAGGAAGAAAAAGTAATCAACCTTATGCAAGTGATTACTACCATGATGAAGGAACCGGGACAATTCAATAGTATTAGAAATAAAAATAGAATTCTAGATTCTAAAATAAACAGCAGCCAAGTTTTAATGCATATCTTGTCGTCAAAACCTTTTAACGACAAAAATAGCTGCCGATTCCAAAAAAAAAAATATTAATTGGTTCAAGCTTCAAACGGGTTTATGGTCAGCGTTTGAAAGATCAGCATACATGATCTCCTAAGTACATGAAATATGATATTTTGACAAAAAAACATGTCACTAAGGTATAAGCTTATTCCCATTCTGCACAAAACAATAAAAAAATTGATTCATTCAAAAATTTTCTCTACAACTCGTAATCATGTGGAAGAGCTTAACAATAAACTCAAAAAGAATTGTGTATACAATTTTTCAAATTTTGTCAAATTTTGCCCTTTATTGCTGTTTATGATAAAACACTTCAGAAACTTCAAAGAGCTCAGAATCGGATCAGAGACAGAGAGATGAAGCAGATGAAGTGTATATATATACATCAAAACTGGGTCTGTAAACGAACGACATTCTTCTTCCTCCTCCTAATGTACATTAATTACACATAAACTTCAAACTAATTACATTTTCCTACATCTAAAGAAACAGAAAGGAAAACAAATAAACGCACATACATAAAAAATCAAGACAAAGTTTGAATTGATAATTTTCAAGAGAATGCCAGAATACTCCACACGAAGCAGAGGAAAAGAACACACCATGAACTAGTGCAAAAACAACGAAGAACACAACCACAGAGACACTCAAACCCACCAAAAACAAGCAAACACATAACATTGATGTACCCACACCGCAAATCAGATCACAGATCAGAGAAAAGCAGAGCAACCATGAGTTGTTCATTGAACATGGACAAAGGAAGGGCTAACATACCTCAGCACCCTGACAATGCGCATAGATCACCGTGACTAGGCAGATCCACCACCACACCACCTTCAACTGTAGATCGAGAAACGGGATCGCGCAGGTATAGCTTACAAGCTCGAAAGCTTACAGACCAAACTCACCCAAAACCGTATCGTGCTCATAGGTCGGCCACTATCATTTTTCGTTAGCTTCCCACTAGACTCCACACAACTCCGTCAGACTCCAATACCAGCATTTTCACCTTAAGCCCAATGGCTACTGACGGTAAACGCCGCTTTAACCGCCACCGCCGAAGACAACAGGACCAAGTAAACACTTCGGTGGAGAGAACCACAGGACCCAGCTGGAGCTCGATTACCTAGCTGCCGAGAGTAGGAAGATCGGCACTGTGAAGAGGCAAGGAGATGCACAAAGAAATGAAATGAGGAGAGGATAGGAGACGCAAGGAGCAAGGAGACGAGAAGGAGGAGAGGGAGAAATTAATAATTAGGTTGGACATTAATTGCTTAACTGTAACATCCTACCTATACAATCAGAAAAAAGCATGACTTTGGAGCTTATTTTAAGGTTACTTAAAAGCAACTGAATTGTGGCTGACTGAATGCCCAACCAAAAGCAAAGACTTTTTTTTTAAGTCATATTCTGACTTGAGGGGACCCAATCGAACTTAAATCTATTCCAACCGCTGAAACAAACAAACACTAATCCAAACAAATTTAAGGTTAGAAAAAAAAGTCACTTCTGCCACCACCAATCCAAACACAAATCACATATATAATCTGACTTTTTTCTATCTGACTTTTCCAAAAGTCCATATATAGAAAAAGCTCCTTCTCCACTGCTAACTCAAATAGGCATTGAAGAGACATCACACTAATAGAGATAGGCATGTGGGGTTTGAAGCAACGAAAAAATAAAATAAAATAAAAAGTATACCCACACCTACTCAACAATAAAGGAGAGAGTATGGTTATGATTAGACAAGGCATAAAATATTGAAGAAACAGGAGAAGAAAAACATGGACTGAACAGTTAAAACTTATTTGGCAAAAAAAAAAAGTTAAAACTTAAAAGATATGGTTCAAAACATGGGAACTACTTCCTCCGGTTCTATTTATAAACAATTTTTCTTTTGATTGCGTAAAATGAACTGGTAGTTAAAAGAAATAAATGTATAAAAAATGTCATATTTTTTTCATATATACCCATATTTATGAAAAGAGTATAGGAGAGAATAGATAAAAAGTATGAGAGATAAAGAGTTTAAGATATGAGAGAGAATGAGTATTTAATAAGGATAAAATAAGAAAAAAAATTTATATTTTTAGACAAAAAGTAAAAATTGTTTATAAAAGGGACCAACCGTATAAGAGAGAAAATTTCTTATAAATAGAATCAAAAGGTGTATGAAAGTAGCGAATTTGAAGACTGAAGGAGAGAAAAGTGGACTTACATAGTGCAATTCGACGCATAGGGATACTCGATAAGTAGGGAATGTAGAGTATCTATAGAACCGAGAATTAGGGTTATGGTTGGTTTTTGAATAAAATAATAATTTTTTTGAAAAAAATAAAATAAAGGAAAAAGACAGAAAAATGTAATTAAAATTGGTAAAAAATAAATAAGTATGTTGAATTTCAATATTTTAAAGGGACTGGTTTGAAATTTTGAAAAGTTGTAAAATTTGAGAAATTACCTAAAGACCCTTAGATTTTTCTAATTAAAAATCCTCAACCCCCCTTGCTAGCCGCTGGAGCTCTAGCGGAAGCGGCCGTAACCAAAGCTCCGATGACAAGCCGCCGAATCTTTGGCGTCGATGGCCAATGACTGGAGCTTCGACGACCTAATATTTTTTTTTATTTCTCAAGGAAAAATTGTTAATATAGATACTCAAAATTTTAATATAGATACTAAAGTTGTAAATAAGATTTACCAAAGCACCAACAGTCTCATGTTTTTTTAAAATTTCTCAAGAAAACATCATTAATATATATACTTGAGTTATTAATATAGATACTAAAGTTGTAAATAAAGTTAATCGGAGCTCCGACGATCTCATATATTTTTTTGAATTCCTTAAACAAAAGTCATTAATATAGATACTTGAGTTATTAATATAGATACTAAAGTTGTACATAAGGTCGACTAAAGCTCCGACGGTCTCATATATTTTTTTGAATTTCTTAAGAGAAAGCCATCAATATAGATACTTGAGTTGTTAATATAAATATTAAAGTTGTAAAAAATATATGAGGTTGCTAGAACTCTTGCCGACCTTATTTAGAACTTTAGTATCTATATTAATAACTTAAGTATCTATATTGACGAGTTTTGCTTGAAAAATTCAAAGAAATATATAAAACTGTCAGAACTCCGATCGACCTTGTTTATAACTTTAGTATCTATATTAACGACTTTTACTTGAGAAAGTTAAAAAAAAAATATGAGACTATTAGACCTCTGGATAACCTTTTTTTCAACTTTATTATCTATATTAGCAACTCAAATTTCTATATTAATGACTTTTGCTTTATAAATTTTTAAAAAAAAAATAGGCCGCCATAGATCTGGTCCTCGGTCACTGGCACCAGAGCTCTAGCTGCCGGTCACCGGCTAGGTCATAGGAGCTCTGGCAGCCGTGGGCTGGTAAGGGGGTTGAAGATTTTCGATTAAAAAAACTAAGGGTAGTTAGGTAATTTCTCAATTTTGGCAACATTTCAAAATTTGAAATCAATCCCTTTGGAATTATTGAAATTCAACATACTTATTTATCTTTTATCAATTTTGATTGGATTTTTCTATTTTTTCCCATAAAATAATAATGGGTATAATATTCAGACAACATTATTTTAAGATATTACTTTCCAATAATAAGATAAGTTTACATACACCTATATATTTAAAATAATTATTTTAAGGAGGTATTTCATTTGTATTATTTTATTTTATAGAGTGACATTTTTTTGAACTTGATACTTCTTTTTAAAGTATTAACTTATTCTAACTCTTTAGCTAAATACTACTTAAGATGCAATTAGCTTAAGGTGTTAAAAATAAGGATGTTACACCATGGTTTCTCGATTTTGCTGCCCATCCCTTGTTTGGCTTCACAAAATTTCTATGGGGAGGGAAAACTTTCTAAAATTTTCCTTCCCCTCCCCTCCAAAATTAGGGATCAATCACAACGTAAAAGAAGTTGCAAAATAAGCCAAGACATGTGGCCATTCATATGGCTCCTTTACACTTTTAAAGTTTCTAAGAATAGTATCAGACTCATGTTACAGTGCTGGCTCAACATGTGGCTTTATGCACTGAGATTGTTCCTTTTCTTTCCCTCCATTCCTTTCGAATTTTGAAATTCGAAATGCCCAGTCTATTTGTAGCACTTATCTCTCTCTCTCTCTCTCTTTGCAATCTCATATCTTTGAGGCTCAGCCTCCATACTCCAATGTTTATCTTCATATTTGTGCAAGATAAAAAGGAAGAAGGGATGAGCTAGTTTATTACTCCCTCTGGTCCTAAATATAGGACAAAGTTTGTAGTGCAATTTGCACTACAAACTTTATCCTATATTTAGGACCGGAGGTAGTATCTTTCTTCTAATATAGATGATAGATACTGATGGATCATTTAATGCTCAATGATCAGCTGGATCTGGCGGTGTAGTTTGTGACACGAATGGCAACTGGGTCCTTGGTTTTCAACACACTCTTGGAGTTCATTCCTCCACTTCTGCAGAATTACTTGGTCTTCTGTCGGGTCTTCAAATGTGCAAGCAACATTACTTTCAGTATGTGAAGGCTTATACAGATTCTATGGAAGTACTCAATCTAGTAATGCGAGACGGTGGATAGGTCCATCCTCTAAGAGATGTCAAAAGTGAGGTGCAAGATCTTCTGTTTTCATATTGGTATGTCGAGCTTTGTTATGCATTACAAGAAACAATTCGATGTGCTGATTTTTTGACTAAAGATGCTCATCAATTGTTGGGGGGACTAGTGATTCTTCCGATTCCCCATCCAGGATGTCTGAAGATTTTGAGGGAGGACGTTACTCCTAGAGGAGGATCTCTCTTAATCTCCTAGAGTGGTGTAATTTCCATTTTATGGCCTTGTAATTATTAAAAAAAAAAAAAAAAAAGAGGAAGAATGGGTGAGCTAGTTTATTATCTTTCTTCTAATATAGATGATTAATCTAGGTGCATAATATTTAATTCACTGAGTGTGAGTAGAAGATGTTGGGTTATATTTAATTTTTCCTTAATGGATTAGAGCCCAATCCTATTTAGTTTGGGGCGAAATAAGAATAGGAAAAGTTGTAGGATAATGACTCGTGTTTTCCCTTGCTGATTGGAAATCGTTGTGCGAACAGTTTTATCATAAAAATTAACACCTAGTTGTGGTGTGTGTGTTGGGTTGTTGGGTTTTTTTTTTAGGGTGCATGGGAGATGAATGAAAACAAAAGAGAAGTAACTACTAACTATTCTCATAGTAGAAACTTCCTTTGCATTCATTAGCTCTCATTTTCTCTTTAGTGTATTTACTGTGTGTAATGTGCATGAGATTTATACTGTGCTCCATTTTTATGTGGGCACTCAATTAAACAAATAGGCTCACAGATAGGCCCCAAATCCTTCAATAAGAAATACAAAATAGGGATGCTAATTTTTCCTGTATCATGTATCACAACAAGAAGGCCTTTTTGCCCCCAGTCTCGCTGAAACTGATTAACGACTGACTCATGAAAAGATATGACTCCAAAACAACAGCCCATGTGGTGATATATATTATAGCTTTGGGGGCATTTCCATATACAGCCATTGAACAAAAAAACACCCCAAATGATATTCAACTCAGACTAAAAGGAAATTTTAAAACTACCACATATATATATATATATATGGAAAGTATATTTCACTTGTTTAGGGGCTTCAGCTTCAATATTTTCTTTGGTTAAACAAAAAATTCTAGTAGTGACTAGTGCCACTACATAGCAACGAATAGCATACTTTACTTACGCAGCCCCTCCAGCACTTGTTCTCTCCAGCATCTGGGAAGAGCAGTCAAGATCCGTAATCTATGTGGTGGTATTAGTAGTGAAGGAGGACTATAAATCTAATCTTGGAGGTGAAGATATGACAGGTCTTGGAGGCATTTCTAATGAATTTAAACTTCCTTCTAACATTTCAATCACTCTACTTATTGTAGGTCTTTGAGTTGGAAATGTTTGAATGCACCATAAACCCACAATGGCCACTCTTTTTGCAACATCATTTTCCTCCATGTCGTTTGCTCCATCACTTTCCATATTGCTGCCTTGCTCAAGTTTATATATCCAATCTGGAAAAAAATTCTCAGATGTGCAATTGATGTCAGCAATCATGTTCTTTCGCTCTCCAACCATGTCTAATAGCATCATTCCGTAACTATAGACATCTGACTTATGTGAAACCCCCCCTATATTTCTATTCCAAATTTCTGGAGCAAGATATCCTGCAGTGCCCCTGGCTTCTGAAATTGAAATGATGCTTTCTTTATTTAGACAAAGCTTAGCGAGGCCAAAATCTGAAATCTTGGGACAAAAATTCTCATCCAAAAGTACATTATGGGGTTTTATGTCAAAATGTAGAATTCGAGTGTTACATCCACTATGTAAGTATTCTAACCCTCGAGCTGTGCCAATTGCAATTTGGTACAAAATTTCCCAAGTCAATGATGGATCATCTTTGTCTGTCTTGTGAATGAACTTGTCAAGAGACCCATTGGGCATAAACTCATATATAAGAGCCTTTCTATGGCCTTCCAAACAAAAACCAAGGAGGGTAACAACATTGACATGTGAAGTTCTACCGATGCTAACAACCTCATTGACAAATTCTTCTCCATTCCCTTTGGACAGCTTCAATAATTTTACAGCAACAAGCTGTCCATCTAGTAATTTTCCTTTGTATACTGCACCATAAGCACCTTGTCCCAATTTTACCTCAAAAGAATTGGTCATTTTCTTGACTTCTGCAAATTTATATCTTGTTAGAGCCAAAGGTCCTTGGTTTTTAATGGAGACCTCAATAGTTTGGTTAATCTTTGACATCTTCCAAAACTCTGTTTTCTGCCTCAACGATTTGATTTTGCAACAAAAACTGATAATAGATATTAGCAATGCTCCAACAGCTCCAGTCGTTAAACCTGTCACATATAGTATGCAAATCATGGGGTAAGAAATATGAAACATTCTTCATTTTCTAGAACAAAGTCTTGTAAAATATGAAACAGAAGGAATTTTGATCCATTACCTATGGTAAGGTTTCTTTTCCGATGCTGTGAGTTCTCTACAATTATGATGAGCAAAGAGAAATAATGAAGTTAGAGCATATATACGTAGTTATCCAAAGTGCTAAACTCAATCATGTTAACACTGTGACTGTGACGATCTGGCTTCTTTTCTTGATAATACACCTTTCAAGAAAATTCAGTCAGAAGTCATGGACATTCTCAGTTGAAAAGGAAGGGGAATGAGAGGAACAGCATATCAGGCTCCCAATCCTCCCATTGACAGTTGTAGACTCAAATAACAATCCATTGATGATCAATATAAAATATTCTCCCGTTTACAAAAGGAGATAGTGCAAGGCAGAGTCAGAAAAGGTGTACTTTAAAAATATGATCATGATATATTATGCAAAATGTGCAGTTCAAAAATTCTACTTTCGCATCTATTTATAAGAGTTTGATAATTGAATTATGCAGTTAAAGAAAATAATTAAAATTAATTAAAAATAATAAATATTTCTTAAAATAAACTCTTTTTTTTTTCAAGTAAAAGGGCAAGTAAGAGAGAGAAATAAAAATAATATAAGTATTACCAAACGTTTAATTAATACAATACATATAATTAACAAAAGGTATAAATAAAAAAAATTCATTAAATATTGAGGCAACTTTCGTTTTCGTTAGGCTCTTACAAAAAAATCAAGATATTTAAATTTTAGGCTTTTATAAAAGAGATAGGAGGGAGTACTTTTTGTGCTTAATAAAAGATCTCATTAATTACTCACGGGTTGAGTCTAGCGGGAGTGATGTTTCTCATGTAACATGACATATCAAAATTTGAATATCTGAGAGATGTAACTACATTTAATACCCAATAATATCTTAAATATGATTGGCTCCTGTTGGAGGGTATCTATGCTGGGGAGGATCTCGTTAATTATACCATAAAGGAGCCTGAAGGTATTATAAAATTGTGGATTTATAACCCACAAGGGCCCACCAGGTTATGTTTGGTTCTCTTGCGTTTAATGAGCCATCCTGTAGCGTGAATCAAACTAATCCAAAGCCAGTGATGGGAAATATGAACAAACAATAAATTGGGGTAGGAAATCTATGAACGAACAGCAAATTGGGGCGGAAAAATTTGAAGAGGATCTTTTTCATGCTGACTATTTAGCTAAGTTTTCTCTTAACTTTTGTATCTTGATCACCCTCCACCTACTAGTCAATAGGTGGATAGTGATGAAGGAATGTAGGTGTTGTTGTATTTTGTAGCCAGTTACTTGGCATGTTTTCACTAATTATTCAAAAAAAAAAAAAATTGTAGATTCATCATTATATAAATATAAAATTGCAGACTAACCGGCTCCGGGATCACAAGTCAGAGAATGATCTCTATCTAGGCAGTAGCATCTGAAACTATTAACACTTGTGTTGGCATCGAAGCCACACTTGCCTCCGGTCCTCTGACATAAATGGCAATCAGACTCTATCCAATTCAACACAAACCCTCTATTCAAGACTTCTCCATTAATATCAGTATTATTTTCCACTTTCGTTTTCACCACCTCGCCATTGCATTTCTCAAACACAGACCTCAAATCTTCCTCCTCTGTCATTGCCAAAACAGACATCGTTGGGTCGAAGTCATAATACCCAACTCTGTACTTCCATAGATCTCTCGGCAGCGCCTCCAAGTTGCATCCGAACACCAAGAATAGGTCAATCTGGTTCGGAGCGAAACGGAGTATGGTTCCCTCAAGGGTGATGTTTGGAGTCCAAGAAATCATCCATGATGTGCCGTTCCACAGGGCAGCATCCTGCGACACGCGAATTGACTGGGTCGTGTAGGAAATTTCATTGATAATGTAGTCAGTGTTGGAGATATTGAGGGCTGAGAGGCCATCAACGCCACAATAAAGTCCGAAACCCGGGTATCCACAAAAGGAGCTTTGTCGGTCCTCGAGGTAAAAAGGGTAGGTTATGCTGTAGTTATGGCAGGTTGAGACATGACAAGCTTCAAAATTTGGGTTGAGAGATGAGCACAAGGTGATTGTGGTGAACAAATAGGATAAGAGTAAGATTGAGTAGAGGTTTTTCTGGATCATGATGAAGAGGAGAGGCGTCCAAATCCAATAAAGAGGAAGAAAACAGAACACCTCGGTTAACTTCGCCCAGGCCTGAAACTCAACATGTAGCCGACTAGGGTTTTATGGTAAAATTGCTGTCACCTGTCAGTCCCCAATCCCCAACACAAAGTATTCATAGCTATTATCATTATTATTTATCATAGTTATTTATCGATCACTTTTATAATTTTATATTAATATTTTACATTTTATATCCCTGCATTATTAGTTAGCGCATTATTCAAAAAATTATCATGATAATAATTTAGCCCATAGGTTAAGGAGTTATTATAATCATAATTCAAATTAAATTTTGAAGAGGCTTAATTTCTAAAAAATATAATTAGCCTCATGATTATAATAATATTTATATATATTAATGTCGTTAATGTATTTCGTTTCATGTTCTCCATTCTTCATTGTTAATGGCTTCAATTCTCTATTCCAACATCATGGTCTTATAAACTTATTAGCGATATTGACGACAACAAGGATACGTGGATTATCATTATTCTTGTTTTCGAGAAGTGGATGATGACTAAAAAGATATCTCTCTTTGATGAAAAGTTAGCGGTTGGACTTACCTCATTCATTTCTTTTCCTCTTTTTGTTTGATCTTTTGTGCCTTATAGTATATTAATTTTTGAATTTAAATTTTTCTTTTTATATACATAAATTTCTCTTTTCTATATTCTTTCATACTTGACTTTATTAATATCCATATTTAATTGTAGAAAGTAGAGCTTAGAATTTTCCCAACACAATTAGAGCATTGTCACTACTACAGAATTGGGATATAACCACCCCCAAAGACGTCCCAAATTTAAAATTAGGTGGTTAAAAAGGGAGGTGGTGGCATTTTCGTAATTATATATATGCAGGGGAACCTTTAGGCGTCCCAAATTTGAATTTGGGACATCTAAAATGCTTCTAGGCGCAAAATATAAATTTTTTAAATTTTTTTAGCGCCAGGAGCTGGGATTAGACATCCCAAATGCCATTTGGGACGCCTAAAGGCGCATGTCAGACACTTTTGTGACATGCGTCTTCTCAATCCATCCCCCTCCTCACATGCGTCCTCCCTCTTTGTTTGACCCAAAAAAACTTTACTTTTCTTCCTCCTCCCCCCACCGTCGCCCTCTTTTCTTTCTTTCTTTCTTCAACTCCTCCCTTCTTCAACTACTCTTTCTTTCTTCAACTCCTCCCTCCTCCACCTGAAATCCATTGAAAGACGCACGCACTAGAGGCCACCCTTCTGCAACTTCACCTCCTCCACAGGTTTTTGCTCTCCTCCACCTCCTTCCTTCCATTGTCGTCCCCAAACCGTGGTTCTTTGCTTTCTCCACCCTCCGGTGTACCTCCCCACCGTGCATACACCTTTGAGCTCCAACGTCTTCTCTACCTCTCCAGCACTCATAGCACAGTGGGCGCCCCTTGATCAGGTTAGTTCTTCTCTACCCGTGGTTCTTCTTGCTTTTTTTTTTCAGAATGGTATATTATCTTTTTGAAATATACATTTACTTGAATAAATGAAAGTAAAACTTGCAATGTGAAAAGACTAGGCAATAGGAAATATTACGTTAATTGTGCTTATATATTGCTTATATTGAGATAGTTGAGATTGGCTTGGTGTGTTTGGTGTGCTTATATTGCTTAAATTGTATTCGGGAACTCCACTGTAATGGTTTATTTTATTTTTTAAATATAAATTTACTTAAATGAATAGGGGTTATTTTAATTTTAATCAAGGGAAAATTCCACATAAAGTTGCCTCAAATAGGAAAATTCTAAATTTGGTTGTTAAACTCAACAAATCCCTAATTAAGTTATTCATAACTTAGTTTTGTGTATATATTACCATTAATTAGTATATATAATAAAATAAAATATGATTTGTTAAATTAAAGAAATTCTTGTATTCCAAAGGAATTATGAAGAATAATTCAAGCTAAAACTAAAAAGAAAACCATAACCTCAAAAAGATTCTTTAATTTAATCTTATTATATTTATTTTATTATACATTAATGTTTATATACATATACTTATTAAAAAAATAAGTTACATAGCACTGAAACCCTTTTAAGAGGAGAGAGGAAACTAGGAGGGGGCAATAAAGTTATTAAGCCCATATTTTAAAATCCTAAATTGGGTTGATAACTTAATTAGGCAATCCCATCATATGTCGTTGACAATTGTACTAAACGTGTGAATGTTATCGGGAATGCCTTAGGTGGTAACAAAATGGATCATAGTTGGATGAATGCTTTGAGAACTATTGAAGAATATGAGAAAGGGGTGGAAGAATTTATTGAATTCGCTAAAAAGAATGCTCCTACAAAAAATGGGAAGTATTTTTGTCCTTGTGTCAATTGTTTGAATGAGAGTCAATGGGATGTTGATGTCATAAAGGATCACCTACTTTGTGATGGAATAAATGCGATACACAAGGTGGATATGGCATGGTGAGGAAGTAACGGATTGTCCGTCTCACAAGAAGGAAGATGTGGATATCATAGATGAAGATAGAATGGAGAAAATGATTCACGATGTTGAGGCAGAATCCTTTGCGCAGTCGCAGGAGTATGACAGCCTGCAGAGTGATGCAGAGACACCATTGTACCATAGGAGTAAGTACACGCGCCTGACAGGAGCATTACATTTGGTTAACTTAAAGGCAACTTGTGAGTGGACCGATAGTAGTTTCATATTACTGCTTGAACTATTGTGTGATATATTTTCAGAGGATAATGTACTTCCAAATCGTATGTATGAGGCCAAGAAAATCCTGTCTACGATGGGTATGGAGTATAAAAAGATACATGCTTGCCCTAATGACTGTGTACTATACTGAAATGAGTATGGAGGTCTTAGTGAGTGTCCTAAGTGCAAAGTCCCCCGATACAAAGTGAAAAAAGATGGTGGTTGTGGCGATGTGACAGGTAAAAGGCAACCTTTAAAGGTTATGTGGTATCTTCCAATAATATCACGTTTTAAACGTTTGTTTGCGACTGCAACAAAAGCGAAGAAGTTGAGATGGCACTTTGATGAGAGAATATCTGATGGGAAATATCTTCGGCACCCAGCTGACTCTCCACAATGGCAAAAAATAGATGAAATGTTCCCTCAATTTGCAGCGAGCCGAGAAACCTTCGGCTTGGGCTTTGTACAGACGGCATCAATCCGTATGGAACTCTTACTAGCACACATAGTGCGTGGCCGGTTCTCCTTGTAATATACAACTTGCCTCACTGGCTATGTATGAAATGTAAGTATATGATGCTATCTATGATGATTTCTGGACCAAAACAGCCAGGGAACGATGTTGATGTCTATTTGGCGCCTTTGATTGAGGACTTGAAGAAGTTGTGGGAGGAAGGCGTAGATGTGTTTGATGCTTATAAGAAGGAGTCTTTCAAGCTACGTGCAATGATTTTCACAACGATAAACGACTTCCCTGCGTACGGAAACTTGTCAAGGTACAGCGTGAAGGGTCATAAAGCATGCCCAATATGTGAAGCAGACACACACTTCCAACAACTAAAGCATGGAAGAAAAACTGTCTACCTTGGCCACAGGAGGTTTCTTCATCGGTTCCATTCGTATCGTAGGCTAAGAAAGCGTTTTAATGACTTACCGGAGCATGGAATGGCTCCAAAGTCATTAACCGGAGAGGAAGTCTACAGTCGAGTGGAATGTATCAATATCACTTTTGGTAAGAATCAGAGGGTTGCGGGTGAGAAGAACATATGGAAGAAGAGATCCATTTTCTTTGATCTTCCATATTGGCGTTCGCTTGACGTGAGACACAGTATTGATGTGATGCATGTGGAGAAGAATGTTTGTGATAGCCTTATCAGTATCAAGATGACAGAAGTATCATGCAAAATAGTGGGGTCATGGTAGAAGTTGAATCTATGCACTTTTCCAGTTAGAGAGACAAAAGCCCTATATTAGCGTCTATGGCCTATTATGGAGTTATAGAAGAAATATGGGAGATGACATACAACAAGTTTAAAGTTGCTTTATTCAAATGTAAGTGGGTTAGCAATAATGCCGTGATAATAGATAAACAATTTGGATTTGTCTCAGTCGATCTTCAAAGAGTTGGCTATAGAGACGAGCCCTTCATTTTAGCAAGCCAGGCGAAACAAGTGTTTTATGTCACCGATCCTGCGAGCAAAAACATGTCCATTGTCCTTAAAAGTAAACAACAGAAGTATGGTGATCCGACCTTCAACCTTGATGACACATCACCTTTCACAACAACTCCACCTAGAACAAATGAAGTAGAATTGGTAGATGATGACGAATATGCTGTAAGAAATGACCATGGTGAAGGACTATGGGAAACAATATAGAGTAAGACCTTAATTTATAAACGAGAACTGTGTGTTTTTTCTGTTTTACTTCCCGCTTAGTTTATTTCATTTTTATTGCAATTTATTTACGTTTCTAATGTCACTTTTTGTATTAACAGGAATATGGACAACTATAGTGATGACGAGAGGCGTAGAGATGACGAAAGCTCTAGTAATGACAAAAGGCCTATAGTTGAACCCCCTGCAAGAAGGAGGGTTAGAGGCTATACAAAGATGGGAGCATTGGTTACACGTCATGAACATCAACAGGAGAGGCTGCATATAGACTTCGATGACAATATGAATCCAGTTGGTCCTGAGGAAGACCACTTCATTAGCTACATAGGGTTTTTGGGTCGAAGCAAAGTGCGCATTACCTACGATAATTGGAGATTGGTACCCCCAAAAACGAAAGACATGATTTGGCAACAACTTTTGGTATATAAGTTTTGATGAATTGTAGCTTTGTTCTTATTGTTTCAAATATAATAATCTTATGTTTTACCTTGTAGCAAACATACGATGTCCCAGACACCAGGGAGATGTATAAGCAATGGATGGATGAGGTTTGTGTACGATGGAAAGGTTTTAAGAACAAGCTAACAGCATGGTACATTCAAGGGGCCCTTAGGGGTCAGGATCCATGTGCACAATATACGTATTTGTCTCCAGAGGACTGGAGGTTGTTTGCGGCATCACGAGCAGGTCCTAAGTTTTTGGTAAGATTTCTGTCATCATGATATAGAACTTTTAATTTTCATATACTTGATATCGTTGATTTATTTTTTGTTGTTTTTCATTCATAGAAATTAAGTGCAGCAAATGCACAAAGGCAAGCAGAAAATAAATATCAACATTACATGTCTCGTGGTGGATATCGGAAGCTTGAGCGGCAAATGATGCAAGAAGAGTTAGAGAAAATGAAGGAAGCAGCAGAATCTAATCCTAGCGTCGTTATCCAGCTACCGGCACCTCCTCCACGTCACAAAAAATGGAAAGCAAGGAGGATTAAGGCTGGGAAGTACATAAATCCGACTGTTGCTGAGGTTGCTGCGAGGATTGTAAGTAGTTATACCATAAGTACATAATTTTTTACATATCGCAAGTGGTTTCGATACATTTACGATAAACTGTATGTTACAGGATGAACTGGATAAGCAAAGTAGCCAAGGTTCATTCAATCCAAGTAGACGGATGGACATCTTGTCAACGGCTATTGGGAAGGCAGATGACCTTGGTCGTGTTCGAGGAGAGACACGGGGAGTTAGTGCCGCAAGGTATTTTGGACGAGACCCACGTTATTCTTCACAAGCTGGACCTAGTAAGGACGTTGTGGCCAAGATTCGAGAGGACCTCGAACGAGAAATCGAGGCCAACCTTCACGACAAGCTCCGACAAGAGCTGTTGCCAGAGCTTCAACTTGAAATGGCAAAGATGTTCGAAGCGCAAAGGGCAAGGGACGAGCATAGAACTCAGGAATCCCCGACCTTCAATAGCACCAGAGGAAGTTACAAAAAAGAAGAAAAACTGCTCATATATCCTTATATGAAAATTTATCTATGAAATAAGACCTGAGCCTAGGTAAAGATGTGAGATCCTTAAGACCCTGTTTGGTTCAAAGGGGCTCCCTCTTCAATCAAACAAAGAATCATTAAAAAACTTTACCCTTCCTCTCTCTCCAACCAAACAAAATAAGGTAATTCCTTATCATTTCCTTCCATCCCCTTCCCTCCATCCCCTCCCCTCCCTTTGGACCAAACAGAGCCTTAAGGATCTCACATCTTTACCTAGGCTCAGGTCTTATTTCATAGATAAATTTTCATATAAGGATTTATGAGCAGTTTTTCTTCTTTTTTGTTTTTTTGGTTGTCTCTTTCCCTGAAAATTAATGCTACCATCTTTATTACTTTTCATAGTTGGTTACCAATTCAAATATTTGAATTCGTCAACGAATGACTTCTGAATGAATATTCAAGGTAGCGACATGACATCTGTTGTGGAAGAGAGAGAAAAGTAGGGAAACTTGATCGCAGCCTGAAACGCGCATTTAATAGTCAACGGCCCCCCATTACTGGTAGTCAAGCAGATGGCCGGAGTCTGGACAAGAGCTACATCCCTGTAAGGGTAATTTCTTACTAAAGAAAATGATTAAAAAAATAATTTTAAAATAGTAAAATCTCAGGTTAGTTTTGTTATCAAAAATTGATAATATAACAAAGAGATTTGATAAATAATACACAACTCTTTTATGAGAAATTCCTTACTTAAAATTTTATAATTTTAAAATTCTTTTTCAGTCATTTTTCCTTTCTTCTTCCTCCCCTTTCATTAATATTTTTTTTTATGATAAGGGAGAGTTACAAAAAAGCAGTTATTATTCCATTACACAATAAGTGGATAATTTTAATTTCTTCTTTTTATTAATAACAGTTGTCTTGTTAATAAAAAAGAAAAAATAATTGAGGTAAAAAGATTTTAAGTATAATCACACAAGATCCCACCATACATGATAAGTTACCAACCAAACAATGACGATAGCTCTGAACACTTTTAGTGATTATATAAGTATTGTTGTCATATATAGTATTTTGAGTTTTCAAAGCTTTTGTTAGTACAGAAAGATAGTTTATGGTTTTAAAGAATTATTTTGTGAAATATGTAATATTTATTATATAATTTAGTCTTTATGATTGGGCAATTTTTTATTGTAAGCACAATAAGCAATATTTATTTGTAATCATAATAAATCATATAATTATTTTATCATTTTCTATTTTAAATGACTTCTATATTTTTATGCTGAAAGTCCCAAATGTATTGTTTTTCAATAAATATTGATGAGACCAATATTGAAGACCCTTATTACGAGAGTGAAACAGGAGAAACGTCACTATTTCAAAAAGAAAAAAGAAAAAAAAAAAGAAACAACCATTAAAACGAAATGAGTGCTAGTCAATATGAATATAACAAAATCGTTGGAAACCTGCAACACTCTCCCATGTGAATCAGTGTTCGGTTTTTTGGCCAAAATCAAAGAGTTATCATAATTTAAAATTATATAAAAAAATCAAGAAGTTATCACAATTCAAAATTACAGTTTTCCTCACCAAAAAATACATGATAAATACTAAGGGACCAAAAATTATTGATTAACTAATCATATTAAAAATTAAAAATGATTTGATTATTTGTTAAATTTCATTTATTATTGATGCAAATTATTGATTTGATGATTTAATTTTGACATAGGGACATCATCATCCCACAATATAGATGATTCTTTCCTAATTTTCTTTTTTATATTTCTTCATAATTGATTGATTAAGTAATCATATTTGAAAATGACTTGATTATTTTTTAAGTTTCCGTTATTATTGATGCAAAAGATGGATATTAGTTTGATTTAGAAATAATTACATCATCATCCCACATTATAATTTATAGATTATTATTTCATAATACTTTCTTATTTCCTTTATTTATATTTTTTCATATTAGAGATATTAAGCAATTATATTAGTTCATACCCCCTCTTTATATTGAAAATCTACTAAATCATCCAGAAAATTCATACCCCTCTCTTTACTTTTTTTTTTTTTTTTCATGAAGTGTTAACTTTAACATTTTGATTGTAGTTAGCTTTTATTTTTATATTACATTTTTTCAAATCAAGAATAGTGCCCCATAGGTCCTCATATTCGACTCAAAATCTTCATTAAATATTCACATAATTAAATTTTAATTAACATATTATATACACTTAGAATTTTTTATCAATATAACTTCAACAACAACAAAAAGAATTATTCAACAATATAATATAACTAATGGTAACTCAGTGTATATATTCTGACCAACGGTATTCATACATAGCAAAACATTATAAAATCAAACTTAAATAAGCAAGTCCAAAAGGCAAATATCACGATATAGGAGTATAGTCTAATATAACGTGAAAACACAATTAAAAGTAAAGTAGACTTGAAACATAGACGGCTAAAATAACACATTTGAAAACTCAAAATAACACGTGATGAGAACTCATTTTTCTATGTTTATCTTTTTGATAATTGCTTTGTTGGTAAAGCCAGGAAAACAGACCGAGCCTGTCTGACCAGCCTGTTTAGGTCCTAAATTTATAAGAGCCGGACATAAGATTTTTGCCTTAAAAGTGAAAGCAGGACTAAAAGGGTCAACCCAATAGGGCCGAAGGCATAAAAGGGCCGGCCCCTTTAGACTCATGTTTTTTTTAAAATTATTTATATGATAATAATATTATTGATTTTTTATACTTTGTTAATGATATTGCAAATATTTAGGTATTATTATCTTTTTTAGAATTAATTCATAAGAATATATAGTATTAAGAATCCTAAAAAATAAAAACTTATAAAAGATATTTCTTATTTCACAAGTATTCTTATTAATTTTGTATTTTTTGACTTATTTTCTAGTGATTGTTTTGTTTATATTTTGTGTTGTTTATTTTGTTGACCACTTACGCATTTCAAGATATATTTATAAGAAGTATTTTTTATTTTGTCAACTCTTCTCATTAATTATTTGTAATCGTGGTATGTGGATTATAATTTACCTTTGATTATTACTTAGTGATTGTCTTTGTTTGTAGCATGATACATACCGTTTACACATTAATTTTGCCAATATTTATATGTTAAATTAAAACTTTCATTATCGTAATTTTATTTCTTTAAGAAAAAGTTGAAAAAATAGTAAAAAATTATTAAAAAAAGCTTCGCCCCTGTAAGGCCTACCCTGACCCTTATACTTAAGGGTTAAGGCTCGAAAAATGATTGTTTTTCTTGAGCTGGGCCTAACAGGGCTGGCCCTTTGAGGCCTTGGCCTGTCCCTTTTTACTAGCTCTAGTGGTTGGCCCTAAAGGTAAGGTTAAACATATCAGACAATCTCACATTCACATTATTAAACTAATGGAATGTCATCTCTCTTGATTCTTTTTGAAGGAGTAGTTGAAGATCAGACATAAACTTTTTCTGTTGACATCAATGTCGTCAATGAGCTTGAGGCATATGTTTCAACTTTTGAGGGGTTGGAAAAAAGACACACAGAAAAATGGAATGGCAAACATATGAATATATAATAAAATACTCAATTACAATATGAATCCTTTTCTTATCGTTAATTACGAGTATGTAAACCGTGCAAAATATCTTCATCCTCAGAAAATTGCAAAATGCCTAAACTACTGTATGAGTATTTGATGTTGCTCCTCTTGACTCTGAGCCTAGCAATAATTTCTCTTCCAACACAACACTCTAATTGTGTTGGGAAAATGCCAAATGTAACACCCCAAATTTTATTCATAAAAAATTATATTGTAATTATTTGAATAATTCAATAAAATGGTGAATATTCATAGATTTGTATCTTGTGAGTTGTGAAATATTCATATTCATAAGAAAATGGGCAAATTAATTCAAAAATTGAATTAAAATACAAAAGGGATAGCAAAATCATAATTTTGTCAATTTAGAGTAAATTGTCATTTGGGACGTCTAAAGTCCCACCCTGGGGGCACTTTAGACGTCCCAAATGACAATTTGGGATGTCTAAAGTCTCACATTAGATGTCCCTTTTATTTGGGATGTCTTTTCTTACAACTTACTACGCCCCCAGCATATACATCCCCCCGTTTTGGGATGTTAAAGGTGCCAAATTTGGGACGTTATAGCCCATTTTTGTAATAGTGGGAGGGGAGGGAAGATAATAACTAATTTACCATTTTACCTTACTTACTTTTGTTTACTTTTATAACTAATTTAAATTAGTTTTTTTTGAAATGAAAATTATTTAAATTAATTTACACCTCAATATAAATTAAATAAATTATGAAAATTCATATTTCTTTTACCAAGTGGACACAAAGAACACTTTTTTTTTTTAATAAAATCCTCTTTCTCAAAAACAAATCTTGAGACCAAGATCTCAACTGCTAGCCTCTATAAAATGCTCGGTGAAGAATTATATACTATTAAGTGGTGGAACATGAAAGCTATAAAAACTTACACCCTCGTTATGGTTTTCTCCTATAGCTTTGAATTCAAATTCATCCACACTACCCTCCTAGCCATTTTGCTCCCAGTAACTGAACAACACAAGAACCAAATAAATATATTTGACATGACATGAAAAAAGAAAATTGCATCAAAGTTGCCAATGATAGGTGGCTAACAGTAAACAAACCAAGAAAGCTGAACTCAAGAGGTTTGGTAAAAAACCACTGGGGTCACCAAGTAGCCATATATAGAGAATATGATCATAATGTTCATAACTAGAAAATAAATAGAGATTACAATTTTCAACACTTCTGTAAGTGATATAATATATTACATATTCAAATCTATTGTACATATTACCTACTTTACATCCTATAAGCAAGGATCAATTCAAAAGGAGGGGAAGGGGAATTGAGTACCCACCCATAGCAAGTCATCAATACATAGCTAAATACCATAGAGTATATGACAAAGCATACAAAAAGTTATCAAATATGCTCAAAAGTCATATTTTCATCAGCATCTACCAAAATATTCAAAAGTCATTATAGTAAATAGTCAAGAGACCATCTATTGAGAACCATAAAATATCTCCATTATCACTTCCTTCCTTATTGAGGTTGGAGATTATACTGCAATCCTAAGCTTTTCATCATCATTTATAAGAAAGCAATAAGTTTTTGGTATTTTTGCAACATCATAGCCACATTCTTGAAGCATTTTGCATAATTCTTCACTAGACAATTGGGGCACTTCCCTCTTGTTATTGCTAGCTTTTAGTAGAATAGAATTTGCTTGTATAATTGCATCATTCCCTGTCTCAAGTGATGCAACCATTGCAGACATTATCTCAGTCATTTCCTTAAAATTATTTTAATTCTCTTTAGGTGCCTTCTTTGGCTTCTTACTGCAAGCACTATTAGCATGAGGTGAATGATCTTCTTCAGGTGATGCTCCTTGTCCTGGTAAGTTACCTTGACCATCAACCTCAGCAAACATATTAGAATTATTTAATGATAAGCCACCTTGTGAAACTAAGTTATCAACATCATTAATAGTTTTATTGACCTCTGTTGTAGATCGATGCCTCTTCCTCCACTCCCACATTGTTTCCCCCTCATCACCAATAGCTTTGTCTACTCCGTATAGTAGCATAACCTTTTCATAATTTGGAATAGGAGTATTTCTCCATAGAGCTGCTTTGGGTTTAGCCTGGTGAAATAATGCAATAACAAATCAGTACAGAAGCTATAGGAGATATCAAATCTAGAAAAGAAAATCAGTTTTAGATATGACAAAAATAGAATAGAAACTGAAACATAATAGAACAAAAACATAATATAAACTGAAAACAGAATAGAAGATAGAGCATAAACAAAAACAAAATAGTAAAACATAATAGAAATCAAGAGAGGACCCATAGATGCAGAATATTGCGAAAGATTAATCAGTTTCGAATATAACAATAACATAATAAAAACTAAAACATAATAGAACAAAAACAACATAGAAACTGAAAACAGAATAGAAGATAGAGTATAAATAAAAACATAATAGTAAAACATAATAGAAAACATAATAGTAATCAAGAGAGGACACATAGATGCAGAATATTGCCAAAGCTGAATTAGTTTCGGATATAACAATGACAGAATAGAAACTGAAACACAATAGAACAAAAACTGAATAGAAACTGAAAACAGAATATAAACAGTGGGGAATAGAAATTGAATCAGTTTACTCTTTTCCAGATTTGATAACAAAATAACAAGCATTGGGAAATTGAAGAAAACAGGATAATTGACCTCAATGAGTGCATCCTAAACTTCAGGTTCAGCATCCCACATCTAAGTTGCCGGGTTCCAAGAAAACCCACTCAAATGTTTAAAAATATCATGCAGATCAGAGAAATTTTTCTTCAGAGTTTTCCACCAGTTCTTCACCTTATCCTTGTCAATGTGTTTACAAAATAAAGCACTTAGATACTTGACAATGTTGTCATAAGCTTGAGTTGTAAAAGATCCACCAATTTTGCGGCCCTCATTGTACTCAGTCATAAAAGCATCAATAAGGGCATCATCCATGACTCATGACCAGTTAACTACCTCTTTACCATTGTTTGGTGCCATCCTATCACATAATAGTATATATAACAACTGCAAATCAAACTACACAAATAATACAATAAACACAAATTATTAAATTGAAATAACTCCTTATAGTTTATGGGTGGATTTCTCTGTGAATACTCTTTCAAATGGTAGCGGACTCCTCGGTAAGGTGTTATAAGCCCTCTTGTTAACATGAATTTAGCATCCACAAGGTAATATTTACCTATAATACATGAAGATAATTACTATAGAGGGTTTTGAATACCTAATGAATTCAAACTTCATCAAAATTGGTTAAATATTTACCTTCAGGAATGTTAAGCCTATCTTCCCTTGTTAATGCATTTTTAATAATCCTTGAGTCAGATGCAATGCCTTCCCAACCAGGGAGCACATAAGTGAACTTCAGGTCAAATGCAAATGCCACTAACACATTCTGTGTAGGGAATTCCTTCCTACCACGATATCGAGGAGCATATAAAGAAAACACCTTCACACGTACATGTGTTCCATCTATAGAACCAATACAATTTTTAAAATATAGAAAAAACTTATGTTCATTTTGAATTTCTAGAGGAATGCTAGACCCATCAGGTTTGACAACAAATTTTTCCTCTAACTCAACGATAACTGCCAAAACTATATGAAAATAATGACTAATTGTCTCATCTGAACGCCTAAACCCAAAATTAACTTCACAATTTTTTGCACCGTGTCAATATATAAAGAGTTTTTCTAACTTGTTCTTCCACACTTAACCAACGTGTGGGTTGCAGACCATATTCTCTTTTTAACATACCATATAATTCTAAGAATGCTCTAGGTGTCATTTAAATTATATTTCGACTAGATAGATGGCTACTTATTCTATTCATTATTTCATCACACGCCCTCTCTCTTTGGCTACTCAAACTATAACTTATTCTTATAGCACACATTTCATTGGCACATACTTGAGCCATAACACACAGAAGCAAAGCTATTGCTCTTTGACGCAACTCAAGCCACCAACGTACCAGTAGAAAGTATTGAGTTTCCAAGTCCATTCAACAAAGTAAATGAAATGCATATCAATAACCAGAATCTCAAAATGAAAAAAATAATACCAAACAAAGCTAAGACAGAGAATTGCAAAATCTTCAAACTTTTTCTTATGCTTTACATAATCTTGGCATTAGTTTTGAGCGTGGGAAACCTATCACATAGTGTCAAATATGCTATTAGCAAAAAAAGCATTCAGAAGCATACAAAACAGTAGTAGAGACATAAAAAGAAGAATCCAAGAATAACAAGCATTATGGAGAGGTCAAATCCTCTATGCTCTTTTACCCCATTTTGACTATCAGTAACTTATCAACAAAAATAGTTTAAGTACTAGCCTTACACCGACAACTGAATATAGAAGAAAGCTTACCTCTGTTCTAATGGCAATCCAATATCTGTAAGTAAGCAACAGAAAGAATGGAAATGAGATTAATAACGTAACAATATAGTATCGAACCCAGAAAAATGAACCCTTTACTAGAAATAACCTATACAATACAGAAATAACCTAGAAAAAACATAACAATATAGTGCATTTCACTAAAATAACTGATGTTTGCGAAAAATCAACCCAGAAAAACAAAAGAAGTTCAAGTACAACAATCTGTCACTAGAAAAACCTGGCCATCGGGAAAATTTCAAAAACACAGGCGACATTTATCTTGTGCTGAGAAAATAAAGGAGAAACCAATGAAGAAATTGATGCACAAATCAGATTTAGAAAACACCCACTTAATTGAGGAAACTGACAGCACCACAGAGCAACTAGAGACATAATCAAAATCAGAAAAAAAAAACCTGATAGTGCCACAGAGAGCCGAGGAAGACAATGTCGCACAGCCAAGCTAGGCGACGCCACATAGTCGAGCCAAACGACGGAGGAAGAGACTGTGAGAGCTGAGCTGAGAAGCGAAGTTCTAACGGGAAACACTGGAGATTGGAGAACGAAGTAATGTTTTTATTTTTGACTCAGGGTATAATTAGGAATATGAAAAGACCATGGGGGCAAAATAGTCCCAAATTTTTGGCTCCCTCCATAACCCCCCAATTTAGAGAAAACTAATTTGAGGGGATGGGAAGGAATTGGAGCCCCTTTTTTGGGGCCCTTCCCCCCCAATTTTGCATACCAAACAAGGGGAGGGGCTCATTTTTCATTCCCCCCATCCCCTTCCCCTCCAACCAAACAGGCCCTAAGTGTGAATGATGGTGATAGAAGAAAGACAAAATTGCCCTTAAGGAGAATATTCCCTTTATGTAATCTCTCCCAAAAAACCAAACATTTATCATAAAACATTTCTTTACCAGCACTGCCACTGAATTCATCAGAGAACCCTCAACATGGTTTAGCTTGAAAGACCATGGAAGCAAATCTTGATCTTTAAACACAACATAATTCAATATAAACATAATCAATCTTAATAATATCAAACTCACATAACCAATAAAAATGAAAACAAAAAAATTACATCTTTAATCTATCGAAAACCCATGATAATAGAAGCCACCACCATTGATCAAAGCCATCTTCTTGCTTCCACCATAAAGACGGTAATGAGGAGTGGGGAGAAGACGAAGAAGATTAAAGAAGACCCAAATAAGTGAAGTAGATGGGGGTAGAAGTCGTCAATAGTGGTGGTGGCACCATCGATGATTGGGGAGGTTGACAGTGGCAACAACATCGATGAGTGGGTGGTTGATGGTGGTCTCACATCTATTGTGGGTCATGAAAGTAGAAGGACCACGGGCTTGAAGAATGGGAGCACAAAAATGAATTGTGGGTCAAGGAATTGAAAAATCTTGGATTTTTTATGGAAGATGAATTGAACATATGGGAAGGTGAATTACACAAAGGGGAGATGGATTGCATACAAGGAAATATAGATTGCACATTGGGAAGATCATTTGCACAAAATATAATTGCAAATCAGAGAATTATTTCACACAAATGGAAGATGTATTGTACATAATGGAAGATAGTTTGTACTTATGTAGATGTATTACATAAAAGGAAGATTGCTTGCCTATATGGAAAGCTTGTTTGCACATAACATAACTTGTAGATCGGACTAATTTTGCAACACAAGGGAAGATGAATTGCTCATAAGAAAGATGAAATTACACACAAAGGAATGTAGATTGTATATAAAGGAAAGATATATTACAATAATTCTAAAGGGACTAATTTGAAATTTTGAACAAATGTGAGAAATTACCTAAATACCCTTACTTTTTAAAAAAAAAAATGAAAAATCATCCCACAGCCCTTGCCGACTGCCGGAGCTTCAGTGTTGGTGACCATAGGTGACGACCATTGCTAAAGATTCGATGACCTTGCTAGCGGCCAGCTGCCAGAGCTCCAGCGGTCTCATTTCTTTTTTTAATTTCCCAAGCAAAATTCGTTAATACAGATATATACTTGAGTTGTTAATATAGATACTAAAGTTGAAAATAAGGTTTACCAGAGCTCTAGCGGTCTCATATATTTTTTTAAATTTCTCAAGTAAAAGTTGTTAATATAGATACTGGAGTTGTTAATAAGGTCCATTGGAGCTTCAACGGTCTCATATATTTTTTTTGAATTTCTCAAGAGAAAGTCATCAATATAGA
The DNA here is from genome assembly GCA_963855925.1 of Inga laurina. Lineage (NCBI taxonomy): Eukaryota > Viridiplantae > Streptophyta > Magnoliopsida > Fabales > Fabaceae > Inga > Inga laurina. The sequence goes on along the minus strand of OY979703.1, from coordinate 24,506,887 downwards.
TACTTGAGTCGTTAACATAGATGCTAAAGTCATAAAAAATATGTGAGACAGCCGAAGCTCAGGTCGACCTTATTTACAACTTTAGTATCTATATTAATAACTCAAGTATCTATATTGACAACTTTGACTTGAGAAATTAAAATAAATTTATGATACCGTCAGAGCTCCGATGGACCTTGTTAACAACTCCAGTATCTATATAAATGACTTTTGCTTGAGAAATTTAAAAAAATATATGAGATCACTGGAGCTATGGTGAACCTTATTTACAACTTTAGTATTTATATTAACAACCTGAGTATTTATATTAATGACTTTTGCTTAAGAAATTAAAAAAAGAAATGAGACCACCAGAGCTCTAGCGGGCAGCCGATGGCAAGGTCACCGAATCTCTGGCAATGGCCGTCACCTCCAGTCACCGACGCCAGAGCCCGGTGGCCAGCAATGGGTGTGTGATGATTTGTTATTTTAAAAAATAAGTAAGGGTAATTAGGTAATTTCTCACATTTGTCCAAAATTCAAAATCCCAAATAAGTTGCTTTGGAATTATTGAAATTCAACATACTTATTTTTCTTTTACCAATTTTAATAATATTTTTCTGTCTTTTTCTCCAATTTTATAAGAAATATTTTAAATAATAAATAAAAGATTGCATTATTTTTAGTCTTTTTCGGTGAGAAAGGTGCGATTTAAAAATTAAAGTTTAGAATATGTTTCCTAATTTTTCTTATCAAAATATTGGACATAAAAAAGGGCATATAAGCTAGAAGATTACATATCAAATTTCAGAGACCTCAAACAAAGGAAAAATAGAGCAAATCAGCTTAAAATCTAACAGAACTTGTACTAAACAACAAGCAGAAGACTGAAGAGTACTCACCATTCACAACTTGAACCAATCTTACAAGGGAGACAGGGATTGGAGTGACCGGCAATCGGTGCCAAGGGGCTTCTTTTTGTTTTAAAAAAATGGTGAGGGCAATTATATATATTTTTTCAATATTTCCAAATTTTAAATAAGTCCATGTGGAGTGATTTAGTATTTAATAAATTGAACATCTTGATTTTTCCTTTCTTATGTTTACTTATTTTAGCGTCATTCTCCTTTATAAAATTGTTCACCTTCATATATTTAATAAAATTTGAATGACTTATTTTATGTTAACTGCATGGTTTATGAAAAAATGTGTGCAGTAGGTAGATATATCATGGCTTGTTTGGTACACTATAATTGATTTTGATGAAAATGAAAATGGATATGAAAATTGATATGGAGATGAAAATGAGGTTTAAAAGTACGTTTAGTATGTCATGGAAATGAGATACACTTTTTAAACAAAAAGACCAAAAAGCCCATAAAATTTTTCTTTTTTAAAAAACCCTTCAACCTTCCTCTTCTACATAACTTTCAGCCACGACCAAGATTCACACCATATGTCAGGCAATCAAAAGCATGAACAAAGCATTAACAATTGAATACATGTAACAACAACCAAGATGCATTCAAGAACTAATTCAAAAATCAAGAAATCATAAATAAACACATCCAAAACCAAAACATAATGAAGTAGAAGGAAATAGAAATCGACAATAGGTTGCTAGAAAACGTGGCCGAAGTAGAATGGGATGACACACTTTGTGGCTGGAGACACGATGATGAAAGAGAATGTCAGATAGTAGAAAGATTTTTGGGGATCACCTTCAATGTGTTCAGCTTAGGGCTTCATTGGCAATGAGTTGAACCAAAGTAAGAGAAAATGGCCAGATATAACCATGAGAGAAAGCTCGAAACTAGATAGGAAAGTAAAGTATCTGATTCAAATGAAGGAGAAGAGGTGGTGAGGTCACTGTCGCATGAGAAGGAGGACAGTGGAGTCGTCTCTTCAGATGGTGGTGGGTGGGTGTACTTGCTAGAACCGACTGACAAACAAGAGGGGGGTGAATTGGGTGTAAGATAAAAACTTAAAAAGTTTGAAAATCTTTTCACATCTTAGTAAAAACAATAAATATGAAAGTAATGAAATATAAATTAATAGTCAATTATTTGAATAATATATGCTAAAATATAAGAGCTTAGGGAAGAGAATATGCAAATTGTGATTTAATTTATCCTAGTTTGATCCAATCCACGATGACCTACGTCCAGTCCCCAGGCTCCTCCTGAGATTTTCAATCCACTCTCTTTTTGATTAATTTAGGCACAAGAAAAGCCTCTACAATCCCACATGTTTAGCCGGGTACTTGTGAAGCCTTTTACAAATCTCTTACGAGTTACTCTCCCTTACAGCAAGTCTTACGAGCAGAACAATTCCAAAAACCTTTCTCTCCTACTTACCTGTGCGCATTTTACGAGCAACAACGTTCTCTCGTACTTACACTATTGTAAGTTTTACGAGCAGCAACGTTCTCTACTGCTTGTACCTTGTAAGTTTTATAAGTAGAAAGTCTCTCCAATAATTTAATCTACAGCTTCCCTCGTAATAAAATCAATCCTCTCAAGGTCCCTATACCTTGAAATCAATTTAGATATATAACTGAAAGTATTTACAAACTCTCTTACAAAGTGGATATAATAATCACTAAAGTATAATACAAATAATCACTTTCTTAAAGATAATTGATATCGAAGCCATAGAATAACATAGAGTGTTTGATTTGAAGTGGGTGACTCATGATGGTGTAGGTGAGCTCTCGTCATTGTTCTAGACTTTGAATGCTCTTTTATCCATAGTTGATGAAGATTGGTGATCGTTGAGCATTTCAACTTGTCCGTTAAAGTCCCGTTGCTTCTTTTGACTACTGTTCGTATTTGAAAAACTAGCCGTTACGTTCGGTGGACTCTTCACTCTCGTAAAGTAGCTTTTCTTCTCTTCACATGATCTTCACATTGTTTTCTTGGAGAAATACTTTAAACACTAATACATGAAGTGTTAGAGTAATTGGAAGCAAGAACAATGAGTTCTATAATCATTCCAGTGATTTTCAGAAATTACGAAGCATTGCTCTGTTTCCCTAGAAAAGCATAACTGGAAGTGCGTGATAACTTGCAAGTGACTCTTGAGAGTGTTTAGAGAATTTTTAGCCAAAACTCGAGTTCTTAGGTCTAACTTGAGTTCCCTAGATGAATTTTGAAGTTCCAGCATCTGTTTCTTTGAACTTGCAAGAGTTAACTTGAAGTGCTACAATACCAACTTGAGTTCTTCTAACAAAGCTTGAAGTGCTATGTACCAACTCGAGTTCTTATCACAACTTGAGTTTTCTGGATTGTTGCAGTTTCTGACTTAGCTTCTAGACAAAACTTGTGAGAGTTTACTTGAAGTTTTCATGCACAACTTGAGTTCTCTACCATAACTCAAGTTTTTCTTAGTATATAACTTGAGTTTTGATCCAAAACTCGAGTGCATCAGATTGTATTAGCTATTTGGTTTTGCTTCTGGATAAAATTTGTAAGAGTCTATTGGAAGTGTTAAGGCACAACTCAATGTTCTATATCATGACTTGAGTTTTGATCCAAAACTTGAGTTTTGATCTATAACTCGAGTGCATCACATTGTTTGAAATTCTGGTTTTGCTTCTAGACAATACTTGTAAGAGATAACTTGTGAAATTCAAGTTCACTTTAGACCAGAACTCGAGTCCTTCCGATAGTTTCAGTTTCTGACTTAGCCTCTGGATAAAATTTGCAAGAGTTATCTTGGAGACTCAAGTTCTCTTCAGACCAGAACTCGAGTTCTAGGACAAAACTTGAGTTCCTCAGTAAATTCCAGTATCTTTCTAGCTTTTGTATAGTGTTTGAATTTTGAACATCAACTTCTAAAAGGCATACCGCCTAGCATATAATGGTGATTTGAGAGATATGTCCAAAATACTGAATCTACTTTGGAATACAACAGTGATTTGAATGTCATATTTCAAAACTCATTTCTCTTTCATATGAACTTCTTTTAACTTGATCTTGGTGTTTAGGTGACGCATTGGGAGTCTAGTTTTATATGAATTAAATTTCAACTCAATCGAAGTTATGGTTTGGGAGATATGACCAAATCACTAAACCTCTGGCATGAAGAATGAAAATAGAGCACAACAAAGTGTGGTCATAACTTGAGTTTTGGTATGACACTCGAGTTTCAGATGATGAATTACTCAAGTTTTGGTATGAAACTCGAGTTTCAGGTGAAAACTCGAGTGATTACTTGAGTCAAGTTGGTATAACTTCCATATAAGTAATTTTAGCTTTGAATTGACCCATGTTAACCTCCATTTGATTATAGAAACCTCCGATATCACTTCTAAGAGCTTGAATCTTGATATTCTTATTAGTTCTTGCAAGTTCTTCTTTCTTCTTGATTTTCCTTTTGACGATCATTCTCCATAACCCAACTAGATAGATTCTTTATTTTTTTTTGACTATCTTCAATCTTCCTCTTTCTTTGCTTGACTAATCTACAAAATATTTCACATTAAATATAGTAGTTAGTCAATGTAGGAGATAAGTATATTATGCGAACTTTTTGCTCTTAATATTTGACATCATCAAAACTAATCATATCTAATGGTCTCGACTTCATTGACGTCACATCTTCAAATGATGGTGTGGACATGGCAATGGCTGTTGTGGATCTCACCAGTGGTGGGGTGGGTATATCGTCATTGGTGGCTGGGTGGAAGGAGGAAGGGTTGGTGGCAGAAAGATGAAGGGGGTGGATGGAGAGAAGAGGTGGCTAGTGAGTGAGAAGAGGTCTCCGGTGGGTGATGAGACTGAAGCAAAGAGGAAGGTAATGAATGGAAATATGCATGTGAAATTACAAATCTTGACTTTTTTTTATGGAAATCATTTTGGTGGAATTGACTTATTTAACTTCCAAGTGGAATTGGAATTAAGACCCAATTCTATCATACTAAACAAACCTCCTCATCGAATTGAAACCCAATTCCATTTCCATACTCTCCAATTCCATCGTACCAAACAGGTCCTTACTATTTTGGGCGGGGTAGAAGTATACTAGGCTTTTATCACAAAAAATTGGGCCTACTTTGAGCTTAACCTAACTTATTTAAGCCTCGAACTCAAGCCTATTATCAAGCATATTGAGGTAGATAAGTTGTCCCCATTTTGATAAGATCTAGCTTACAAATCTAGCATATTTTTTTAATTTGCACTATTATAAATTATTTATAAAATTTTCAACTTAACATTAATTCTAAGTTTCACATTTTATCATTCACACACAAGCTTACCATTTCATTCATCAATTGCTCACGTCTCCCTCTCAGATATCTTTGATCACTCAAGATAGGAATCATGATTCAAATACTAGCCAAAATGTTTCCAATGGCTATTAAATATGCTTCTTAATGGCAATAACTTGATTCATTTTGTAAGAGCCATCCAATAAAGAAGAAAATACATTGAATTCTTAGATTATTGGTGCGACCATAATAAATTCTTAAGGATTGTTTCTGACACTATTATAAACAAATTATCCTATCTATATTATTGTAAAATTGTAATGGTATTGAGTTTTTGTGAAATATTATAGGGTATGAAATTTTTTTATTTTATTGTAAACTTAAATAAGAGAAAATGATAGAAAAATAATTTGGAAAATATAAACTCACAGGATGGTACACTGAAAATGCAAAATTCCTAGGACATGGCCCATTCTGGCTATTGTAACATCCGAAGTTTCAGTTATCAAAATTCCTCATATTAAAGGGAATAAAAAGTGTAAAGAGCATGTGAAATGACAAAACAAGACAATTACTGATCACACATAACATGATTATGTTGGAACACAAATTGTAAACATTTGAATTTTTTGCTAGTGAGTTTTTCTGTAGTCTTGTTGTATGATATTTTTAAATAGGTAAATGATGTCTAATGGTTATAAAATTTTTTAGAATAAAAGTAGACTTATCAAGCTTTAATTTGATACATCATATAAGTCATTTGAAGTTGTACACAAAGAGTTATGTATTTTTGAGATTAGCCCAGTAAAACTGGAAAGTTTCTGTGGCAGCGTCCAAAAACAATAATTCTGGGAATTGTGAGCTTTCAGTTGGGTAAAAGCTATATTTTTCTTTGAAAATAGACTTAATAAAGGTCACAGAGCCTTTAGAACCACACCAATTGAACATTTATACAAATATTTATGAAGTTTCAAAGTTTGATGAAAATTCTATAAGCTTTTTACCAAAGTGTGAACATGGTAAAAATGTATAGGCAAAATAGTCATTTGGCTAAATTAAATCCAAAGCCCATATTTTTCCCTTTCTCTTGTGTGAGTGGCATCCAAAAGAGAGGCAAGACAGGGATTAAATACTTGATTCATATTATGCTAACATATGGAAGAATTGTAGCCAAGTAAAAATCAAAGTTGAAAAGTCAACAATTGTAAGCTAATATGTGTAACCTTCAAGAGATAAAATTGTGATGATTCAAGAGCTCATTTGGCTATTCGAAGAGCATACTTTCATCATTCTTGGGCAAGGAATAAAAGGAGTAAATGATTGAATTCCAATAGCCAAGTTGAATTAAGTAACTCAAGCAAAAAGTTAATGTTTGAAAAGTTAAATATTGCAACTCCAATTAAATTTATGTGGAGAAGAATAAAAGTGGTAATTGAAGAGCATATTTTTGGGCCATTTGGAGAGTGCTTCTCAATCAAGTAATGGGAGGAAGGAAAAAGATGATGATGCATATTAATTGGCATGAGTTTAAATTACCATAAAATATACAAAAGAAAGGAAGAGTATTATATTTGTGTATAATGCTTTTTCCTCTTCCTTTTTTCTTCATTTTCGTTCAGTTGCATCAAATAGAGAGAGAGAGAGAGTTAGCCAAGGTTGAGAGCTCAAGAACAAAGGGTTAGGGTTCCAAGAGCAAAAATTAAAGGTAAGAGCATGTAAATCAAGTTCTTATGCCTTTCAAACTCCTTAGAATTTTGTTTAACCTCTTCTTCTTAAAAATTCATGTTAGCAAGCTAAATCAAGAGTGAAGAGAGAGAGAGAGAGAGAGAGAGAGAGAGAGAGAGAGAGCTGAGGCATTTAGAGAGAGAAAGTGATGAAATCAAAAGGTAATCTCATAAACTTGATTCTCGGTGCTATAAGATGTTGTTGTTGTTGATTTTGGCTTAATTTGCTTTGTTTTGTAAATTTGAGAAGATGAAACCCTAAGGGGAGGTGCTGCCCAATTTTTCATTAAACATGTAGGAGGTGTGTTTAAGGGATTAAAAAAGTAATTAGAGGTGGAAAGAAGGGTAAGTGGAATAGAAATAAGAAACATGATTTTCCTTAATTGTCCCAAAATTCGTCCAGCTACTATTCATAGGGGTTTAGAGCTGGAAGTTCATGAATTTGATGATTTCATTAGATTTAGAAGGGAAAATTGTGTAGAAATACATGTGTTCATGATTTTTAAAAATTTGTATGCAAAGATGGAATTTATTGAAGTTTTAAGTAAATATTGTTTGATTGTTTCACTGGAGGCAGTGCTATTGTACAATAATTTTTGTTAGGCCAACCTAGTCTAAATATTATGAAATTTTACAGGATTAAAGTAGAGATGTAGAGCTTTAATTTGATGGATAGAACATAATTTTGGGACTAGCAGATTACAAGATCTAAGTTTTCAAAATGTGTCCTGTTTCTGGAATGCAATCTGGAATAGGGGAAGGTTGGCGAATTTCTTGAAAAAATGTGATAACAATGACTAGCTTTGGGTATTTTTTCATGAAAATAAACTTAAAGAGCTTTACATAGGCTTTGGAATCGGTCAAATTGGATTTCTCTAGAATTAATTATGATTTTCCAAAGTCAATTAAATATATGTAGTTTTCTTAAAAACAGTGAAACTACATTGTGTAGAATTGTATTCTACAGAAATTGTTATAACTGCATTAGATAACCAACAGAATTTGATATAAAGGCAGTAATAGTACAAGTAATAATCATTTACTTGTAACTCTAATTTTTATAGGAATTGGAAATAGCTTGAGCCGGAACCAAAGTTTAGGAAAGATATTGGAACAAAAAGAGGACTTAGGTACACTACTGGAAAAAATCTTTTTTAAACTGCCACATTTAGACCGGTTTTGGCGGATAAGGTCTTAAAAATTTACGTGGTGGCAGTTTTATAATTATATTGAACTTCTAAGACCAGTTCTTAAAAAAACAGGTCTTAAAAAATTTATTTAGATCGGTTATCAACAAAACCGGTCTTAAAATATTAAAATTTTTATGAATTTAAAATGTTTTAACATTTAAGACCGGTTTAAATGTAAACCGGTCTTAAATGTTAAAACATTTTAAATTCAAAAAATTTTAACATTTTAAGACCGGTTTGTACAAACGGGTCTTAAATGTGAAATTTCACTCTTTTAAGATGGGTTTTTAATAAAAACCGGTCTTAAAGGTAAGATTTTTCACCCTTATTTTTCCTTCCACGCCCAGATCGCGCGCTCTGTGAACGCTTTCTTCTCTTTTTGCCATTTCTCTGTGAGCTCTGTCCGTGCTTGTTCTGAACTCATCCATGGCGTCCCGTCCCTCATTTGCTCAAGTCTCCTCTGTCATTACCGCTGTTGTTGCTGTGTTCGTCATCGCTGTTCTTTGATTATCGTCAGTCTTCTCCGCCGCCACCTCTAATCTCCGAAGTGACCATTCTCCTCTGACTTGACTTCCCTTTGTTAGTTTCGTGAATTTGAGGACTTCATTTTAACCTCAGTCGAGCCACCGTGACTTTGGGTTGAAGCTCACTCCTTGGTCTTCAATCAGGTTAGTGTTCAATCTATTATTTAGTTATACGTTGTTCAATAATTAATAATGTTCTATGAAAAAATGGTTCTTGTTGTTGCTTTGAGTACTTAAACATAATCTGGAAAAAATTAAATCTGGACATTCTTGTTAGATATATGCTCTGACTTTTAATTACATCCCTGTGATATTTGGCTTGGATTAATACCACTCTATGTTCTGTTTTAATTTAGTACGATTGTTTGATTATTGTCAGTGTTATTGGTTTGTTAAAACAATACTAGTTTCAAATGGTGCCTTTTAATTTTGTTGAAATATCTAAAACTCTATTGTTGTTATTTTTTTGTCTATCCTTTTGTTGTTGGATATAGGGTGCTAGAAGTGTTGAGATATATATGGATCATAGTTGGATAAACGCTAAATGAATGAGTGTTGAATATGATAATTGGGTGGGGGGTTTTTTTAGACTTCGCTAGTAGAAATGCCGATGATGGTAGTGGGAAGTTTTATTGCCCTTGTGTAGTATGTTTGAATGAGAAGCTACTAAGTACTGCAGATATATATACACATTTAATTTGTGAAGAATTCTGTAAGAGTTATACAGTGTGGGTATGGCATGGTGAAGAATTAGAAATGCCAAGTTTATCTCAACAGGGGGGAGTGAACTTTGATGATAATGACACAGATATAGATGATTGGATAGAGGATATTATTCGTGATGTAGGAGAAGAGACTTTTGAGCAATCACATGTATATGGTAATATGTGTAGTGATGATGAGACACCGTTGTACCCGGCATCTAAAAAGTACCAATTGTTGAAAGCAGTATTGAAATTGGTAAGCTTGAAAGCACAGCATGGATGGAGCGACAAGAGTTTTCAGAAACGCTTGAGGCTTTTAAGGACATGCTTCCAGATGATAATGTGTTGCCTTCTCGATACTATGATGCTAAGAAAATATTGTGTCCACTAGGGATGAAGTATAAAAAGATCCATGCATGCCCTAATGATTGTATATTTTATAGAAAATAGCATAAAGAGGAAAAACAGTGTCCGATATGTGAAACCCTGAGGTACAAATCAAATAACGCTCCTGCAAAATTATTGTGGTACCTTCCAATCATACCAAGGTTCAAGCGCTTGTTTGTTAATGAAAACGATGCAAGAAATTTGAGATGGCATATGGATGAGAGGATATCCGATGGAAAGCTTTGACATCCGACTGATTCTTTTCAATGGAAAAAAATCGATCAATTATTTCCTGCCTCCGGTGAAGAGCCTAGGAACCTTAGGCTTGGGCTTAGCATAGATGGCATGAATCCTTTTGGTAGCCTGAGCAGTATACATAGTTCATGGCTTGTTCTGTTAGTAATTTACAACTTATCTCCTCTGTTATGCATAAAATAAAAGTACATCATGTTATCTATATTGATATCAGGACCAAAACAACCCGGAAATGATATAGATGTTTACCTGGAGCCCATGATCGAAGACTTGAAAGAGTTGTGGGATGAAGGTGTTGATGTTTTTGACTCGAACAAGAAGGAGGTTTTTAAAATATGAGCCATGATCTTTTGTACTATAAATGACTTCCCTACATATGGAAACTTGTCAGGCTATAGTGTTAAAGGCCATGAAGCATGTCCGATTTGTGAAGAAGGAACATGCTACCATCAACTTCAACATGGAAGAAAGACAGTTTATCTTGGCCATAGGAGATTTCTTAAATGAGGCCACCCGTATCCCAGATTAAAGAAAGCTTTTTTTGGTGGACAAGAGTTTGAAGATACTCCGAAGGCATTGACTGGGGAGCAAGTTTATGAAAAGGTGAAAAATATGAATGTTATCTTTAGTAAGACTACAAAGAATAGTAATGAGAAAAGTAAATGGAAAAAGAGGTCTGTCTTCTTTAATCTTCCATATTGGCCGAAGCTTGATGTGAGACACTGTATTCATTTCATGCATATGGAGAAAAACGTTTGTGATAGTATTGTTGGGACATTGCTTAACGTACAAGGTAGTTGTAAGGATGGCATGAAGGCAAGACTAGATTTGCAAGAAATAGGGATACGAGAAGACTTGCATCCAAAGCCATATAGTAAGAGAACTTTTTGTCCTCCAGCTGCTCATACTTTGTCTAAGGATGAGAAAAGAAGCTTTTGTCAGTGTTTACCTAGCATCAAAGTTCCTTCAGGGTATTCTTTAAATGTTAGGAAGCTTGTGTCGATGAAAGATTTGAAGTTAGTAGGGCTAAAGTCTCATGATTGTCATGTCTTAATGCAACAACTGCTCCCAGTAGCTATTCGAGGTATTGTCGAATATGATCTTGAACCTATTTTGACTAGACTTTGTTTCTTCTTCAATGCTATTTGTAGTAAAGTCATTGAGACAGAAAAATTGGATGAACTGGAAAATGAAGGATATATGATCTTGTGCCAACTTGAGAAGCTTTTTCTTCCTTCTTTTTTTGACATCATGGTACATCTAATTGTTCATCTAGTCAGGAAGATCAAGTTGTGTGGCCCTATCTATTTACGATAGATGTACCCAATTGGAAGAACTATGAAAATCCTAAAAGGGTATGTGAAGAACCCTAACCGGTCAGAAGCATCTATTGTTCAGAAATATGTTTCTGAACAAGCCATGGAGTTTTGTCAAGATTACTTGTCAAATGTATGACACATTGGACTTCCTGAACATCATGATGAAGAAGGCGGTAGACGTGGGGCTTTAGTAAAGAGTATAGATCCTGATGAATTGCAACAAGTCCACTTGTACATCTTGAATAATATTGATGAAGTTCAACATAACATTAATGCTCATAAAGAAATTGTACGGAAAGGAAATAGTCGAATGACTGAATAAAGGTTAATCACGGAGCATAACAAAACTTTTGCACATTGGTTCAAATAAAAGGTTGACGGCGAAGAATGTGTTTCTGATACAATTAAATGGTTAGCACGTGGTCTTGAGGCTGATCTCATAAATTGGACTTCATTTGTGATCAATGGTTATACGTTTTACACAAAGTCCCTTGATGATAGGAGCACCATCCAGAATAGTGGGGTTATGTTAGTGGCTGAATCTATGCATTTCTCTAGTTCAAAAGATAAGAATCCTAGATTGGTAGCAATACCTTATTATGGGGTGATTGAAGAGATTTGGGTGGTTGATTATGTTAAAGTTAAATTTCCCATTTTCAAATGCAAGTGGGTTGATGTCAACAATGGTGTGATGATTGATCAGTTGGGATTTACATTAGTTGATTTAAATAGTAGAAGTTTTAGAGATGAACATTTTATTATGGCATATCAAGCGAAACAAGTGTTCTATGTTACTGATCAGGCAAAGAAAATGTGGTATGTAGCTCTCTAAGGAAAAAGGGTATTTGATATTAATCAGGAAAGTCATTCAATGAATGATCTGCTTGAGACTCCTTTTTCTAGGGGTTTACCAGAATTGAACAAAGAAGATGAAGCAGACAATGAACACGGCATAAGAAACGATCATCATGAAGGGATATAGGAGGATATCCCTTTATAAAACTACATTGAAGGTTAGTTAGCTAAAATAATTATCATGAACTATATTTGAATTATGTATATTGTCATTGGTGTATATATATAACTACTTTTTTTGTTGTCGTCATAGGAAAATGAAGGATATGAGGTGTACATCTTAGTGTAGATTCTCCGCAGCCAGGCTAGCTAGTGATCATCAGCCTGAGAAGAGTGTGTATAAAGTATTTTGGCCCTAATGAATAACAGCATTATCATTAATGTCATTTAATCTTTAATGTATGTTTGTAAGTGAAAAGATAAGGAACTTGGTCAAAACAACATTGTCATGGTTGTATGATTTCCTTGCATTATGATTCTGTCTATGATTGTGAGTTTATTATTCATGGTTGTTTTCCTTGCCTCTGTTTCAGCCAGCACTGTTTAAACACAAGGGAGTTGATGCGTTTTAATATGTTCCAATCAGTTTTTAGTATAACAACATTATCATTAAGATGTTAGTTATATAATCTGTAAGAGAAGATTTATTTAAATGTCGTTGAACTGGCTGCTACTTGCTGAGTGAAATGTTTTAATAGGAGAAATGGCTTGCTGGGTATATCTTTTAAATGAAAATTTTTTTAAAAAAATTCAACTTTTAAGACCCGTTCTCTCAAAAACCGGTTTGAAAAGTACATTTACGACCAGTTTTGGAGAAAACTGGTCTAAAAAGTTGAATTTTTAGACCGGTTTTTTGCAAAACCGTCTAAAAAGAAATACTTTTAAGACCGGTTTTGCAGAAAATCGGTCTTAATATGTCAACTTTTTAGACCAATTTTTCAGAAAACTTATCTAAATCCTCTGATAACCAGTTTAAAAATATTTATTTTTAGACCGGTTTTATAATAACCGGTCTTAAAACTTTTTTTAAGACCGGTTCCATAACCGGTGTAAAAAGTAGCAGACTTTTTAGACCGGCTGTATCAAGACCGGATCCAGAACCGGTTTAAAATGTCTTTTTTAACCGGTCTTAAAAGTGATTTTTCCAGTAGTGGTAGTAACTCTATTTTCATAAACTATGTGAATATTAATATGTTTGTGTATGTTATCTTCTGTAATATGAGCATTGTTTTGCTGAGTAGGGCATTATGCAAGTAGCATATGCCGTGTTGTTTGTGTTATGTTGCATTACATGGTGTATAACATATTTATTTGTCACATTTTATAGGGTTAAGGTGCAAAAATGCACATGAACTTTTGTCAAAAGTGCATCCACCACTAAATGCTTTTTTTTGGTGCAAAAATAACTATGTGGTTATAAAAAAGGTGCAAAAGTCACAGTTGAGAAACGCTAACCGTTAAAAGAAACTTTGTTGACGGAAACGCTTAGAACAAACACCTCTCTCTCTCTCTCTCTGTGAAACAGATAATTCAGAAGCAGCCTACGAGGTTTAATTTTAATGTCTCCCCACCATCTCTGAACCCCCCTTTCCCTCTCTATCTCTCTCTCTCTCTCTCTCTACGAGAAGGCCCATCCTTATCTGTCATTTGCTCTGTGTTTGGTTCGAAAACCTCCTCCAGATATTCCCACTGCAACAACAAGCTCCCTTAGCTTCTTGCAGACCTTCCTGTCCTTTTTCCCTCAGATCTATTACCTCTTTCCTTCAACCATGAGTAAAGAAGAGTTCTTGAAGATACAGGTGCTTCCTCTTTCCCTTTTCCCACATTTTCTTGTCATCTCTGTAATCAATGCTTTTCTGTTTCCTCCTCTCCCCTGTTTTCTCGCACATTTCTGATACATTTCTGATGAAGTGACAAGCTTTATCCTATTATTTAGTCTGTCTTACTCACAATGAATTTCTTTTCCCCCTTCTTTCTGTGTATTTTTGTTTTGGATTCGCGGCTTGCTTGTGCATGCAGAAATCTGTTCTTAAAGTGAACATACACTGTGATGGGTTTAAGCACAAAGTGAAGAAAATCTTGCAGAAAATCGACGGTACCTCCATTGGCACATACTTGCAGAAATTATGTGTGAAAAAAAAAATCTGTCAATTTTTGTAGGCGAACCTTAAATCAAGTGAGTATTGTGGTTGGCAGGGGTGTTTACGACGGAGATAGATGCGGAACAGGGAAAGGTAACGGTGTCTGGGAATGTGGACCCCAACGTTAGAAAAATTAGTCAACAAAGTTTCTTTTAACGGTCAGCGTTTCTCAACTGTGACTTTTGCACCTTTTTTATAACCACATGGTTACTTTTGCACCAAAAAAAAGCATTTGGTGTTGGATGCACTTTTGACAAAAGTTCATGTGCATTTTTGCACCTTAACCCCATTTTATATGACAGATGGCATGTTTCTATTGATGTTCATTTGAATCTCACCCTTTTTCAAATATTCAAACACATTCCAGCTGAAGGTAGCGGCTCGAAGAACAAGCTGTGGCTACCGGCAAGTAGAGTTCTGGTGCATGTGGAGACTGTTATTGGTTATCTAGCTTGAAATTTAGTTTTTTTTGAACACTATACATTTGTATATATTTTTCAAAACCTACGAGGAATTTCTTGTTTTGTAAATAAGTACTTAATGTCAGTATGTTTCTGCTATTTCTGTATGTCTTTTGAAATAGTGCGCTTATTACTCTGCGAATATCGAAATGTTAAAGGGTTTGACAGCTATTGTGAGAGTTGTAACTTGTAGCAGTGTAGTTGACACAGATTACACGACAAAGTATGGGACTTAACGTTGATACTTGATAGTAACATTATTGTGTCTATCACAATGAAGCTTGAACTTAGGATTATGTTCACAATATATAAGTAGGAAGTGAATCGACCCAGAATGGGAAGCTCAGATTGGGGATGCTTCAGCAGCCAAAGGCTCGCAAGCTGAGCATTGTTTATTTCCAGTGGTAAAGTTAAAAGAGAATGAAAAGGAAGAAGAAGATCTTCAAGAGAAGTTGAGGTAAAAGAACAAAAGGAAGATCCATATACAGTTTGATTGCTGAGAATGGCTAATAAGTAACAACTCTCACAGGACTATCAATCAAAATTTAAACTAAACACAAGCACGGTTTGAGTAATGATTAAATCAATCAAAATTTAAACTAGACACAAGCACACTTTGAATAATGATTAAGGTCAATTAGGCTTAATCTAAGATGGGTTTGAATAGTTGAACTTGAATGATAGCCACGAATATGAATAGCATTTGATCAGATATGTTCATCCTGATAATTATCTAATATTGTGGGGTATGACCAAATAAGTGAAACATAAGGCAAGCGACTTAACACAAGATACATTATGATTTTCATGGAATACAGAGTCATTCATAGACTGGCGTTACACAAAGTTATTTTTCAATTGGACCAATCCCCATCAAATGTAATTTGGCGGTTGATAATTGTGTATTAGAGACAATCAACCATACTCCAAATGTCAATCAGGAAATTACCTCTCACTTCCCCATGTGGAATAACCCAAATTTTGTCACATTTCATGTGGGTAGACTATAGAGTGGGTGTATGATATATATGACCATACGTCTAATTGCAAACCCATATTTCTGGTCTTGAAAACTCCAAATGTCAATCAAGAAATACCTCTCACTTTCGCATGTGGAATAACCCAAATTTTGTCACATTTCATGTGGGTAGACTGTGGAGGGGGTGTATGATTATATATGACCATACGAATAATTGCAAACCCATATTTCTGGTCTTGAAAACTCCAAATGTCAATCAGGCAATTACCTCTCACTTTCGCATGTTGAAAAACCCAGATTTTGTCACATTTCATGTGGCTAGTCTATAGAGGGGGTGTATGATATATATGACCATATGACTAATTGCAAACCCATATTTATGGTCTTGAAAACTCCAAATGTCAATCAGGAAATTACCTCTCACTTTCGCATGTTGAATAACCCAAATTTAGTCATTTCATGTGGGTAGACTATAGAGGGGGTGTATGATTATATATGTGACCATACGACTAATTGCAAACCCATATTTCTGGTCTTGAAAACTCTTTTCGTTGGGCCTCGCTGAACAGGTATGGCGGAACAGGTATGATAATAACATACTAATAGCAGTTAAATGTTTCGACATTATATGTCACTCTTCTAACTTAGCTAAAGACTAATTTTATTTAATATTGGAAGAAGATACTAAGCAACTGTTGTTTTAGTATAAGATCTAGATAATTAATTTTCAGATGTTGAAAAAATTAGTTCAATTAGTTATGTATAATAAATGGGTGTTGATTTTCCTA
The DNA here is from genome assembly GCA_963855925.1 of Inga laurina. Classification (NCBI taxonomy): domain Eukaryota; kingdom Viridiplantae; phylum Streptophyta; class Magnoliopsida; order Fabales; family Fabaceae; genus Inga; species Inga laurina. The sequence continues at coordinate 24,490,369 of OY979703.1, read as the reverse complement.
ATATATATACTTTTTTAATTACGTGCATTGAAATTACCTCTTAATTAAAATTCTTTCAATATGTATAATCTTTAGCGATACTTTAAGACAAAAATTGTAAATCGAATTCGAGAGGTGAAATAATTGATGTCTTTAATACCAAAGCGGCTTCATGGCCAGGCTCTGATATTTACTTACTCCCTTTGGTCCTTGTTACTTTCTCTGTCCCTATATATAATATCATTTGTTTTAATGGACTTGTCCCTTTTTATAATATCCTTTTTGAGTTTGTCCCAATAATAAATGTACTTTTACTTATATTGCCCTCAATTACTCTCTCATAATTTATTCCCTATACATTCTCTTTCATCCTTTTTTTCATTATTACTATCTCTCTTACTCATTCATATATAAATAGTGGCATTTTTGGAAAATAACTTATATATCCTACATATTTATTACTTTTAACTAATTTTAACTACTTTTTAGAATCCCACAATTTGGTTAAAAGGACCTTATATATAGGGACAAAAGGAGTATAAGGCACCAACTATCAATTCCTACAAACTAATAAAATTAGTTAAAAGCATTAAAATTGTCCTAAAATTCAAATGATTTCCAATAATACCCTTACTAACTACACTATACTCAAATATCATATTAATTATTACTCTTTCCTACTACCCTTATTAAATATGGGAAGACATGAAAAAATAAATTAAATGCTCATTGAAAACTTGTAAGTGCCTTATAAAAGTGACAAAAAACACTTATTAGTTATTGCCTTATAATAAAGACCAGATAACATAGTACTAAGTGGAGTAACTTTTCAGAGTCTGGGCTAGAATATAGAATCTAGGGGAGAGCTTCCAAGGCCTAAAATTTGGATAATGTTGGTAATAGACACATTTCTCCAATTCTAAGGAGATTAACAATTAAAGACAATTTAATAAATTGATATTACTGGGAAAATCACTTTTAAGACCGGTTAAAAAAGACATTTTAGACCGGTTCTGAATTCGGTGTTGATACAGCTGGTCTAAAAAGTCTGCTACTTTTTAGACTGGTTATGGAATCGGTCTTAAAAAACATTTTAAGACCAGTTATTATATAAAATGATCTAAAATAAATATTTTTAGACCGGTTATCAGAGGAACCGGTCTAAAAGTTTAAAATTTTAGACCGGTCTATAAATTTGAAATATTTAGATCGGTTTTCTGCAAAACCGGTGTAAAAAGTAACTGGTTTTCTCCAAAACCGGTCTTAAATGTACTTTTCAGACTGGTTTTGGAGAGAACCGGTCTTAAAAGTTGAATTTTTTTAAAAAAAATTTCATTTAAAAGATATATACCGAGCAAGCCATTTCCCCTGTTAAAACATTTCACTCAGCAAGCAGCAGCCAGTTCAACGACATTCAAATAAATTTTCTCTTACAAATTATATAACTAACATCTTAATGATAATGCTGTTATACTCAAAACTGATTGGAACATATTAAAACTCATAAACTCCCTTGTGTTTAAACAGTGCTGGCCGAAACAGAGGCAAGGAAAACAACCATGAATAATAAACTCACAATCATAGACAGAATCATAATGCAAGGAAATCATACAACCATGACAATGCTATTTTGACCAAGTTCCTTATCTTTTCACTTACAAACATACATCAAAGATTAAATGACATTAATGATAATGCTGTTATTCATTAGGGCCAAAATACTTTATACACACTCTTCTCAGGCTGATGATCACTAGCTAGCCTGGCTGTGGAGAATCTACACTAAGATGTACACCTCATATCCTTCATTTTCCTGTGACGACAACAAAAAAGGTAGTTATATATATACACCAATGACAATATACATAACTCAAATATAGTTCATGATAATTATTTTAGCTAACTAACCTTCAATGTAGTTTTATAAAGGGATATCCTCCCATATCCCTTCATGATGATCGTTTCTTATGCCGTGTTCATTGTCTGCTTCATCTTCTTTGTTCAATTCTGGTAAACCCCTAGAAAAAGGAGTCTCAAGCAGATCATTCATTGAATGACTTTCCTGATTAATATCAAATACCCTTTTTCCTTGGAGAGCTACATACCACATTTTCTTTGCCTGATCAGTAACATAGAACACTTATTTCGCTTGATATGCCATAATAAAAGGTTCATCTCTAAAACTTCTACTATTCAAATCAACCAATGTAAATCCCAACTGATCAATCATCACACCATTGTTGACATCAACCCACTTGCATTTGAAAATGGGAAGTTTAACTTTAACATAATCAACCACCCAAATCTCTTCAATCACCCCATAATAAGGTATTACTGCCAATCTAGGATTCTTATCTTTTGAACTAGAGAAGTGCATAGATTCAGCCACTAACATAACCACTCTGTTCTGGATGGTGCTCCTATCATCAAGGGACTTTGTGTAAAACGTATAACCATTGATCACAAATGAAGTCCAACTTATGAGATCAGCCTCAAGACCACGTGCTAACCATTTAATTGTATCAGAAACACATTCTTTGCCGTCAACCTTTTATTTGAACCAATATGCAAAAGTTTTGTTATGTTCCGTGATTAACCTTTATTCAGTCATTCGACTATTTCCTTTCCGTACAATTTCTTTATGAGCATTAATGTTATGTTGAACTTCATCAACATTATTCAAGATGTACAAGTGGACTTGTTGCAATTCATCAGGATCTATACTCTTTACTGAAGCCCCGCGTCTACCGCCTTCTTCATCATGACATTCAGGAAGTCCAATGTGTCATACATTTGACAAGTAATCTTGACAAAACTCCATGGCTTCTTTAGAAACATATTTCTGAACAATAGATGCTTCTGGCCGGTTAGGGTTCTTCACATACCCTTTTAGGATTTTCATAGTTCTTCCAATTGGGTACATCTATCGTAAATAGATAGGGCCACATAACTTGATCTCCCTGACTAGATGAACAATTAGATGTACCATGATGTCAAAAAAAGAAGGAAGAAAAAGCTTCTCAAGTTGGCACAAGATCATATATCCTTTATTTTCCAGTTCATCCAATTTTTCTGTCTCAATGACTTTACTACAAATAGCATTGAAGAAGAAACAAGGTCTAGTCAAAATAGGTTGAAGATCATATTCGACAATGCCTCGAATAGCTACTCGGAGCAGTTGTTGCATTAAGACATGACAATCATGAGACTTTAGCCCCACTAACTTCAAGTCTTTCATCGACACAAGCTTCCTAACATTTAAAGAATACCCTGAAGGAACTTTGATGCCAGGTAAACACTGACAAAAGCTTCTTTTCTCATCCTTAGACAAAGTATGAGCAGCTGGAGGACAAAAAGTTCTCTTACCATATGACTTTGGATGCAAGTCTTCTCGTATCCCCATTTCTTGCAAATCTAGTCTTGCCTTCATACCATCCTTACAACTACCTTGTACGTTAAGCAATGTCCCAACAATACTATCACAAACGTTTTCCTCCACATGCATGAAATCAATACAGTGTCTCATATCAAGCTTCGGCCAATATGGAAGATTAAAGAAGACAGACCTCTTTTTCTATTTACTTTTCTCATTACTATTCTTTGTAGTCTTACCAAAGATAACATTCATATTTTTCACCTTTTTATAAACTTGCTCCCCAGTCAATGCCTTCGGAGTATCTTCAAACTCTTGTCCACCAAAAAAAGCTTTCTTTAATCTGCGATACGGGTGGCCTCGTTTAAGAAATCTCCTATGGCCAAGATAAACTGTCTTTCTTCCATGTTGAAGTTGATGGTAGCATGTTCCTTCTTCACAAATCGGACATGCTTCATGGCCTTTAACACTATAGCCTGACAAGTTTCCATATGTAGGGAAGTCATTTATAGTACAAAGATCACGGCTCGTATTTTAAAAACCTCCTTCTTGTTCGAGTCAAAAACATCAACACCTTCGTCCCACAACTCTTTCAAGTCTTCGATCAAGGGCTCGAGGTAAACATCTATATCATTTCAGGGTTCTTTTGGTCCTGATATCAACATAAATAACATGATGTACTTTCATTTTATGCATAACAGAGGAGATAAGTTGTAAATTACCAACAGAATAGAACAATTGGTACTTTTTACACGTTGGGTACAATGACGTCTCAACATCACTACAATATTACCATATGAATGAGATTGCTCAAAAGTCTCTTCTCCTACATCACGAATAATATCCTCTATCCGATCATCCATATCTGTGTCATTATCATCAAAGTTCACTCCCCGCTGTTGAGATGAACTTGGCATTTCTAATTCTTCACTATGCCATACCTACACTGTATAACTCTTACAGAATCCTTCACAAGTTAAATGTGTATATATATCTGTAGTACTTAGTAGTTTCTCATTCAAACATACTACACAAGGGCAATAAAACTTCCCACTACCATCATCGGCATTTCTACTAGCGAAGTCTAAAAAACCCCTCACCCCATTATCATATTCAACACTCGTTCGTTTAGCGTTTATCCAACTATGATCCATATATATCTCAACACTTCTAGCACCCTATATCCAACAACAAAAGGATAGACAAAAAAACAACAACAATAGAGTTTTAGATATTTCAACGAAATTAACAGGCACCATTTGAAACTAGTATTGTTTTAACAAACCAATAACATTGACAATAATCAAACAACCGTACTAAATTAAAACAGAACATAGAGTGGTATTAATCCAAGCCAAATATCACAGGGATGTAATTAAAAGTCACAGCATATATCTAACAAGAATGTGCAGATTTAATTGTTTCCATATTACGTTTAAGTGCTCAAAGCAACAACAAGAACAATTTTTTCATAGAACATTATTAATTATTGAACAACGTATAACTAAATAACAGATCAAACACTAACCTGATTTAAGACCAAGGAGTGAGCTTCAACCCAAAGTCACGGTGGCGTCGATGAGGTTAAAATGAAGTCCTCAAATTCATGGAAATGAGAAAGGGAAGTCAAGTCAGAGGAGAATGGTCACTGCAGAGATTAGAGGTGGCGGCGGAGAAGACTAACGATAATCAAAGAAGAGCGATGACAAACATAGCAACGACAGCGGTAATGACAGAGGAGAGTTGAGCAAATGAGGGATGGGACGCCATGGACAAGTTGAGAACAAGCACAGACATAGCTCACAGAGAAATGGAAAAAAGAGAAGAAAGGGTTCACAGAGCGCGCGATCTTGGCGCGGGAGGAAAAATAAGGGTGAAAAATCTTACCTTTAAGACTGATTTTTATTAAAAGAGGGAAATTTCACATTTAAGACCGGTTCTTGTAAAAACCGGTCTTAAATGTGTTACATTTAAGACCGGTTTGTACAAAAACCAGTCTTAAAATGTTATCAAATTTTGAATTTAAAATGTTTTAACATTTAAGACCGGTTTATATGTAAACCGGTCTTAACTGTTAAAACATTTTGAATTCATAAAAATTTTAACAATTTAAGACCAGTTTTATTTATAAATGGTCTAAATAAATTTTTTAAGACTAGTTTTTTAAGAACCGGTCTTAGAAGTTCAGTATAATTACAAAACTGCCACCGCGCAAATTTTTAAGACCTTATCCGCCAAAACCGGTCTAAATGTGGCGGTCTAAAAAGGGTTTTTTCTAGTAGTGTGATATAAAATTAGAATATGTATACACTGCTTGAACTTCCAAATTTCTTACTCAACTTTTATATTTATAATTTAAAAGTCATCATTTACTTTAATTTTTTTATAAGGTCTTTAACTATTATTCTCCCAAGAATTCTTTGGCGTCACTTGAATGACAAATATAACTCGTTTTGGTGGCATTTGTAATGAGTCTAAACTTCCTTCTAAAATTTCAATCACTCTACTCATTGTAGGTCTTTGAGTTGGCAATGTTTGCATGCACCACAAACCAACTATGGTTATTTTTTTAGCAATATCATTTCCTTTAATAGTGCTCACTCCATTTTGTTCTAAACCTTTTCCTTGCTCAAGTTTATCAAAAATAGAGTCAAGAACATAGTTCTTAGTTGGGTAATTGGATTCAATGGTCAAATCCTTCAGCACTCCAACTATGTCTAATAACATCACTGCATAACTATGAACATCACATGTATATGAAATTCCACCCGTGTTTCTATTCCAAACTTCTTGTGCAAGATATCCCAAGTCTCTCTAATCACTGAAATTGACATAATGCTCTTTTAGCTGGGATAAAGTTCAGCAAACCCAAAATCTATGATCTTCAGGCAAAAACTTTCATCCAAAATTTAATATCCCAAATTTTGGGATTAAAGGCTTGAGAATAAGCCTGAATCAAGTGGACTGCTAAGCCCCAGTTTAGCAAGAGTCTTAGGAATGAGGATTTGCAGCCAATGCATTTTCCAGCGTGGCAGTTTTGTTGTAGCGTATTTTTAAATAGGCAAATGATGTCCAAAAATTATGGAATTTTATAGAACGAAAGTAGGCATCCTAAGATTTAATTTGATAGATAATATATGATTTTTGAATTTGAGGATTGAGAGATATGATTTTTTAAAGGTAGACCCTGTTTCTGGAACCAATTTTGGAACATGTAAGGTTTAATGAATTTCTGGGAATTTTGATCTTCCAGTTGGCTAAAGGCTATATCTTTTTGTGAAACTAGACTCAATAAGGGTTTCATAACCTTTAGAATCACTCCAATTGAATTTCTACAAATAAAGTTATGATTTTTCAAAGTTTGGTCAGAAAATCTGTCAGAATTGCCAATTATTGCAAATTTGGAAAAAATGTAGTGGCAATTGTGTAAATTGTGGAATAAAGTAAAATCCCATATTTTCCCTTTATTGGTGGATATTTACTACCAAAATATTATAGGAGAAGGAAAATATTTACTTGGATATAAATTGTGCCAAGTGTCATTATCTTAAGCAAGGAATTAAATAAGAATTGATTAAGGATATGTGCATATGTGCAATTAGCATAAAATAATATATTTTGGGCAATTGATTAAGGCAACTAAGGGTCTGTTTGGTGTGAGGGATTTGGAGGGGAAGGGAGGGGAGGGAAAATTTTTATGAGTTGAATTTTAAAAGATTAAAGAAGTGGGGTAATAAAATTTTAATAAAGAGTATATATAAAATAAAAGAGTAAAAAAATTAATTAAAACTTTTTAATCCTACTTCTCTAATTTTTTTAAATTCAACTCAAAAAAATTTTCCCTTCGCCCACCTTCCCTCCCTTCCCCTCAGACCAAACAAGCCCTAAATGAAGCTCATTTGATTCATGAAGGGCCTTGTGAGTGGCATCGTTTTGGGCTTGGACAAGAGGAAGGAAGTTGGTCCAAAAGTAATGAGAAGCTTATGACATAATTAAGAAGGGATAAGGCTAAAAAACAAATCACATATCATAACTTATTAAAATATTATATCATAAGAAAAGATGAGAGATATTTTAATCAACTTTATCTCTTTCCTTGCTTCTCATTTTCGTCCATCACCACTAAAATAGAGAGAGAAATAGTCATAGAAAGGGCAAGAGCAAAGGAACAAGAGCTAGGATTCAAGAGGCAAAATCCAAGATAAGTACTTGTGATTTCAAGTGTTCTTACCTTCTAATTTGTGTAAAACCTCTTTTAATCTCTTCTCCTCTATGAATATCATGGTTAGCAAGCAAGATTCCAAGGAAGGAGAGAGAGAGGAAGATGTTCTAGAGAGAGAAAGCTTGAGAAATCAAAGGTAACTTCAAGAACCTCAATCATTGGTGTTGTTGTTGTGGTTCTTGACTTGATTTGTGGATTGGTTATTTGTTTTGTGAATTTTGGATGATGAAATCCTAAGAGGAGGTGCTGCCCAATTTTCCATTAATCATGTTCAAAAGGTGTTTAAGTGGTTAAACAAGTGATTAGGCATGAAAAGAAGGCGTTTTATAGAATAGAACATGAATTCCCAATTTTTCCCAATTAATTCCATATTTTGTCCATACCTGATTTGGCAGTGTTTGGACTGGATTTTGGTGTTTTTGATGATTCTATTGGATTTAGAATGGAAAATTATGTAGGGTTCATGTTGATTATGAAGTGTGAAAAGTCTTGGAATGTGAAATGTCAAATATACCCTTAAAACCCTAAGTTAGGGCTGCCAAGGGCATTTTCATCTTTTAGCAGTAAATTTGGTAATTTTGAGGTCTAGAATGGATTCCTTGAGTAAAAATATGTGGGATAAGCCCGGGTCATAATTTTTGGAAAAGTACAGTTAGACATGCTACAAAGGAACTTAGACCGGGTCCCCAGGGGTATTTTGGTAATTTTGCAGTTTTAGACAAAGATAACCAATACAATGAATTTAGAATGAATTATGAGTGACTAATAACTCATTTATCCTAAATTTAGAATTTTAGGATATACTGAGAGCCTGAGCCGGGTACAGTATTGGACCAATAGTCAGTCCAGGGAAGGCTGATCTAGGCAGTAAACTTATCTCTCCCTCATGTATTTGATATTTGTCCTCATGTATTGATGCATGTGATTGCTTTGCTCGATTATGTAAAACATATATGAATGATTGAAGTTCTGTTTCTGTTTATGCTATGGCCATGAGTATGTTGTTTGAAACATTGAGTACACAGCTATGTCATTGTGTTAGCATAAGTTTATGTAAGGCAAACATGTTATGCATTAAGCACTTATCCTACATGCATATCGGTATTGTTTTCTATTGAGATTTCCCCATATCTCATCCTTTCCATAAACAGTAAAAATTTTTTAGAGGCAGAAAGCAGCTTTGAGGGCAGAATCATAATCACTGGCAACGGAAGGTTCCAGACTAGGACAAGAGGAGACATTGGTTGTCTAAAGACCTTTTAATTATTTTAAAGGTTTGTAATATTATGTACAATCCTTGTGGGGAATTTTTATAATCAAATACTCATTATTAGTATATTTATGCTATTCCTGTATGCCCGTTGAGCTGCATATTGCTACTCTGGTTAATATTACAATATTAAGAGGTGTGTAAGACAGGGTCTTACATTTTTAAAATGTCTATGTAGCACCCATACGTAGTGGCAACATAAGATATCTTAGCACATATGTTTTACGCCCAGCCTCTCGACTGTAAGCAACCAGTACGACGCAACTAGCCTGGCCATGTCGGGGTTAAAGCCAATACTTCGCTACAGATCATACTATGAGAACCCCTGATCATAGAATGATTAGTCACATCTTTAACATGGTCTAATACCAAAAATGTCTCTGTAGTAACACACAATCATTCATAGAAAATGTGATACATAAATATGCCATACACTATATAAGTAACAGAATTATAAGACCATAAATCTGACTGTCTATAGCATTTAGGTACAACCTAGTTGGTGCCCCTACTGGCTTGATAGCATACATTATTCAAGATCAAATGGTTGTATGACCCCTACTTGTTGCCCTCACTTGTTGCATGCATTATTCAAGATCATATAACTATATGACCCCTACTTGTGCCCTCTTCTGGCGCAGACCACTGCCTGCCCAAAAATGTTTCACTATCCTGGCACACACAACTGTCTATCCTGAAATGTTGTTTCCTTGTTCTAATTGGGTTCTACACCCCAACTAGGTTGTGTGTCTACAACTCATGTCACAAAACATGGCATATAAAGCATATAGATAATCACATAGTGCATGAAACAGAGAGTCATACTATATTGGCCTTTCCTGGATAATATTAAATTTTTAATCTTCCCCTGGTCTGTGTTCTGCTGAACCTCTCACAGCTCATTACTATGATCCTTGATCATTGATCCTTGTTTGATGTTCTGTTAACATGCCCAGTATTTGCTATATTGAGTCAGGTCTAACTTTTGACCCTGCCCGGCACATGTACCTCTTGTTCTCATCATCATCATGTTTCATGATATGAAAACAAGAAAGAGATAAATTGCACATAAACACAAGGGTATATATGTTATTTCATAAAGTTTTGGGTACACAGGTACCCTAAAAACAACATATCACAGATGTTTACAGTAGTTAGGGAAAGGCTATAACAACATACAGTCTTTGAACTACTGTACAACATGTTCTTATTCTTTTTTTCATGACATAGCATAACATGTGCAACAACTTCCCAAGGGGTCACCCATATGGCATTTCCCTGGGTTGAGCACGCTTAACTTTCATGTACCCATGTCAAAATGCATATACCGGCTGTGTATCTGTTTCCATCCACCGGTACCCTGAGATTGCCCTTGTCTCGAGAATCGAGCCAACTATCTCCGGTTGACTAAATATTGTGTGTGGACTGCGTATCAATGCTGATACATGTATTTGAACACATGCCCTGATATGTTACACAAAACCCACACAGTTGTTTGTTGGACCTTGCTCTACTTTCTTTGAGGCCCAACATACTATATCTTGAAAAGTACATCATAGTATAGATCCAGATCTCATCCGAGTACTCTATATCTAGTAAACCCTGATCAGACTATGCTAGAATTAGACCGTCCAAGTATGTTGTATGGTGATCTATAGGGGTGTCATGCTTTTAGATAGCCCCAAATATATATTCCATACGTCCTCCCATAGCTCCTGATCTGTCATAGATCATGCATACTTGGTTATGAAGGATCACATAAGTTCTGCTGATGCTTGCAATTTCATTGATAAATTCTTCCCCATTTCCTTTTGATGGATTCAAAATCTTTATAGCAATAGGATAACCATTGAGTAGCTCACCTTTGTATACAATGGATAACTACCTTCTCTCAATTTAACTTGGAAAGATTTGGTCATTTTCTTTATATTTGCAAATATATATATTGTGAGAGCCAAAGGTTCTTGATTTTTAATGAAGGCCTCAATTTGCAGGTCAACCTTAGAGGTCTTCCAAAATCCCATCTTCTGCTTTAATGATTTGGTTTTACAACAGAAAATAGCAATACATATTAAAATGGCTCCAATTGCTCCACTTGTGAAACCTATGATGCCGCATAATAGATTAATGTATGAGTAGAAAATATGACAGATTCATCAATATATGAAATAAATGAGAAAAAAATGCAAATATAGAATTAAAAACTTCAAAGTCTAAATATATCCAACTTTGACAGAGTTCTATTCAAATATGATAAAATGGAGAAGTTAATCAAAACCACCCAACTAAAGTAGTCACATAATTAACAAGGTGCCGAGAAAATGGTAAGAAATATCAGTTGATATGAAGTGTTGAATTATAATATTATAGATACTGTGTAAAATGGTGGGAAAAAAAGCAGAAACTTGGAAACGTACAGTAGGTCAATCGACTCATCATTACCTATTATATGTATCATCTTCGTATTGCTGGAAACTTCTATAAACCATGAACAAAGAAAAATTAGAGCGCATATATATATATATATCAACTGATATAAAGTTTTGAATTATGATATAATAGATACTATGTAAAATGGAAAAAAAATAGAGAGAAAGAAGCATATGGAAACAGAAGGTCAATCAACCCAACATTACCTATCATAAGTGTCCTCTTTAAATTGCTGGAATTATCTGTAAACCATGAGCAAAAGAGAAATTAGAGCGCATGTTTATGTGTGTGTATAGTTTTTAAAGCGTTGAACTTAATTGGAAACAATCCAGGCAAGTAGTTTTATCTTCATCTTAATAGACAAACCAAACTGTATATAAGATCTCTATAATAGATACTCCTCTGTTATTAATGTAGGATCAAATTGAGGAGTCAATATTGGTTCTAAATATAAGATACCTATTTCAACTGTTTATCAATTTCTTTTTTCCAAATCAACCCTACCTCAATAACAATTAAGCATGAGAGGGAGGGAGTTAAGAAAAATGATTAGAGTGTTATAAGAAAAATATATCATATTAACTAACTTAAATAACATTCTTAATCTTACATGTAGAGATGGAAATAGACCAGGCTCCTATGGCCTAGCCTACATAAAGCCTAGCCTATTTAGTAAATAAGCCAAACTTAGGCTTAGGCATATTGCTAGACCTATTTTGATAAACAAGTCAAGCCTATGTTCATAAGACCTAGCCTATTTAGCTTTTTTTTTTTTTTTTTTAATGTATACTATTACATAAGTATATATAATATAATCTAAATAATTTTATAAATTATTTATAAATTTACCAACTTAACTTTAATTCTAAGTTTCAAATTCCATCGTCATTACACTCAATCATTACTTTCGCATAAATCATTCACCCTTGCCTTTCTGCTCTTTGATTGCTCGAGATGACAACACTAATTCACTTACTCTCTCTTAATTTGCACCCTACACTGAAGCATAATAATTGTTATGAGTTTATTTTAGTGTCAAATGAAATATTATAATCTGATTAAGAGGAGTTTGTTCCAATTTACGTGAGAAAGGTAAAAGAGGTAAAATCTAGTTTTACATGTTATTTGTTATACTTAGTCAATTTTAGAAAATATATATCATTAGTCAACAGACAATTAGTTTTTCTTATTCCTATTTACTCGGATAATTGTTGTTACTAGACATTCTTTTCTTTTCCTTACTAAGCCCTAATATTACTATGAGAATGGATATTAGGCTTTTAAGACATAATATAAGATTATATATAATTATGAAGGGCTATATATGAATTTAGTGATATAAGTTTTAAAGACTATTTAAAAGCCTACATTATTTAAGTAGGCCTTTAAACAAACTTCAGGTCTAAAAAAAACCTACATACAGGCTCAGATTTTGAATCCTTATTGTAGACCCAGACCTATTTAAACAAAACCTAACCTAACCAACCTAACCTCATGTTTCCACCACTACTTATATGAAGGGCCTAATCCAAGGAACAGAGACGGAAGCCATACTTGCAAGAACAGGACACTCCAAGTTATAAGTTCCGTTTCGGCAATGACAATTAAACAGAGCCCCATCATCGCCCATGCTCCCACAAATTCCTCCAGATTCCATACATTCTGCTCTGTAAATCCGATCTGCTTCATACTGCACATTAAACCCCTTATCCAAAGCATTTTTCAAGGATTCAATTCCACGTAAAGGGTCCACCGTGACACCCCATGTAATGGGCACCTGAATTTGAACTCTGCAGTGTCAGAAAAGCTCTGGGAATTGTCTTAACTGAGTTTGATTTTAAAAAAATCCTGCTTTTGACTATCATCCCTGCAAGTGAAGTTGTTTCGGCTGATGGAGAAGCCAAGAACACAATCATAGAACAGGGTCATGTTAGAAGAATTTGGGGAGACAGAGAACAGATCAGAGTCCAAAGAAGTATTGGTGAATTGGAAAGAACAGTTATCATAGCTTGGGATGTCTGTTCGTACCATTTTGACATAAAGATGAGAGGGATCAATATCCATCAAGGTGAAGGTTTGAGAGGCAATGCGAATGGAAATGATGTCAGGGGGAAGGAACGTGACTTTAAAACCATCTCTGCCACAGTAACGAGGTTTGTTTCCTTCCCAGAAAGGGAAGGGTAAAACCAACAAGTTTCCACAATTGTAGGTGCGACTACATGTTGTTTATTTGGAATCATCTTTTTGACTCGGAGTGTGGTTGGGTCAAGAGATACATGAAGAAGAGGAAGAAGAACAAGTTGCTGAAGCGACTTCGGATATGCATTGTGTCAGAGAATTAGAGTTCAAAGAGGTGTTTGTGTTTTAAGGGCCACCGCACAAGAAAACAGAGCAAGAGGAATGGTGTCACAGTTTAATGGGCTTTCCTCTATTTAGTAATTTCCAATGCTCTGTAACTTGAGCGTTCTTCATTGTAATTTTCTTCTTCCTTATATTTTCTTTTGGGTTTCTCTGTAATGGCAGCATGTAGCAGTGGAATTATTGCCCGGATTGAGAAAGGGGTTCCTAGTTCCTAGTTGAGTCCAAGGTTTATGGTTGCCTGCTGGCTTTGGTTACTGATCAGCATCGATTCCATTCTCCTCGTAAGAGACGCCTTGTTGCATTATTGTTCAGGATTTTATGTTGTTAAAATGCTTAAACAGAGTCCGTCTAATAGGAACAAAGGATATCAAATTTTGTCTGTACGTCACTTGGCCATAACCAAGTAATTAACAGTTAGTAAATGATGTAATAAAGAATATAGGGAAAATCCCATTTAAATACCATTTGAAATGTCAAAACCCATAAAAGTCTTTGATAACTTGAAAAAGATAAATAAGACATATGGTAGGAATAAGGGATATTGAAGTTTAATGCTAAAGACCCAAATGCCCCTTTTTAATTTTTAATCAAACACATCAATTTTGGATTCCTCAGCAATGAAATCTTGGTTTGTCTATTTCCTATAAGGGTTATCATCTTCGGCGGCATTGCAGAGGAAAAAGTGGGGCAACGGTGGCAACATCCTCGAAGCTTCAATCTGAGTGTAAGCAGTTGCATAGTCATATGCCGGTTCCCGCTAGCCAAAGAACATCTTGAACATTATTAATGGATAGTAATAGATATATAGATTTTTCGTGTTGGTTATTCTTTTTCTTCTTCTAACATCTAAAGTATAGTCTTTGTGATTTTGCTGAACTATAGAGTAGTTCTTGTTGAAATTTGTAGTCGAAACCGTGTTAGATCCTGCATTTGTACTTTTAGCTGTCATTTGTGTTGCATTCGATATATTGTAGCTTGTTTGTTCAAGTCTTTGTAATAAGGAGTAAAATCATTCAATTTTGTGTTGTAAGAGTAGTGCTTCCTCGTTAGTTGTTGTCATGAAGAATCTGGTGTTTTGTAACTTCCATTACTGCACTTGTCATTTCCATTACTACTCTTGTTAATGGTGACAACTTATTGTAATTAAATTATACATGAAGGAACACCTTCTTTTGGGTTTATGACTTATATGCATTGGATGTACTTGGAATGAGTAATGTTAAGTTGCTATTTAATACATTATGAATTGTTGTTGTCAACATGACTTTGGTGTTTTGTCAATTCCATTACAGACTTTGTCAACACCATTACTATTTTTGTGAATTCCAAAACGGATTATGTCAAGAGCAGCAGTAATGAAATTCATATGCCTTAAATTTTCAGTGAAATAGAAGGGCTTTTTGGCTTTTCAATTATCATAAGAGAGTATAAAGAGTAAGTAGTTGTCCATTGAATAATTTTGTTCATGATTTATTGTTTTTAATCAACATAGTAATTTATCATGGCTGGCTTGGGAATTTTATTTTTTTTGCACACTCTGCTTTCTTTACATGCTTGGTCATATTGGGAAATAATTTGGTAGCAATTAATGTTATCTAAACTCTTAAAATTTTTAGTTCTATTATTAGATTTCGTAAAAAAAAATTATTGTGTATGTCTATGAAATCCTCATATGTATAAATACTATCGAAGTCTCTGGCAATTGACTCAGTTGAATTTGAATCTACATAGATAATATAGGTGAGCTTTAAGTTTTCTTTAGTTTTATTAGCTATGTTCTTAAAAGGGGAGTCATTGATTTGCTTCATGCAAAATAGTACCCTAGTGAAGGATTTTCAATGTTTTGCCTTTGAAACATGATTACCACTAAATTGAATGGCATATTATAGTCACATGCATTCTAACCTCTTGCTGTATGTGACTCGGAGTAAGATTTGAAATGCTCCACGAGTTTCACTGAATTGTTATGATCTACCCTAGTGGAATTTATTTGTACAAATGAGACTCCTTTAGTTATATATTGTACAAAACAATATGTATTATCTTCTATGAGTGGTTTCTCTAAAAGGGCTACTGTCCACAATAATATGTATTTGGATTGTTAAATTTAGAGTTTGGCCCCTTAAATGAAATAACCTGAGTTGTAAGAGATTCCTTCATTTCAATTGAATTAAATTGTAACGTTATTTTGCAGCTGCAAGTTATTGTGGTGGGTGGATGGTTAACCATGAAATGAATAGCAAGAGGGAGGATGCATTGAGACTGATGACTTCATAAATGACCCAGACCAAGAGGATATGACTGACATAATTATGTTCTTAATGTAACTTTTTGGTCTTCCTCAAACAATTATTTTTTTAGAATTCACCACTGTTATAAAGAGATTAACATATGTTGTCTAACTTAGTAACCAAGCACTGCATTTTGGGGTGACATAGTAAAATTGTTATTTTGGTCACTGATCTTGTTTACTGATTCATAGCAGTGGCCTTTTGTTATGTACTATTACTATGTATGTAAATTTACTAAAACTATAGTCTCTTTTTTCCAACAGTATGCTATTATGCACTTTTGTTGTACAAAAAGCACATACACCTTTCTTTAACTTTCTAGACTGAACCACATACATGTATTTATAAAAGTTTGTATCATTACAGTTAATACTTCCAACTTGAGAAATGGTCATTTAAGTATTGTTCTTAAATCTGGAAAATTTCTAGATTAAAAAGGCTTGCTGTCTAAAGGAGTTTTGTTTGATTTGGATATGAAAATCTGGCTAGATATATTTGAATGTTAAAACATATTGGTTATATGAATGTTATTTAGTGTATGGTGATAAAACTGAATTAAATTTTAATGTGAGAATTCAAAAGGAATGTACAATTTAATGCTTCTAAATATTAGCTAAGCATTTGATATTGTTGAAGCATATTTAAACATTCCAATAAGATGGCTTTCGAAATTGTAAAAAAATCCAATTTTCATATTGAAGATGTAGAAGTACAACAAAGGAAGAGGATGTTAAACACACACACCCATTTGTTTGATAGTGAAATCGGCGCATGCTGGGAAGAAGCCGATTGGTGACTTTATTTGAGCACAATAAAGGAAGAGGATGCTGACAAGTTCAAAAATGGAAATGATAAGTCTTTTAATGGTTTTGACGAGAATGGTAATGAGAATGACAAATTAGTCTAACCAACTTTATCACTGAAAGTGTTTCCCCAAAAGGGGAGGACGCTGACAAGTTCAATAATGGGAATGACAAGTCTTTTAATGGTTTTGACGAGAATGGTAATGAGATTGACAAATTAGTCTAACCAACTTTGTCAATGAAAGTGTTTCCCCAAAAAGGGAGGACGCTGACAAGTTCAATAATGGAATTGACAAGTCTTTTAATGGTTTTGACGAGAATAGTAATGGAATTGACAAGTTAGCTTAACCAACTTTGTCATTGGGTGGAAGTGTTGGTCTAAAAAGGGAGGATGCTGATAAGTTCAATAATGAAAATGACAAGTCTTTTAATGGTCTTGATGAGAATGGTAATGAGATTGACAAATTAGTCTAACCAACTTTATCAATGAAAGTGTTTCCCCAAAAAGGGAGGACGTTGACAAGTTAAATAATGGAAATGACAAGTCTTTTAATGATTTTGACGAGAATGGTAATGAGATTGACATGTTAGCTTAACCAACTTTTTCATTGGGTGGAAGTGTTGGTTCAAAAAGGGAGGACGCTGACAAGTTCAATAATGGAAATGACAAAGTTAGTAATGGTTTTGACGAGAATGGTAATAGGCTAATTTGTCAATCCTATTACCATTCTCGTAAAAACCATTAAAAGACTTGTCATTTACATTATTGAATTTGTTAGCGTCCTCCCTTTTTAGGCCAACACTTCTACCCAATGACAAAGTTGGTTAGGCTAACTTGTCAATCCCATTACCATTCTCGTCAAAATCATTACTAATTTTGTCATTTCTATTATTGAACTTGTCAGCGTTCTCCTCTTTTGGGCCAACACTTTCACTCACAAAGTTGGTTAGGGTTAGTTGTTAATCCCATTATCATTTTTGTCAAAACCATTACTAACATTGTCATTCTCATTATTGAACTTGTCAGCATCCTCCTAATTTGGAGAACACTTCCACACTTAATGTTTGGAGATAATAAGTTGTCATTCCCATTACCCTTGTTGTCAAACCCATTAAAATCTTTGTTAATCACATTATTGAATTTGTCAGCATCCCCCCTTCTGGGCAAACACTTCCACACTTAATGTTTGGAAATATTAAAGTGTCATTCCCATTACCCTTGTCATCAAACCCATTAAAAACTTTATTAATCACATTACTTAATTTGTCAGCATCCCCCCTTCTGGGCAAACACTTCCACACAATGTTTGGAAATATTAAGTTCTTATACTCATTACCGTTATCTCTAAAATCATTAAAAACCTTATCATTCTCATTCCCATGATAGCAACTTATAGACGAAGTATCAAATGGCAAACTGACATTACTCATTCCACGTACATCCAATCCATACAAGTCATAAACCTAAAATAAGGTGTTTCTTCATGTATGCTTTAATTACAATAAACTGTCACCATTAACAACAATTGTAATGGCAATGACAAGTGCAGCAATGGAATTCACAAAACACCAAAACCTTCATGACAATAACTACAATATATATTAGAAAATGTCAAGTTAACATTACGATTTCACATGTTGAAATTCAAGCATGCTATTACAGAGGGAGCCACATTGTACTGATCCTTCTCTCTTTCTCTCTCAGTGTTAAGTTTCAGTTAATCTTCTTCTCCATGTCTGGGCAAAATGGGAAGACAGATCCAAGACGGCGAAGCACCTATACTGCCGATAGAGGGAAGACATCTCAAAGAAGGAGACCAGAGCAGAGAGCGATAGAGATTTATGGACCGGAGAGAGACAGATCAGGATCCCAAACATCCAATCACTCATCACATCGATGTCGGCGGCAAGAAAAGAGAATGGCAACCACTCTGATTAAGGAAGAAGATCAAACATTCATCGATTTAGGGACGGCTTCCACCCATGCTTGCTGATTTACGGGTGATGATGATGGCCAGGGGTTTGGTTTTTGCCTGTGAGGAATCTGTGTGTGTGAGTAAATGAGTGTAGAGGGTATTTTGGTCTTTAGCCTTAAACTTCAATATCCCTGAAACATTCCAGATCACTTTTCTGTCTTTTAGATGTTATAAAAGACTTTTGTTGGTTTTGATATTTCAAATGGTATTTAAATGGGATTTTCCCAAGAATATAAATGAATAGAAATAAAAGAATAGAAATTGAAATGATATACTCCCTCCGGTTCCATTTATAAGCAACTTTTCCTTTAATTGCGCAAAACGAATTGATAGTTAAAAACAATAACTGTATCAAAAATGCCATATTTTTTCCATATATACCCCTATTTATAAAAAGAGTATAGGAGAGAGAATAGATAAAAAATATGAGAGATAATTAGTATAAGATATAAAAAAGAATGAGCATTTAATAAGGGTAAAATAGGATAACGAAGCTTATATTTTCAGATAAAAAGTGAAAATTGCTTATAAAAGAGACTAGTTCTATAAGAAAAAAAGTTGCTTATAAATAAAACTGGAGGGAAAAATTATTGTGACATTTTACTAGGTTTTGCCAATGGCTTTCCGCCCTTACTTTTGAAAGGGGATTTCTCTAGTGATTTATAAATAATAGAGTACAACACATTAATTTCAAAATTGGAGTTCTTTTGCTTTGGAGCCATTTTCAGCAGTAACTTTATCCCATGGCTGTCTAATTGTTCACACTAGTACTGCTAGTCCACACTCCTAGAGCGGTATAATTGTTCATATTTCATTTGATGTTGATGTTGGAAAACTCAAGGTTTTTTTAGAGAAAATCCCTATTAAATACCATTTGAAATAGTAAAACCCATAAAAGTTCTCTATAGCATCTAAAAGATAGAAAATGGATGTAGGATGTATCAAGAATACTGAAGTGTTGTGAAAAATACCAAAATGCCCCTTTTTAAATTTGTGTCAAATATGAGGTGGCTGCTGTGGAAAAAGGCTAAAGAAAAAAAACACAGTCGAAGGGTGGTGTATGTAGACAACATTGAAGGTAAAGAACGAGGCATCGATCAAGGTTGAATCGGACAAGTGTAAGTAATTTTTTGAGAAACATAATATTTTTTAGATGAATCGGACTATAACTATCTTATCGTCATTATTCATGTTGGTGGGTATTGGGTGTGGTTTGGTGGGTCAGAGGGTGCATGAACAGTAAATAGATGGGTAGTCTCGTGGTGTATGAAAACTAACTTATTTGGGGTTGTCAATGAGGGCTATGAAATGATGATGGTGTGCAATTGTAGGTTATTTATGGTAGTTTTGGTTGTGGGTAAGTGGGTTTATAGGTTGAGCGAGATTAAAGGTTCAAACTTTACATAACTACGGTGGCATCGATGGTGTAGTATGGGTTATTTTATCTTGGGTCTTGTTAGCTGTGAGAGGGAGCATAATGAAGAAGTTGTTGATTTGAAATAGGTAGCATTGAGTTGATGTAATGACTGACTGTTGAGTAGATGTAAGTGGAATGAATAATCTATAATGAAGATATCATAAACATATCTGTACATGCATGGTAGTTGTTGTCATTACCATATCTGGTTTGTTGTTAATGCCATTACAGGATTTGTCATTACCATTACTAAATTTATCATTAGCGTTAACAATAATAGTGAAGGTAATAACTCATTTTTTCAGGCAATAACTCGCATAACTTAATTGATGACAAGGAAAAAATGTTGCTCAATCATTTGGCACATGTTGTTATAAGTTAGTGATTCTTGTCAAATCCATTACAGACTTTGTCAACACCTTTACTATTGTTGTGAATCCTAAAACAGATTCTGTTAAGAGTAGTAGTAAGATAGTCAAATCATTGAGAAATGTATGTTGTTATGACATGGGTGTGGAGTTGGAGGTTAAATACTTAGTAAAGGCTTAATTTTGTTATTAATTGGGAATAAAGTGATATTATCAAACATATTGATGAAGTAGTCAATAGTCTAAGAAGGTGTGCTGTGGGGAATTTTTTTAGTGAAGAATTTCATTGGTATGAGACTAACAATGCCATGAAATCTGAATTTTTTCTTACAAGTTATCATGCAAGATGACATCAAATATTCAAGCAATACCTTCTTCAAAATCACTTATATGTTTTTTCCACATTGGGAGGAGTTTGTAAGTAATGTTGAAGGTGAAGTTAAATATAGTGGTGGGAGAGTGAGGGTAAAATCAATGAAGGAGGGGATGACAATTGAAGAATTGAGGGTAATGATAGGAGAATGGTTTAGTATAGATGGGCATAGGTGCGACATTAAATACACTTTGAGCTTTGATGAAAAGATATTAGTAGATCTCATCGATGATTCTGAAATGGAAAATCTGTTTCATTATAATAATAGTAGTGCACATGTGTATGTAGCATGTAAAGGAAGTGATAATGAAGGAAGGGCTATGGATGATATAGAAAGGCAAGTGTCAGTTTTTTTGGTTACATAAAAAGTTATTTTCTACAGTGTTTTTGGTAAAATGTGTTCACAACACTTGTTAATATCCATGTAGGGTTGATCAATTCTTGGGAGCTGCGGAGTAAATGTCGTACATTGATGAGGCTGTGTGTTATGGAATGAATGATGAAATTGTACAAGAGTGCAATGCAAGACCTCTTCTTAGCCTTCCATGTGCAGTTAAGAGTGCACCAACACTGATGCCAGAGATGAACTATAAGAAGTGGATGGATTTTTTGGTAGGAGAAAATCAAACGTTTGCATATGTGGATGATTTCAAGAAGGTGCCGCACAAGTTTAGTATTGCGCACAAATTTGAGTAACATATGTGAAGAATTGTGGAGATTGTGAATAATGTTAAATTTTTATTTGACAATGTTTTTGTTAGTTGCTGTGAGTAAGAATCTAGTGTTTTGTGAATTCCATTACTGCACTTGTCATTCCCGTTACTACTCTTATTAATGGTGACAGCTTATTGTAATTAAATTTTACATGAAGGGACACCTTCTTCTGAGTTCATGACTTGTATGCATTGGGTGTAGGTGGAATGAGTAATGTTAAATTGTCATTTGAACCCTTTACTTGATAGTTCTTGTCATGAATATTTGTGGTTTTTGTCAATGTCAGAACAAAACTTGTCATTACCATTATTAAACTTGTCATTCACATTACCATTATCATCAAAACCAAAAAAGACTGTCATTCCCCTTTATGAATTTATCACAGGCTAGGCCTTTTGGGCCAACACTCACAAAATTGATAAGACTAATTTGTCATTCCCATTACCACTCACATCAAAGCCATCATGAACTTTGTCATTTTCAGGACTTGCTACAACAAGTATGTCAACTTGCCGTAGCCAGTTACACAGAGAGCAATTTCCTTTAGATTCATGACTTGCTAACTTGCTGTGGCCAGTTACACAGAAAGCATACAAAGAGTACTTGCCACAGCTATAAGCCCCTTCATAATTATTATTCGAAATATGTGATTAAAATGAATTAGAGACCGTCGGATAAACAAAACTCATTTCAATTCCCCATGCGTCAGATAGGGTTTTCACAAATACCTTTCGAAATCTAATACATCTAGTCTTATATTCATATTTCGAATACAATTACCTCACGAAGATAAATCACATTCATATAAATATCAGAGTGCACAACATAAATCTCGGCAATCCCGGGTTCCATATCTTTACTGAAGGATTTACAGGGCACATTCGCCCATTACAATTTCTCAAACAAAGGATTACACAAATCCATGTCAAATACATATCCGAATATACATCCACAATAAAATATACAGTTATCCCAATCCATAACTGATAACTAACTACCAAATCTACATCCCGAAGGAGTCTTCGCCGCCCCTGGTTGCTTATCCCCTCCTAAAGCCTCTTACCCTATCTAAATTTTTGGTAGAGGAGGGTGAGATTCGAGAGAATCTCAGTAGGAAAATAATACTAATATGCATGCAAGATAAATGTTTAATGTATAACATGCTTGCATTACATAACTCATGCTCACATAATGACATATCTGCAAGCTCAATGTTTCAAACAACATACTTATGACCATAGCATAAATAGAAATAGAGCTTCAGTCATTCATATATATTTCACATAACCAAAAAAAGCAATAACATACATCAATATACCAACACAAATATCAAATACATGCAGGGGAGGTAAGTTCCCTACCTTAAAACTCTTATGCCTCGAAACGTGTGCCTCATAAAGCATGCCAATGACTGGGCTCAAAACTTGGTCCTACAATTCCAAATATACAATTTAGACAGTTCCATAGTGTTTCTAGGGGTTATATGAGCCTATTATGAAAATTTACTAAAATGCGCCCAGGGACCCAGCCGGCCCTACCGTACCGATCCGACTGTACTTTTTGTGAAATTTTGACATAGGCTATTCTGACATAATTTTGCCCAAAGAATCCATTTCCAGACTCGATATTATCAAATTAAATTTCAAATTACAAAATTACCCTTGACAGCCCCACTTTAAGGGTTTTAAGGGCGTTTTTGTAATTATGCTTTGTCGGCATTTTCTGAAAAAGTGACCAACTGTAACCCCACCTAATTTTCCCTCCTGAACTCAATGAAATCATCAAATTATTGAAAATCCAACTCTAAGGACCATTTACAGCCCTGACTGAAATATATGGATTTTCCGAGGAAAATTGGGGTTTTGTGATTTCAGTTCCGTAAACGCGTTCCTTTTTACTTCTAACCACTTTATTGATTATTCCATTAGGTTACAACTATCAGTTAGTACCAAATTGAGCAGCATAACCCCTAGGCCAACCCATTTCCAAAAATTAAAACCAATGACAATCTGACGAAATTTCACCGATTAAATTATCCACAACGGTCAGAATAGTCAATATACAAGAGTTTGGAAGTTACCTCAAGCTCCCACTAGCTTTTCCTCAATATGGCTGAAAACCCTAACTCCTCCACACCAAAATATGAGCTTTACAACCTTCAAGAATACCGAATAGAAGCTTAGGAGTAGAGCTATATGCATTAGGAGCTAAATCGTTAGAGGAATCGACTTCCCTTGTGAGATTTCTTCCCTTTCTCTCTCTAGATTTTCTCTCACTTTCTCTTTCTATTTCAGCTGCTCTTCACATCAGAAATGGGAATATGAGGATAGCAATGTTTAATACTCATTCTTATGTCGTCTCCTTAATTGCTTATGTCATAATTCCCATTTCCGGATTTTTCAGAAATTCTAGCATATTTTCTGCTCAAACTTTGAAAAAGCATAACTAATTTTAGAAAAATCAAATTGGATTGATTCTAAAGGATATAGAACCCTTATTGAGTTTAATTTTAAGAAAAAAATATAGCTTTTTACTATTTGGAAGCATCTCATTCCCAGATTTTTAATCTTTACATGTTGTTCCAGAAATTTCATAGTTTTTCTGTACTAACTTCAAAAATTCATAACTTTTTTTATATAGCTCTAATTGAGTCATATGCCCTATCAAATTAAATTTTAGGATGCCAAATTTCATCCTGTAAAATTTCATAATTTTTTCTGATCATTTGATCATACAAAATCACATGAAAAGCTCACTATCTCATAGGTGATTTCACTAAAAACATAATTACTTTCTCCAAAATTCACCATTTTACTTTCTTTAATACCCCAAAGATATAAGAATCATTAGGGAATAAATTTAGGCTCCTGCTAAACTGGGGTTTAGCAGTTCACTTATTTCAGGCTTATTCTCTAGCCTTAAATCTCAAAAGTTGGGATATTACAACAGCAAGTTTGTCAACTTGCTGAGGCCAATTACACAAAGAGCAAAAAGGAATGACTTGCCATGACAAGTTTATCAATTTGCTGAGATTAGTGAATTTGTTAGTGTCCTCCCTTTTTGGGTAAAAACTTCCACACATAATGTTTGTTGAGATTAAGTTGTCATTCTCATTACCATTTTCTTCAAAACCATTACGAACTTTCTCATTTACATTAGTGAATTTATCAGCGTCCTCCCCTTTTGGGTAAAAACTTTCACACATAATGTTTGGTGAGATTAAGTTGTCATTCCCATTACCATTCTTGTCAAAACCATTATGAACTTTGTCATTTACATTAGTGAATTTGTCAGCGTCCTCCCTTTTTATGCAAAAAATTCCACACAAATGTTTGGTGAGATTACATTGTCATTCCTATTACCATTCTTGTTAAAACCATTACAAACTTTGTCATTTATATTAGTGAATTTGTCACCATCCTCCCCTTTTGTACAAAAACTTCCACATATAATGTTTGGTGAGATTAAGTTGTCATTCCTATTATCATTCTCGTCAAAACCATTACGAACTTTGTCATTCACATTACTGAATTTGTCAGTGTCCTCCCCTTTTGGGGAAGAAACACATAATATTTGGTTAGACTAATTTGTCATTCCCATTACCATTTTCATCAAAACTATTACAAACTTATCATTTACATTATTGAATTTTTCAGCGTCCTTCCCTTTTGGGGAAGAATCACATAATATTTGGTTAGACTAATTTGTCATTCCCATTACTATTCTCATCAAAACCATTGAAAATCTTGTCATTCCCATTATTGAAATTGTCAGAGGCCTCTCCTTTTGGGCAAACACTTCCACATATAATGTTTGGTTAGACTAATTTGTCATTCCCATTACCGTTCTCATCAAAATCATTAAAAATCTTATCATTTCCATTATTGAACTTGTCAGAGGCCAACCCTTTTAGGCCAACACTTTAACACACAATATTTCTTGATTTACTTGCTTCCTGTACAACAAAAGTGCATATTAGTATACTGTGGGAATAAACGGACTATAGTTTTAGTAAATTTACATGCACAATAACATTACATCAGAAAAGGCCACTGCTATGAAGCGTTATACAAGATCGATTACCAAAATAACAACTTTACTATGTCACCCAAAAATGCATTGATTGGTTACTAAGTTAGACAATAGGTGTTAATCTTTTTACAACAGTGGTGAATTCTAAAAGAATAATTGTTTTAGGAAGACAAAAAAGTTACATTAAGAACAGTACTTAACCCACTAAATGTTGGGGGAGTATTCACAAAAGTTGTGGTGACCAACACAAGTATACAACCTCATCGCTAAACATGCATCAATAAAAATTTACACATAGCAATGAACTAAAAAAATCAAAATGATATAACTTCCCCTTCATATTCATTTTGCATCTCTTAAGGCTCAAATGATGAAGCAATTTTTATGGTTTGAGTTGCAGGTACTATAACAAGCATAATGACATCATTATGCTATGCATATTCACTAGCCTCTGTAATGAAATTGCATATAACATTAGAATTCCAACACTACTTGGATATAATTGAAAATGTCTTGTCATATAAGTGGCGAACATGTATAATGGAATGGATCTCTCCATAAGGAGACAAAGGAGTTAGCAAGAAGTTGTTGTAACGGATAATGTAATCCACATTAAATCATGTCCAAACTAACATGAACCCAGAAATCTATAAACCTCAATAGCTACCTCAATACTAGATAAACCTGTTATTAAAGGCAATAATTAAGACAATCTACAATGTTCTAGAAAAAATTGTTTCACAACATTAATTTTCCTCCTCCATATTTTTTAAGGCAAAACTGTTAGTACTCATTCGCTTGAAAACAACAACACATAAAGATTAATTAAACAAACTTAAATATTGATTACATATATGTAAACATTAAACAGTAGCACACAAAGATTAGCTAGGCACATCAATCACAAGGGGCATGTAAGCATACTCACTACAAAAAAATGGTGTTATGTAGCGGTGGTATTGTAGCGGTTATATCAAACCGCTACAAATTGTAGTATTTGTAGCGGTTTTAAGCTAAACCGCTACAAATTTGTAGAGGCAAGCTACGCGCCAAGTGGTGCAATAGATTAGCAGCATCTTTTCTAGCGGTTAGGTAGAACAAACCGCTACAAAAATGGCACGAATTTCCCGCCAAAACTTGTAGCAGTTAATAAACAAAAACCACTACAATATTCCAACCACTTGGCGCGACCAAGACCCACCAACAGTGTAGCTGTTATTTGTAGCGGTTATAGCAACAAAACCACTACAAAATGCCAAACGTCAGCTATTTGTAGCTGTTATAGGGCTATAACCGCTCCAGAATTTTAGGAGTCTCCAAGTTTGTAGAGGTTTTTGGCCATAACCACTACAGAATTTTAAAGGTTCTTGTAATTTGTAGCGGTTATTATAAAACCGCTACAAATTTAAGGCACCCTAGGTGATTTATAGCGGTTAACGTAGCGGTTATTGGAATAACTGCTACAAATTGCTGCCCTATTTAAGGAGGCCGCCTTCCTCATTTTTCTGTTTGCTCATTTTGTTTCGCGGAATTTCTCTGAGTGATTTCTTTTAGATTTGAGTGTTCAGACGTCTGTGAAGGAGTTTTTGCTATAGTATTTCTCAGTATTTGCACTTGAGGTACATATATAACACGTATTTTATTTGTACTTGTATTTTTATTAGATTTTTGCATAATAATATGACTAAAAGATTTTTTTTATTTTTACAGTTGATATGGCTTCAAGAGAGGATAATAGGAAGGCCCCTAAGGTTCCCAGACCGATTTTGCGGGGTGGCAGCAGTCGAGCAAGGGATAGAGGGAGGGGGCAGCATGGAGACAGGGCGACCGTGGCATTTCAGCCCATCCCCCCACAAGAGTAGGGCTTACCACAGGCACCGCAAACAATCCCACAGGAGACGACCGCACCAGAGGTGCTTGAGTTTGGGGGGCCAGATATCAACGTTGAGGACTACGATGAGGAGGACTTCAAGATCCCAATTGGGCTCAGGGAGATGGAGCAGTTCCTCAATTAGGAGGAGGCTCGAGAGTAGTTCCTCACGACGTTGAAGAAATTAAAAGTTCCTGATGGGTATTCAAGCAACATTTCTCTATGTATTGACTTGCAGGCTCGAAAGGTTGCTGGCCTGAAGAGTCATGACTTACATGTTCTTGTGCAGCAGTTACTCCCTCTGGTTATAAAGAATACACTTCCTCCCGATGCTTCCATCGTTTTGGTGGAACTTTGTTCTTTCTTTCAGAAGTTTTGTTCTAAGGTTTTGATCGTTGAGGAGCTCGATCAGCTGTAGTCGAAAATCATTCTTACGCTTTGTCATTTAGAGATGATCTTTCCTCCGTCCTTTTTTACTGTGATGGTTCACCTTACAGTCCACCTCGTTCATGAAACAAAGCTCGCTAGACCAGTACAATATCGTTGGATGTATTCGATTGAGAGGTACTCATTTTAAATATGTACTTTAATTTATTCTTCGTATTTAATGTTTGCTAGTCATCATTTTCAGCTTTTTATATCAATTTTCTCTTCTATACTTTGTAGGTTCCTTGGGAAATTAAAATCTTACGTAAGGAATAAGGTGTGGCCAGAAGGTTCTATAGTTGAAGGCTATATAGGGGATGAGGTGCTATATTTTTGCTCAAGGTACTTTGATGATCTTGAGACGGCTTTCAACCACCCACCTTGTGTTGATGATTGTCCTGAACCTGCATCGACATCAGGAGAATTCATCCCTCGTGTTGGTAAACCAGTTGGAGCAACTGAGAACTTTAAACTAATGGCAACTGAGAAGTTGCAAGCACATAGACATGTCTTGATTAATTGCACTCAAGTTGAACCTTTCATATGGTAAAAATTGTACACTCACATGTTATTCGATCTATATCTTTCGTAACATTTCTCACTTTCATTTCACTATCGCCTTTCCATTATTAATTGCAAGGAATTCAGAAGTTATGTTAAGCGTCAACTCAGGATCCGTACATAGACATCCTCGGGTATTTATGGCACATTTGGGACAAGGAGTTATGCGAGTAGCAGTGACGCCAACATGCAGTTCGGAGGCGTCCCTTACTATGGCAAGCTTCTTGATGTGGTTGAACTTAATTATCAAGGCCATTTCACCGTGATGCTGTTCAAGTGTTTGTGGGCAAATACCACTACTTCTCAGGGACTGACAACTGACGACTTAGGGATCACATCAGTCAATTTCTCGCAGCCGATTCATACTGGTATTTCTCAAGATGATGAGCCGTATATTCTAGCTTCAGAGGCACATCAGGTTTATTATGTCGAGGATGAGAGGCACAGGGATTGGCGCATGGTCGTTCATCTAAAGCTATGAGAACTTTACGACATGGGTGAAGGCGATAACATCGCCTACGAGAGTGAGCCATTTCAGCCAGCCGATTTTGAAAACTACTTCCCTGAAGGCGATGACAATTTACCTTTACTGCGGTAAGTTTTTTCAAGTTCACGTCATTTAAATTAAATTTTTAAAATTTAATAAAACATCCCTAACAATAATTTTTCTACATAATTTCTGTAGGGATGAAGACGATGTGTGATGCAATTCAAATTATGCTTTTCTCTTTAAAAAAAATGGGAAAAAATTTTTAAAATAAAATTTAAAAAACAAAATTTAAAAAAAATTAAAATAATATTTGTAGCGGTTACTAAACCACTACAAAAGTAACAATAATCGCTACTAAATAAAAACCGCTACAAATAGTACGTGGATCCTTATAAATACCCTTACCACAACTCATTTCGAACACTCTCCAATTTCTTTGCACCTTATCTTTCTTTCATTTTCTCTCATTTACAACTTCTTTTGTATGAGTAGAGGAGCCGAATAATATGATCACATATGGTAACAAGTTTTTTTTTTATTTTTTTTACAATACTTCTTTCCTTTATATAAAATTTATTCTCACCATTTTTTTCAGATATATTAGATTTGTATCAGATTTTCATCTATTTTTCATACACAATTACATTATATTAGACAACATAATAATTCCTTATTACCTACGTATCCTTAATAATATTATTAATATAATTTTTATACTCATCCAATTAAATTATATTTATCCTTTTAATTTATTAATAGGCTAATTAAATTAGATAAACTAATAAAAAAGAAACTAATTAATTTAATATTAAAAGAACAGAAACAAATGATCGTATATTTTTAAAAAAAATTTAAATATTTGTAGCGGTTATTAAACCGCTACTAACAAACGCGCCTTTTTAAACTCAAATTACATTTTTTGGTGCTAAATTTGAATTTCATGAAATTAGTAGCGGTTTTATAGCCGCTACAAATTTCATAAAAATTTAAAATTAGTAGTGGTTTATTAACCGCTACAAAATTAAAAAATGTCATTTTTCTTTTCCCGCCTTTAAAATTTCAATTTTTTTTATATTTGTAGCGGGCTACAAATATCTCTGAAAAAAAAATTTCGTTCATGGGGATGTTGTAGCGGTCTTTTGAGACCGTTAGAAAGGATGTAGCGGTTATGTTCCTCGGGTAGTGGTTTTATATAACCGCTACAAAACCGCTTGTAACATACGATTTAGTAGCGGTTTTCCTAAACCGCTACTAATATTGTTTGTAGCGGTTAAAACCACTACTAATACCCATTTTTAACAGCTACTTAATCACAATTTTTTGTAGTGACTCTTGAGCAAGCCAAAAAAGGAATGGATCATCGATTACTGTCAGAGCATAACACGAATAAGTTTTTAGGAGAGGATAAAGATTATACCTTCCAAAAAAATGATTTCCCTCATAAACCATAATAAGGTTTTCCCTTTGTTACATTAAACTATAGGATTCCATAAAAAATAGAGTGATAAATTAAGTGCATTAGACAGTGAAGCTCGTAAAGTGTATAAGATTCCTTAGATTATCATCAAAGAGCAAGCTTTGCTGCATGAAAACCTCATCATAATTGAAATCCATGCATGAAAATATCGAAAGCAGATCCACCTTATTCATCAAAATTATGAAAGCCCAAATGCTTAATATTGTACATGCTTACCACATGCAGTGAGTCAATATGTCCTTAAAGCCCTATCATCTACGGTAAAAAGCCTAAATGCTTAATATTGTCATTTGGCTGCATTTTGAAACAGTCAGTCATCTGCTATAATAATTTCATCTTATGATCTTAAACCAACAACATATGACAAGTTTAGAACTTCAAATATTCATGACCATTAAGGATGAGCAACTGAGAATGACTATTTACTAAAGAAGTCACAACAAAATTTCAGTTTTTTTAAATGAGCATACCTCAATGTTCGAATGTTTGAGATCCAATATCTTAAAGTGAAGGCAATAGTTGAAATATCAAAATAGGAAAAATCAAATGAAGACCTTCTCTAGAAAAAATTTGGCTTCGATTTACAGCAAGTAGGTAGCCAATGCACGTCAAAGTGCATATCATCGCAACAAAGGGCATACGAGCACAAATTAACAGAAAAACTAGTAGCTGAAAATCACCACCATTCTTAGAAGATAGAGGGAAGACAGCTCGAAGAAGGCGACTAGAGTAGAGAGTGACAGAGATTTATGGACTAGAGAAAGACATATTGGGATCCCAAACATCCAATCACTCACTACATCGACGTAAGCAGCAAGAAAAGAGAATGTCAACCACTCTGATTAAGGAAGAAGATCAAACGTTCATAAATTTGGGGACGGCTTCCACCCACGCTTGAGGATTTGAGAACGTCGACAATGGCCAAGGGTTTCGGTTTTCGCCTATGACTCTTCAAATTATTGGACCCATCTGAAGCGTACCTCCATTATGAGGAATCCATGTGTGTGTGAGTAAATGAGTTTGGAGGGGATTTTAGTCTTTAGCATTAAACTTCACTATCCCTGATACATCCTATATCCCTTTTCTGTCTTTTAGATGTTATAAAGGAATTTTGTGGGTTTTGCTATTTCAAGTGGTATTTAAATGGGATTTTCCCTTTTTTTAATATTTTTCTTTTGATACTTTTCATCTGAAAGGATATTGTTTTAAATTGCAATCCTCCATGGAAATATATATATATATATATCTCATTGAATACTATGGATTTATGGTTTAAAAATTTTGGTTATAAATATTTTGATGCCATTTTAATCAACAACTTTTCCCACGATGATATTCACTGGTACTCCCTCCTATTTTTAATATAAGACATATTTAGGGAGTTGATCTTAGTTCTAAATATAAGATAAAGTTTTTATATTTGTCAACATTTTCCTAATTCACTTCAATGGATACTCCCTTAATAATAATCAAGGAGGAGAGGGAATGAGGAAATTGAGGAAGATGACTATGACATTGATATATCTTGATTTTATCATAATATTTAAATCTAATTTAGGGATTTTATCATTAATTTTGGATTAAATAACACTTAGTATGATTAAATTGAATTAAATATGATTGTGTGAAAATAGAATTTAAAAGGATATATTTGTTATAATCTTGTGATTGCTCTTTAAAATTTGAATTTTGAATGAAAATATTACAAGATATTGATTTGAATTGTAGGTTACTTTGGGATTGGAGTTGAAGGTCCAAAAAGTAAAGATGCATAAGGACTAAATGGAAAAGTAAATCCCACATGTGGATATATGGGAAATTTGACAAAAAGAAGGGCACTTTTTAAATATTAGCGTCACTTTTAAAACAGAGAAAGATAAGAGACAATTACAGAAAAGACCCCTAATTTCATAAATGACATTTTAGTTCTTAGAGATATTGTCAGTTTAGCCCCTGAATTTCTAAAATGCCAATTTGATCCAAATCTCTGAAAATCAGTGGCTTTCTTCGCTGAATATGATTTTAAGGCTGATTTACTCAGATTTTGAGGATTTTCTTGAAACCCACACCTTCGAACGTAAACCTAAAGAGGGGGTGAGTATTTTGAAGGATATTAACCAACAATTAAAAGGGGAGGAGGTTGGCAAGAGTCATAAACCAGCAATTGTAGATGAGATTCATGGAGTGACGAGCAACTTTGAATGAAGGGAAAGAACGAAGACGACCTTCACCATTGAGATTCACCAACGTCTCATTCTACCACCATCATCGATCATCAACCACCATCGCCTCCATCTTCTTCTTCTCTTTCCATTATGTCATTCCATGGATTCTTTGTGCTTTGAAGGAGTTGTGGCTATGATAAACTCTATGAGAGGCTAAATTCTTTTGTACTTCTTGGGGATGGAAGATTGGTTTGAGCTTCAAAGATATATTCAAGGGAGTTATTGTTTTTAATCTTTTGACTTTGGCTATGTAATGTATTTTTTGAGTACGGATTTATGTTATGTGGTTAATTTACTGAGATTGTGAGTTGTTTATCTTGGTTTGGATTGAAAAATTGTGATTTGGTTTGAATTGTGTGGTTTGAGATTTATATTTATATATTCCCTTTTCAATTTAATGTGGTTGTGTTATTCTTTCATAGTTTGGATAGTATTATGACTACTTTGATCTTGTTTAAATACCTCAATTGAGTGTTCATTGCATAGAAGAACAAATTGCATAAATCCGATCATAAATTGCACACTAAGTGGCATTTGATAATGTATTAAGAAGTAATTATATAGCTAGAGTTCTACAGGTAATCGCTAATTAATATCATTAGACTTAGCGAGTTGCTAAGGTTTGATTTTTGACTTAGTAAGTAATTTAACTCCTAAATCATTTTAAGCAAGGATAACCTATAGTTCCTTTTTCAAGAAGCATTCCTCATCACTTTGCTTAAATGAAATTTCATTACTTATCTCAACAATTTCTCAAAAACAAAAAAAAAAGTAGTTTAGGTTCTTTTCCATTATTAAAAAAGAAAATCAAGTTTAAACCCATCTCAATGTTTTGTCACTTAGTTTAGTTTAGGAATTAAATAAAAGGCTCCTCAAGAGAACACGACCTGAGTTGTGCCATTCACTACATAATTTGATTTAACTTGATTTAA
Source organism: Inga laurina (assembly GCA_963855925.1). Classification (NCBI taxonomy): domain Eukaryota; kingdom Viridiplantae; phylum Streptophyta; class Magnoliopsida; order Fabales; family Fabaceae; genus Inga; species Inga laurina. The sequence goes on along the minus strand of OY979703.1, from coordinate 24,456,779 downwards.
CCCGAGGCGACTAAAGGTTTAAAATCAGTAGTTTAGAAAATACATGTCATATTAACTAACTCAACTAACTTTTTTAATTTAAATTAAATTAGGTAAATATATTTTATATTAAGGATCAGAAGAAGTATAATATGTTTATGCCCTTGAGATGTTTGATGCTAGCTTTAATTTCTCACCTTCTCTTATAAGGTTCTGCTAATGACATGCCCAAAGTAGTGAAATAGTTAGACATGTTATATATGACACTTCGATCTTGGCTAAAGACTGATTTTATTGATATTGGAAGAAGAAAAAGGTTTCTAAGCAATTAAATTTTAGGAATTGTAGTTAGAGTCCAAGGGAGAGCTTTCAAGGCCCAAAATATGGGACATTGATGTTGATATAATACACATTGCCTTGATAAGACCCTAATGCAGATTCTAATGAGAATGTCAATTAAAAATCATCCAAGAGTTTGATATAAAATGACTACTTGAACTTGAAAAATTATTGCTCAAACCTTTATATTTATAATTTAAAAATCTTTAGTTTACCTTAATTTTCTTATATAAGGTCTTGAAAGTGTTATTCTCCCAAAATCTACTTCTCCTCTTGAATGCAAGGCATAACTAGCTTTGGTGGTATTTGTGATGAGTCTAGACTTCCTTCTAACATTTCAATCACTCTACTCATTATAGGTCTTTGAGTTGGAAATGTTCGCATACATCACAAACTCACTATGGTTAATTTTTTGGCAATATCTTTTTTGTAACAATGTTCACCCCATTTTGTCCCAAGTCGTTGCCTTGCTCAAGTTTATCATAAATAGAGTCAAGAACATAATTCTCAGTTAGGTAATTAGATTCAATAGTCATGTCTTTTAGTACTCCAACTATATCTAATAGCATCCACTACTACATATTTGGGCCGTTATAACGTTTAATACATAATGGTTACAACTAATAAAAGTCATGTATGTCAAGGTGGTAGTCGCGTAAGAATATATATCGCTTAAAAGTAATGGTTAATTATGTGCACCTTAATGTATTACAAGGCGAAATTTGCGAAAATACACAAATAACGGTTGTAGTTAATAACCATAATTTATTTAGTGATACAAGTGACGTTTCTTTTGAAACAACCATCTTGTAATTCTTTCAAATGATTCGTCTTCTAACCTTACATCAGCAAAAACACAAATATAATGGTTATGTCAATTGAACTTAAAGTATGAACGATGAAAACGACATTTTATAATAAACAACCATAATGAAACGTACAAATCTAGAAAGCACATTTTCAAAATCTCGTCAGTTCGACACCAAGTACCGTTTCTCCTAAAGTTCAATACTTTTATAATGAAGTATTCATTTTCTTTATAGTACTTTTCTAAAAAGCATATTTTCATAACCTCATCCTTCTCTCCCTCATCATGGTCAGACGCCAGAGAACTCTTTTCGTTCACCCTTTTCCTCATCCTCATGCTCCCCCCTCCTCCTCCTCCTCCTCCACCACCACCACCTTACAAGCTCCTCCCCCTCCTCCATCACCACCACCACCTCCTCCTCCTCCTCTTCTGCCTCTTCCTCAAATGGAGGCTTTGCTGCAGATGTTGGCTAACCTTGAATGCTTGAGACACCTATAATCTAAACAGGAAGTTGGACATCATCATTCATTACAATCAAGTTGTATATGATCACTTCCAATTAGACCCTTCATCTCCTTCATTAGACATTACTACAAAATAGGGATTTAAAGGCGCCCCTTTTTTGGCCTTTCTTCAAAGAAGCGCTGTAGATAATAGTTTTTTTAAAAAAGAAGTTCAGAAGCTACGACGCTTCCTAATATAAGCGCCAAAGCTTCATGTTAGGCTTGTGCGGCACTTTCCTAGACAAGCGCCATCCAAGACATTTATTTAAAAAAAATGAAAGCCCAAGCTACGACGCTTTTCAAAAAAGCATCGTATCTGGGTTAATTGTTTAGCATTTATTTATTTGAAAAAAACTTATCTGGCGTTTAGAAATAAAGTGCCGGATAAGGGTGAGAGCAAGTCAAACAAATATTATTATTCAGAATCTTGTGTTGTAGTAAGTCAAAAAAGAAGTCACCTGCTTCATTCTTGAGTTCCCAAAAAAAAGGTTGGCTCTTAGCCGGTGCTTGATTATAAAGTGTCGGTCAAAGCTGGCCTTAATCGGTGCTTGATAATCAAAAGCCGGCTAAAGTTAGAGAGGCCTTAGCCAGGGGTTAAGGCAAATAGTTGTGTAAGGCATATATGGGGACTTAGCCGGCGCTCTATACTAGAGCGCCAATTAAGACCAATTATTCAAAGGTCACTTTGAATATTCAAGGCGAGCTTTGAATATTCAAGGTACCTATGTGGTGCCTTGGATATTTTAAGGCACCATGTGGTGCCTTGAATATATTTAATGTTTTTTTAGGTGTTTGCTTTTTTAAAAAAAAAATTAGGAAGTTACGACGTTTTGATAAAAAATGTTGTAGCTTCTTTACAATATGCTATTTAAATTTTACCCCATTGTTTTCATTTTCATTTTCATTTTCCCGCGTTCTCTCTATAGCTCCTCTATTTTCCACAACTCTGTTGCAGTACAAAGCTTTTTCTCCCATAATTTTTTTCTTGTCTCAGTCTCTTGCAGAATCTCCCTAGCGTGTAAGTGTTTTTTCACCTCAATATTTAGTTTAGTTTTTTTAGTTAAAATCTGTCATGATCATATATATATGTGCTCATAATTTTTTTTCAGGTACTTATTTGAAGTGTCAACTCTGTCTTCTTGAACTTTCTATATATTGTAAGTATTTTTATTTTTGAGCTTACAGATATAATAATACTTAGTTTAATCCTCCGTAGAAGTAACGTGTATGGCTCAAGTTTAAGCAACTTAAATGCTAGATTTCTTTTATGCTTGGCACATGAAGACGCAATATTGCAAGAAATATGTACTATGTTTTTCATTTTGTTGTGGATTGTGGATTGTGGATTTTGGATTATAAATGGAGGTTTTCATCAGGAAAATAAAATAATTATGAAAATTTATTTTTTTTTAAAAAAATAAAAGACTTCCTACAACGTTTCTCCAGGGAAGTGCCGTAGGAGGTCATAAAATTATTTTTTTTTAACTTAACAAATTTCCTACGACGCTTCTCCAGGGAAGGGATGTAGGAAGTCATAAAATTATGTTTTTTAAAATAAAAGACTTCCTATGACACTTCTCCAGGGAAGTGCCGTGGCACTTCCCTGGAGAGGCGTCATAGGAAGTGATATTTTTTTTAAAAAAAATAATAATCAAGCTTTGGCGCTTCTATATATTCAAAAAGCGCAGTAGCTTGTTTCAACAACGTTGAAAGCTACGCGCTTCCTAAGCACCATAGTATTCTTTAAATTAAGCGCTGCAGTTTGTGTTTTTTGTAGTAGTGAGACCTCGATGATGTGCTAAGTGAGGGAGGGGTAGGAGGTGGCAGATGACAGTAATAGTGGTGATGACTAAAATCCACTAGTGCTTTTTCATTTTTTGAATATTAAAAACGTTAATCATTAGGACAGTGAAGCCTACAAATATTTTTAAAAAAAGAATGTCTCTTCACAATAATTAGTAAACAATTGTTACTAATTTAGGCATTTTACAAGGCTCTATAATGTAACTATTTTCATTCCAAAGGAGATATTCTTCTGGGTAACTGATAAATCCCAAATTTTATATATTTTATCTTGCCGTTTTCATTTATTTTAGAGACTATTTTAGGCTAATTTGGATTTATTAGATAATATTAAGATTGTTAGCTAATTTGAGGAAATAATATAAATGTGAATAATTATGAGATTTTTGGGTTTAAATTGTTAATATTTTAATTTTCTATTTTGTGATTGGGTATATATTTTCAAATATTTGATAGATCACAATTTTATTTAATTCTTGTAGGACAAGGAAAAACATATTAGGAAGTCTTATAGTGTAAAATTGTTTTTGGAAGTTTAAGGAGAACTTAATGGTTAAGTATGAATCAGACAATTCAATTCTAATGGGTTCAAATCTTGTACCATAAGTTTTCTCATTCTCCTATAAAAATACCTAGCTGCTACAAGATTAATCATGCTCTCTTTGAGAGTCAATACCCACATTCTCTCTTTGGCGTTGGTTGAAGGAGAGGCCACATTCATCTCTTCCTTCACATTCACCATTAGTTCAATCATCTCTCCTCTCCAATATATTCATCGTGCCACCTCATGGCCGTGATATGTTTGGAGCGTGAAGGAAGATGGAATTTCATGGCAGCTTGAGCTTGCTTGGGAGACAACTTGGGAGATGCATGGGGGAAGTTAGAGCTTAGGGCTTACATTTGAAAACTACAAGGGAGTGACTTTCCATTTATTATTTTGATTCAAAACTTGAGATTATTTCATTTTGGATAATTTTGAGTTGTATTTCTTGAGCCCAATCTAGTTTTAGATTGTAGACATATCTCTTTTGAATTGGATTGATATTTGGAAATATTTGTACCAAGACAGTTGTTGGAATTTTTGTTTGCAAACATTTAAATTATCAATTGAATCATTAATTAAGTTTTCATTATTAATTTAATTGTCAATTTGGTTTATCTTCTTGATTGTTTAATTGATTTGGTTAATTTTCTAGTTGTTTAATTAGACAATTGTACACATGATTTCCAAAATTAATTTGAAATTCTTTGTGATTGGTTTTGATGAGTTTAATTAACTAGCGCTTATTCCCTTATGACTTTTTTAGTCGATTAAGTGTTATTTAACTTGAGGATTTCCTATATTTCAATTAGGTGATTAAATTTATTAATTCCTTTCTTTATCAATCTCCCTTTGGTCTAATTAATTGATTTGGGCTAAGAGAGTTAACACTATGTGGATTTTGAATTGTTCCCTTCACCGTACCTAAAGTAAACATTATTTACCATTTCTTATTTGATTTTCTTAGTTTTTAGTAAATTTCTTTGCTTAGGATTTTAATTCTCCTTTCTAAAAAACACCCCCCAAAATTTGCATTTGCATTTGCATTCATTTACATAAGCTTCATTCTCATATAGTTTTTAGAGTCATTTGCAACTTGCATTTAGGTAATAACATCTTGTATTTTAGTTTTGGTTTATTTCATTACATTTTTTATCACCTAAATTCAATCCTATAGAAAAACCCACAGATTGCTCCTTGGGAGAATGACCTAGGTTGTCACTATATTACATTAGTTAGTTTTAGTTTAATTGATTGCTTTAGCGACAAAAGTGATATCAATAACCCGTGAAACCCTTTCCATTTAAATGTTTGAAAAATAAACTCCATTTATCCATCCACTTCGATCTATTCCAACTTCTCATAACCAACTTCTGACTTTTATTCTTTATCGATTACATAGGAGAGTAAAGATGCATGAACAATTTCTTGAAGGAATTGACCTCTCTCATTCACTCTTTGATCGAGAAGATGGACAAATTACAGGAGAAAGATATGAATATGATGATGTAGCAGATCCTTCATCCACATAACTTTTTATTTTCTGTTAGTTTATTCAACCTTTCATTATCTTTTTTTAATTTTTTTGTTTGTACTATGGGGTTGAATAATCAACTTTAAAAATTATTAAAAAAATCAAATAACTAATGGTTATTAAGTAAAACCCATCAATTTCCAGACTACCATGTCAAATACCTAACGGTTATTAAGAAATCACCATCACCATTTACAAAACCTAACGACTGTGACATTAAAATCGTGAACTTTTGTTCAAAGGTTCATTACGATTGTGAATTAAAAACTGTAAGAAGATGCCACCTTTTATAATGGTTCTAAATTTATAACCGTGAGCAAGTTTCATCAAGTCTTTTAAAACACATACCTGTTATCTCTCGCCTCTTCACTTTCTTAAGTTATTACACCTAACACGCTTGTCTTTAGTCGAATGTTGCCCACCATCCTCGGAACCTCACAAATTTAGTTGACTTTTTTGGTCATTGACAGTCGTATTTAGGTGAACCACATCCTCTACAACTTTCTTTGAACTTCAGTCTGACAGTCGCGTGAGTCGCTTCGATTACCTCAACTTAACTTTTTGTTTCGGAGCTCTAGCTAGGTCGCATTCCTTCACATGCTCTGTTTTTCTTATTTTAAGGTATGATTTCTCTTCTACATTCAAAGTCTTCATTTTGTATTTCACATTCTCCTTATTTTTCACTTTTTCTTGCTTAGGTAGATTTTGACCTTAATTGTGCATCATATTTTATTGAAAAACCCATTGCTCTATTCCCTATGGATAACTGAATGAGTTTTGTTTTCCAATTAAAATGGACAGTTCTACTTCCCCTCAATACTGATATTGCCCCTAGTTCTATAGTGCTTCTACTTCAGATAATGTTCCTAATGATACTGATATTGTCCCTAGGACACTTAGAGATGAGACCCCAAAAGACGCGTTAGAACGAGTGCAAGATATTGTAAAGAGGGGCCACTGTGCTTTGACTTTTGTGAACTAAGAAAATTCTTTGGCGAGAAGATTTCACGTGACATGGAACAACAACGATCAATCTCTTGAAGTGTTACACTTTATCAGCTATATCAGCTTCATGGCAAGGACCAACGTTCCTACTACGATAGGTAACTGGAGTAGGGTACAAAGAGATTACGTAGACATTATTTGGGACAATATCAGGTAAGGTATATATGCTTGTTAATTACTTTTTATATACTTGTAAAAAATGTTAACTTGAATTATGTGTTTTGCAGCTTGCATATCATGTAGAAAAAGATTACATCAGAGAATTTGTCATTAAGAAGGCTAGCAATTTACTGAGCACATTTTGTTATGCATTGACGAAAGCATATTTACAAAATCTTGAAGAGGCTGATGAGACGAAAGTTCCTATGGATCTTTGGTCTACCATCAAACTGGATGATTTGAGAAATTTTGTCATCTCACGTTGTGACCTAGTATTCCAGTTAATTATTATTCACAATCCATTAGACTACATGTATTTGTTTAATATTAACTTGAGTGTTGTGTATTTTTATAGGAATTAAGCCGAGTAAATAGGAGGGGGTGAAGAATAATAAATATCCCTACAAGGGAGGGATGAAAGGGGTTTGCTTGGATTGCTGAAAAGTTATCTGCTAAGAGTGGAGACAGTAGTAGACCTCCCTGTCATGAACTTTGGTTAGTGGCAAGACAAAATAAAGATGGCTATTATGTCGATCCTCAGGTGAAAGAAGTCATCAATAAAATGGTAAGTATTAATATTAGTCCCCGATTTATGGAAGTAATGTCTTCAGTTAACTAGTAATATCAACATTATTGTTAAATGCACAGCAAGCCATGTCCCAAGAAGTTACAACATAGGGGGTTGTTTTTCTACAGATGAGGACGTATTGGCAAAGCCATTGAGGCCTGACCATCCCGGTCTTATTAGGGGTTCCGGCTTTGGATTGACTAAGACAAAATATTATAGTCACGACAATCTCAAAGAAATAACCAGGATGAAAAGTACAGATGAGGACGTATTGGCAAAGGCATTGAGGCCTGACCATCCCGGTCTTATTAGGGGTTCCGGCTTTGGATTGACTAAGACAAAATATTATAGTCACGACAATCTCGAAGAAATAACCAGGATGAAAAGTATGAAAAGCTCTAGAAATAGTGTGATGAAATGTAAGAACAAATATGGTTTCTAACTTAAGAGTTGATAAAGGAGCATACCAAAGCATTAAAGGGGAAATGGCAACCTAAGTACTAGAGGTAGCTGCATATTTCCCCCATGATCTTCCTGAGGGTTTGGTGGACATTGAATGTTTTTTTGATAGCCCAGGGCATTATACAGTTGTAACAAACAACATATTCAACTGCCTGGAGGATAACACGCTTTATAATAAGTCTATCCCTTCTGAGTATGTGAAGGTACAAATTAACATTAACATCGACCCCAGCTACTAGCCCCTGTGCCCACCAAAGACACAGATACAATGTGAGGACCTTTGGGAAGCTTCATTGCATGGTCTAACATGTACTTAGAGTACGGAAGCCCATCACTCAAAAGAAATTAGCCACTTAAAAGAAGCTGCCCACTAATAAGTCCAAACCCCCCAATAAGTCTAAGCGCCCCCATCAGTCCAAGACCTTCACTGATCAGTCTAAGCCCCCTACTTCCAAGATCCCTAGTCAGTTTAAAAAGAGAAAGCGTCCCACCCCCAATGATCAATCCGAGAAGAAGTCTTCCTCATAGAATAAGACTATTGGTCAATCTGTTCAGAAGTCCTTCTAGGAGTTTACTAACAAGTGCTTTGCCTCAAACCCTTACCTAATGATCACATTTGAGAGAGAGGTCTTCGACCTTCCAGACCAAGTGGAAGCTATAATCGAAGATCTTGTTTATGAGATCCTGAACAAGGACATGACAAGTTCAATGTCTGTCAATTTCTTTATGAGTTATTTCTTCAACTATTATTGAATAGTTAACTACTTAAAACTTTGATTATATTTTGATATGTTGGTTTCGACATTTCAAGCACTTATACTATAATTACCTCATTCCTCACGGCCTCCAGGATATGATCAAGTTCATTCGCCCAGACCTAATCAATAACCAAGTGACGGAATGAAGGAAGATGCCAAGCAACAACATGCGAGATTTTTGAGGGATGGATTTCTTAAGATGGCACTAGACAGAAGTGACAGTTACTTTTTGGTGCATTACATTTAAGGGTGGGAACATCATTAACTCTACTTGAATTAATTTTTATTTATTTTGTAATTGTTTTGATGGTATATGATCTTAATTGTACTTAATAACCACTGGATGTTCATAGTCGTAAATCAAATATGCTAAAGGATTTGGTACTATGACACTATGAGTGGGGTTCAAAACACGAGACCATACATGCAAGAGACTTTCAACCAGTAAATTATTTATTCATCATCTCTTATAATTCAGTTCATCTTTCATGTTTCTGCATATATAATTTTACATTATATATTGTCAGAGTGGTATACACTTACCGCACTCAAAATGGTATCGAGTACAACAAAAATAAGCTCACTGATAGCAGCTACAGATGCTTCTTCCAAAGGCTATATTTGAAGGAATATATATTATTCACCAATGACTATAATATTATTAAATTGTTCTATATAGTTTACACACACACACATATATATATATATATATATATATGAGAATTGACAAATTTTTCTTCTTGTTTCTTTACAGTGCCTAAAACAATCAGACAACAATAACGATTGTGGGTATTACGTGATGCAGTAAATGAAGGACATTATCACCCATGCTCTTGAAAATATTGATACAACTAAAGTATATTATATGGCCAATTCATTCTTATATGGATTTGATCAGCTATATATTACAATATCTAGCTTTCATCTTGTTTCATGTCGCACAAGTATTTTGATGGCTCATGCATGATGTTTAGAAACTCGCAAATGGAAGAAGTTGCTGAAGAGTTGGCAACATCTGTGAAACACAGAGGGAGAGTAAATACATATAGAATGACCATAAATTTCTAGATATTGATGATTTATTTATTTTAAAGTTTTGATTTTAATAGTATATCTATGTACATGAATGACTCTAAATATAATTTGATTTGTTGTATTATTCTGTATATGAATGAATGTAAATATATATTGTAATTCATTATGTACAAATGTATATGTAGGGGGTAACGAAAACATACCCCCTCCCCGTTTTCTTTCAAAGAAATTTGGTTGCGATAAATCACAGTTGTTATTTAACAACAGTTATTTATGTCAGCTATATATAATGGTTGTTAAAGTAGAACCATTATGTATGACACCATAAATTATAGTTGTTATCTAACAATTGTTATTTATGTGGCTTTATGTAAAAATGTAGAATTTGAGTATTGCATCCTTTATGTACATATTCAAGTCCTTGACCTGCCCCAATAAGAATTTTGTACAAGTTTTCCCATGTCAATGATGAGTTAGTTTTATTTTCCTTGTTGTGAATCAATTTAACAAGAGACCCATTGCACATAAATTCATATATGAGAGCCTTCTTCTCACCTCCTAAATAAAATCCAAGAAGGGCAACAACATTAATATGAGAAGTTCTGCTAATAATGGCAACTTCATTGATAAATTCTTCCCCATTTCCTTTGGAAGGGTTCAAGTTCTTTACAACTACTAGACAACCATTAAGTGGCCCCACTTTGTATACAGTACCATAACCACCTTCTCCCAATTTAACTTGAAAAGATTTGGTGATTTTCTTGACATCAGCAAATCTATACCTTGTGAGAGTAAGAGGTTCTTAGTTTTTAATAAAGGTCTCAATTTGCTGGTCACCCTTAGATGTCTTCCAGAATCTTATCTTCCACCTCAATGATTTGATTTTATAACAGAAAATAGCACTACAAATTAAAAGCATTCTTATTGCTCCACTTGTACAACCTATGATGCATAGTAGATTAATGCCTGAGTAAAGAACATGATAGATTCATTAATAATCTCATGAAATAAATGAAAGAAAAAAAATCAAATATAGAATTAAAAACTTTATATATATGAAAATTTGACAGAGTGCTATTCAAATATTAAAAAAAAATATGGAGAAGCTAATTAAAAACTCCCAGCTAAAGTAGTCATAATTAACAAGGTGGTGTGAAAATGGTAAGATATATCAGCTGATATGAAATGCTGAATTATAATATAATAGATGCTATGTGAAATGGGGAAAAAAATAAAGAAGCATGGAAACAGCAGGTCAATTGATCCATCATTACCTATTTTAAGTTTCATCTTCATATTGCTGGAATTTTCTGTAAACCATGAACAAAGAAAAGCTAGAGTGCATCTACATATATATTTTGTCAACACCCGTTTTCATTTCGATATACATAGAGTAATAGAGACCAAGTTCAACAGGCATACAGAAAAATACATATATACTGATAAAAGTATTCGTTTACAATCCAAAGTCATCCATGCAGAATGCAACAATATTTACAACTATTACAAAATATTCAAATGTATTTCAAACATAAACTAACTATAACCACCAACTTTGACTTCACCTTGAGACACGTGCCAATCACTTCCCTATGTCAACACCTTTCCCTTTTGATCCACTGGCACCTACTGAGATGTTTGTTTAGAAAAAGGGGTGAGTTTTCAAGGAATCCCAGTAGAAACATGCTATCGTTCATATAAAATGCAAAAAATAAATATCAAATGCGCCATGTATGCCCCAATAAATGAACAATATAAACACTTTATCATCATGTATACATGAGTAGGGCCCAGGCCCACTAATTGTACATCGGTTAGATTCTCACCAACTCCAAGTGTAAGTGCAACTCCGGCACTAATTGTCTATCTCTAGGCAGACCATGTTGATTAATAAAGTACTAACAATGGCATCCACACAATCATATAAATCATGGCATGATATATGAAGAATAATGTTCCTACCTCAAAGCTCTATCAACTCTTTATCGTGTGTCTCGTAAAACGTGTCGACTTACGGCTCCCGACTCAGTCCTAAAATATTAAGTGTACAAGAAATAGGTCATAACCTATCCAAGTATCATTTTAGACACTTCCATAGTGTTTCTTGTGGTTATATTAGCCTATGATGAAAATTTACCAAAATGCCTTGAGACCCTGGCCCGCCCTCGCTATACCCTGCCCGACTGTACTTTTCCCAAAATTCTGACTAAGGCTATTATGATGTATTTTTGCCCAAGGAATCCATTTTTGAGCTCGGAATTACCAAATTCAGTGTCAAATTATGAAATTGCCCTTGACAGCCCTACTTTTAGAGTTTTAGGGGCGTTTTAGTAATTATGCTTTTTCAGGCTTTTTTGAAAAAATGACCAACTGTAACCTCACCTAATTTTCCCTCCTGAACTCAATGGAATCATTAAAATATTGAAAATCCAACTCCTTTCCCCCAGAACAGTGCTGGCCAAAACTTCTCTCAACAAAGGGAAAAAGTTTATGGGATTTGACCCTTAAAGCTTATGCCTTTCCACTTCTAATCCATTATTAAGCCATTTAAACACATACTAATCATGATTTAAAGAAATTTGGGTAGCATAACCTCTTAGGGTTAGGACTTTCCAAATTTACTAACTTAACCAAACATAACGAAATCCAACCATAACATTAATAACAACAACATACTAGTATGGATTTGAGATTGGTGAAGTTACCTCTTGAGGTTATTGAACTTGATCTCTCCAGGCGTCCTCCTCTCTCTCTCTCCTTTTGCTTAAGATGAGCTTACTAAACCATGGATACCATAAAGAAGAAGAGTTTAGGGAAGATCTCATGCAAGATTAGAAGAAAAACCCTTAAGAAATCATTTCTTATCTTAATCTTTCTCTTCTTCCTTCTCTCTAGGCTTAAGGTTTCATAAGCTTTCTCTCTCTCTTCTTTTCTCTAGCTTTGGACGAAATGAGGAAGAGAAAGATGAAAAGGATTTGTTTTATCATATATCCTAATTTCCTTTGAATTACTTGAGTATTTCACTTCCAAAATTACCTACTCTTTGACTTTTGTGTATATACAACATGGTCTTAAGCTCAATTGTATTACAACTCATGTTTTCCCTTCTTGCTTGACGTGAAATGACTAGAGGAAAGGTGAAGTATGGCTCCATAAAAATATGCTACCTTACCTCTCAATTAATAAATGCTAGAGAATAGGAATTATGATATAAGCCTTATCTACTTCCAACTTGTGTTATAAAGTCCAATTGGGTTTGAACTAATTTTCCTCTCTTTTCCCTCTAGTCCAACATGCCACTTTGGTCCTTAAGAAGCCAAATGAGCTTTCATTCCATTTGTCTTAAGCTTCTTGCTCTAAGAAACAATATCTTAAGGCATTTACCCATGTGCTCTTATTTAACAAGTATTGTTTATTCTTATTGACTTGGATTAATGACACTTGGCATAATATGATCCCAACAATTATTTTTCCCTCCAATTTCTCTTATGCTAGGCAAAATTAATGAAGGAAAGGGGAAATAAAAATTGTTCTAACATAGTCCATAATTCTCTTAATTGATTTTTGGACAAGTTCATTCCAATTTTATAAATATTGATTTATTTGACTAAGAATATTCCAAATACACATTCTCCTTTATTTTTCTTAATTAACTGAAATTAATTTGAATTAATTGGAAAATAATTAGTCTTGTAGTAAATTGGCAAAATTACGATTTTTTCATTACCTTTATAATTTAATTTCTTTTCTTGAATTAATTTGGCCAGTTCCCATCTATTTTTTGACCAAATATTTTTTCTATTATTTCTCCATTTTTTGGACCTTGATATTGGACTTTTTAAATTACCCAAATTAATTCCATAATTATTTTGCCCATTTTCTCATGAATATGAACATTTCTAAAATTCATAAATTTCAAATTCGAATTCATGAATATTCACCATTTTATTGAATTTTAAATAATTATAATATATATTTGGTGAATATGAAATATAGAGGGTTACATATTTCACTTTTGTTGGTGTCAAGATGATTTACCTTGCCTTATTGTTAATTTTTCATAGTGGTATTCTAACTATAGGTACTTTGTAAAACTTGTTTTTAATTAACGTCATTTTGTCATGAATCAAAACACAACACACACACACACACACACACACACCAACAGATATAAATGATTAAATTATACTCTTTGATCCTTAATATAAGATATATTTATCTAATTTGCCCAGATTATGGAAGTTAGTTTGCTTAGTTAATATGATATGTATTTTCTAAAACACTCTAGTCATCTTTTTTAATTACCTCCTTCACTCTTCTAATTGATTATTGTTTAGGGAATATCAATAGTGGTAAGAAAATATTGTTAAATATAAAAATTCTATCTTAAATTTTGAAATAAGATCAACTTTTTAAATATATATTATATTAAAGACTATTGGAAACAAGCTAGGCAAATCCTACTAGACAAACCAAAAAGTTTTATGATGTGATATGCTATTTACGAAATAAAGAAGTGATACATGTGTGCACTCAATTGATTTTTTTTAGAGAAATTAACGAATCTAAATAAATTATTTGAGTATTTATATTTAAATTTCTTAATCTCTCCAATAAAAACTAAGTCTTATATACAGTACAAAAACAACTTATTGGACAATACTCAACACAGTTACCACAAAATATATAGATCCCAAAATCAATATACAGCACAACAAGTGGAGGTAGAGGTGGAGGTGGTATGATAGAACACAAAACTGCCAGGCACAGCAACTGAAGGGCCTAATCGAAAGAACAGAGACAGAAGACGTACTTGCAAGAACAGGACACACCAAGTCATAAGATCTGTCTGGGCAATGACAATTAAACAGAGTCCCATCATCGTGGAAGCTCCCACAAATTCCTCCAGATTCCATGCATTCTGAGCAGTGATTCTGATATGCTTCATACTGCACATTAAACCCCTTATTCAAAGCATCCTTCAAGGATGCAATTCCACCAAAATGGTTCACTGTCACACCCCATCTAATGGGCATCATAATTTGAACTCTGCAGTGTTGCTTACTGTGCATGGAAAAAGGAATCGATTACGGGTATGCATTGTATCAGAGAATTAGAGTGCAGAGAGGTATTTGTGTTTGCATAACCACCTCACAAGAAAACAGAGCAAGAGGAATATTGCCACAGTTTAATGGGCTTTCCTCCATTTAATAATTTCCAATGCTCCGTAACTTCACCATTCTTCATTGTAATTTTCTTCTTCTTTCTGTTTTCTTTTGGGTTTCTCTGTAATGGCAGCACTTATCAGTGGAATCATTGCACGGATCCAGAAAGGAGTTCCTAGTTATGTTCAAGATTTATGGTTGCACGCCGGCTATGGCTATTGTTCACTGATCAGCTTCGATTCCATTTTACTCGTATGAGACGCCTTGTTTCATTTTTATTTAGCATTTGATGTTGTTAAAATGCTGAAACATTGTTGTGTATGGTTGGATTAACTTTTGAAGAATAATTTTTACAACTTATAAGGTAAGTATGTGAAAGAAGAGTTTTATCTTAACTTATGGAAAATGACTTCTGAAACCATGATTTTATTATTTTCCAAATATGCACTAATAGGAACAAAGTAGATAAAATTTTGTCTTGACATTTCACTTGGCCATAACCAATTAATTAACAAGTGATACAAGATTTTGATAGTCAATGAATAATTATGCTGTTATTAAATGATGTGATATAGATAATAAATTAATAGCAATTGAAATGAAATAATAATTATAACACTAGTTTTGCCAAAGTGCTTTCCCCCCATTTTTATTTTAGTTTAGAAGGGTATTTCCCAGTGATTTCTAAATAATACAACGCATTAATTCAAAATTATGGGGTTCAAGCTTTTGCTCTTGGCCATTCCCAGCTGTAAATTAAATTATAGCATGGCTGTCTAATTATTTACATTTAATGTGACCGTGCTTTAAACAAGTGCTTAGCAAAAAATTCTTCGCTAGTTCGCACTTTTGTAGAACGATCTAATTGTTCATATTGCATTTGATGTTGGAAAACTCCAAGTTTATTTGAGATTTTTATTTCAATACTTTGTTATCTAAAAAGATATTAAGCAGTTTCAAACTACATCTCTCCATATATATCTCACTGAATACTATAGATTTACAGTTTCAATACTTTGTTCGCTAAAGAGATGTTTGAAACCAGCTTCCTCACCCTCTTTTCTTCTAAGGTTCTCTAATAATGACATGCTAAAAGCAGTTATGTAGCTGATATAACTTGGCTAGAGACTGATTTTATTGATATACTGGAAGAAGAAAAAGGTTGCTAAGCAATTATTACCTCCGGTCTTAAATACAGGATAAAGTTTGTAGTGTAAATTGCACTACAAACTTTGTCCTATATTTAGGACCGGGGGGAGTAACTTTTATGAATAATAGTCATAATCTAGGGGAGAGCTTCCATGGCCTAATATAAGATATGGGATATCCAAGTTGATAATTATACACTCATTGCTCTAATAAAAAGTTAAGAACCCTAGTGGAAATAATTAAGGAGAATGCCGATTAAAAATCATCTAACAAAATTAATATAAAATGAGAACATTTATACTACGTGAAGTTTCAAATTTATTACCCAAACTTTTATACTTATAATTTAAAAGTCTTTACTTTACATGAATTGTCTTATATATGGTCTTTCAAGTGTCATTCTCCCAAAATCTACTTCTCTCCTCTTAAATGGAAGGCATAACCGGCTTTGGTGATATTTGTAACGAGTCCAAGCTTCTTTCTAACATTTCGATCACTCTACTCCTTGTAGGTCTGAGTTGGAAATGTTTGCATGCACAATAAACCACGATGGTAATTTTTTTCGCAATATCTTTTTCCTCAGCAGTGTTCACCCAATTTTGTCTCAAATCATTGGCTTGCTCAAGTGTAACATAAATAAAGTCAAGAACATAATTCTCAGTAGGATAATTGTCACGCCCTTATGTTAATTTCACATTTATCAGAGTATTTGCGGAAAATGATATATGGTTCAGTAGGCAACACAGGAATAATATAACTATACTGATAATATGTGCATGATTACATAAATTTCCCATAGGGGTTTGTACATGATACTTACGATTAAGGTAGCCGCACAAGACTACTAGGGTGTCTAAACTCATCCCAGTGAAATGGAGACTTCTTCCCGTCTTCGTTCCACTACTGTAATCCCCTCGTACGATACTCTGCATTGTTGTTTACATATCTTC